>OX375867.1:8485557-8901172 GCA_947359475.1 Heligmosomoides polygyrus bakeri
CAATAAGATAAAGTACACAACATTTGTTCTCCTATAAACAAATTTATCTGAGAAGGGCTCCGACACGCCTAACGGCGTGTCTCGCTCTTGCGCGCTTCGCGCGACCTTGCATCATCACTGACCTACGGAAGGCAGTCTTTATAAAACTTAAAATTAGCTAACATCTGCTGCGTACTTCATTCGCGTCAAGCCGTTTAACACTTCCTTGCCTCCATCATAGACATTCTCTCTGGGCCGTCCAGTAAAGTCATTGGCCTGTGCTGCACAGTACTTCTGACCTCAGGTGGCTCCTCCGCAACTTGTCATCAACTCCCCCATTTTCCTGGTCCCACTCCTGGTCCACCTCCTTGTTCCCACTATTGACTTCCTTACTGGCCTCTTATTGCTGGTTTCCCCGTCCTGGCTCTTTCTCCAGGTTGTTGGTTTTCTTCCCGATAGCTCTCCTGCTCCACCCTAGAGGTCTCCTTTATTTCCGTTCTCCACACACGTTCCATTTGTTGTCCTCGCATGCTCACGGAAGACGTCGCGGACTCGTATTCGGAAACAGAACGTTCAGAAACGCGCGCAAATGCCGCTGTGTCAAGCAGGAGGAGGCTGCGCTTCATCTGCTGCAGCAACATCCCATGTTGAATTCTGAATGCGGCCGCTCGTCGCACAACGACGGTGTCAACTCTTCTGACTCCAATCGCCTGTTGCGCGACGAAGGGGATCCCTATCTTATGAATCTAGACTCTTAGAAATGCACGCGGATGCCTTTGTATCAAACAGGAGGAGGACATGCTGCCTCTGCTGGAGCAGTATTCCATGTTGAAAGGCACTGTTTGTCCGTGCGGGGTTCGATAAGGTGTATCCCATGCAAGAGCGACACACGCCGTTAGGCGTGTCGGAGCCCTTGTCAAATTTGTTTATAGGAGAACAAATGTTGTGAACTTTATTTTATTGTCTCCACCACGGGATCGTGCCTGAGCACTTCTCCATCACGTTAATAAACTGAGCCACTAGTTTATTACAGTTCTATTCCAATTCAATGAGTGAATGACTGAGCAAAGGTTAAATGTACTAGCGGGGCTGCACAATGGTAAACTCAACAGCCCACGTTATCGCACAGGTCGAAGTGCATTCACCTTTGCTGGAAAACCTTTGTGTTTGAATCAACATACAACCCTATTCAGGAAAGCGCCAAAGGGTAATTTCGCACCGAAACTGTTTGGTATTAAAGCAGCATTAAAGCAGCTGAATCCCGAATTCAATTCACTTCCCTCTGCCTCATAGCATACAGTAAGTCAAGGTTTTATTCTACTAGGTATTAGTGCCAGATATTCGCCTACTCACTGCTTATAATTGTTACTATGATCGTATATCATTGAGGGTAGAGAGAATGCAACGTATGGACAAACATGTCATAGTTTGGAAGAAATCCGCGTGAGTACCCCTAAATTGGCAAACTTCTAGAATCGTTGCGCAGTTAGCCTTGCATTTATTATTCTTGCATTGAGACCGACTATTCAACGCAACGCTGCTGCTGGTCTAGTTAATTGAAATAAAAAATTTCGAGGCCCCACGTTCTTGTCGTTGTGCTCACTGTCATGACGCATTAGAGCCAAAAAAAGAAATGGCAGGTGTGGTTGGCATATCCAACCACGAATGTCACGCAACATACATACATGCGTACATACGTACACTGCGACCGAAAAATTGCGAGTCGCCGGTCTTTCGCTTCTATTTTGCTCACCATGGCATTGGAGTCCATCGTCGTGCCCTTGGGAAACAGCATCCAGTACACCGGTCCGTGTGCCCAGACCCAAAAGTCAGATGGGACTTCTCGCTGTGAACATCTCGCCGAACGAAGATCGGTAACGGGTCATCAGGCCTCACCCAGACTGGCTGCTTGGCAAGGTTAAGGTAGAAGACGTAGTTGCCATCCTGCGTGACTACTGAGTCCAGGCTGCTCGGGTTTGGAATTGGGCGGTAGTGGCGAAAAATAGACGGTCGCACCAATCTCTCCTTGCCGGCATGAGGCAGACTGCGTTTTCTCGGCATGCTTCTGAAAAGGACGAGAACTGGTAACTTCTCAAGTGGTCTTCATTAAGTATCAAGCAATCAAACAAATACGAGTAGCACGTAACCGGATTCCAGTCACGAGATATAGGTGCAGGAAATGGAGAGTCTCACTACTTTTGGCCCCCTAACACATACATACAAACATACATACATACATACATACATACATACATACATACATACATACATACATACATACATACATACATACATACATACATACATACATACATACATACATACATACATACATACATACATACATACATACATACATACATACATACATACATACATAGATTCTTTTCACCAAATGTTCTAAGGGTTCCTAGAATACATCGGGCCACCCAGATTTTGGTTGTCCCATAGGTCTTTTGGACGGCGGACACCACTCTATAATCTCTTGGAGCCACTTATGTATTATTGAGACTGTTAGGGACACAGTCAATCACATCTGTGACTTCAGTAGTTCCTCGCACCCACTTGTTTAGTTTCCTCTCTGGAAGACTTACTCCAACTACTTGACATTCCATATGCCTTCGAGCAGCTGAGATTTTATGTTTTGCTGAATTTGTTAGATCCCTAGCTACTAGCTCTCAGGATTTTGGCAGAATAATTATTAGCCCTTAAAACTGTTTTTAGGGGATGAAATCACTTCTTCTTGGAGTCGCACTTTTGGCGCTACTAGCATGCTCGATGGCAGTTCTTGAACTCGATGGATGTGTGCGAGGATACGTTCAAGTCGGACCAGCGTCGGAGAATGTATCCCTTCGTAGGGAGCTTAAAAAAGAGCTCAACTTTTCTATGGTGAGTCAGAAACCCTAGGAAAACTTCCACCATTTTCACTTCTTTGGAGATGGCTTACTTCAGAACAGCGACGATACCATCGCGGAAATGTTTGTGAAGAACAACGACAGAAAAGTTTACGCCGGGTTCGCCGGCAGAAGAAACGTATGTTTTATGCACAATATCTTGCACAGGCGCATGACCACCAAAGGATTAAAAATAGAGTAGGGGTCATACCATTTCAATGGCATGTTCCTTGCACTTCTAGCCTTATAACATGAAGAAACTTTGAGGTGTTATCCGATCTACAACCGTAATAGAAAACCGTTCAAAAGAAACGAAACGGTGGACTTATCGAGAGCAGAGCGAACCAACCTATTGGTAGTGACAAATATAATGTAAAACAATCGGGTTTTGCGTTTCTTAGAGAAAGAAGGGCGCGTGTAGCGCAGTCGGAGGAGGCGCGACTGTCGCGCGCACCCGATACCAGGTTCCTGGTTCGGGTTTCTCGCCCAGGCCAACCAAGCCTTCCATCCCTCCAGGGTCGGTAAATTGGTACCGGACGTGTCTGGGAAGGATAAAGCGCTGACTTGTTCATCGGCTGGCCATCGCAAGTCATTGCATGGCCAAATACGCATTCATATCGCCTCCACGACATCTCGTAGAAGTAGAATGCGCTGGCGCATCTCAGAAGGGATTGAGTAACCCTTTATCCTTTATCTTTATCCTAGAGAAAGAACCTCCTATTTTATTGAACATCTCGCAATGTATACATCTACTTGTTTAGGGAGGCAAATCAATCACCTTCGAATTCGACGTCAGTGGTACAAAGAACGGTCCTCTGACCGCAATTCCATTCAACACATTTTTCAACTACCTGGAATGTGAACAGGCCTATTTCAAGCCGGCTCCCGCCGAAGCTGTGTTGCCCAAATGAAGAGCCAGAATAAAAAATGTGATCAGATGTTGCCATATAGGTGACAGACTTCATCCACATGGTAAATATTTCGCATAGAATGTGCTGTTTTGTGGTATCTTTGGAACAAAAAAGAGAATTACATAAGGCATTAAACACTAAGATTGTGGATCCCAAAGCTATATTTCGTCATATACCGATGCTTAGAAGATAGAGCTTGATTAAAGGCATCCTTTATTTAAGTTTTATCCTTAAGCGAATTTCTATTGATACGTACTCGACGCAATTTTTGCTGACCCAAATAAGAGTCCTAGTTGCTAATGTGGGCAGCATAGACAAGTGCTCAATTAAAATAGCATCTCTATGCTGCCTTCTATTCTCGCGCCGTGGCGTGGCGCGGGCAGTATCGCCACGCCCAAAATTTGACGCGCCGCTGCGCGATTGCAATTAAGGACCCCACACACTTCTCAGCGCCGCTTTATCCTTCCCAGACAAGTCTGGTACCAATTCACCGACCCGGGAGGGATCGAAGGCTTGGTTGGCCTGGGCGGGAAACCCGAACCAGGAACCTGGTATCGGGTGCACGCGACAGTCGCGCCTCCTCCGACTGCGCTACACGTGCCTTGTTACATGACTACCATATAATTGAGTTAGCCTTCGATGACGCTTGAGTGATCAGACCTGGAAATAACTCCTGGAACTCCGCGCGAAATTTTGCCTTGTAGATGATGAGGTGGGTCTCACGAAGGTTAGAAACCTGTATGGGATACACCTTATCGAACCCTCCGCGGACAAACAGCGCCTTTCAACATGGAATGCTGCTCCAGCAGAGGCAGCACGTCCTCCTCCTGTTTGACACAGAGGCATCCGCGTGCATTTCTAAGAGTCTGGATCCATAAGATAGGGATCCCCTGCGTCGCGCAACAGGCGATTGGAGTCAGAAGGGTTGACACCGTCGTTGTGCGACGAGCGGCCGCATTCAGAATTCAACATGGGATGTTGCTGCAGCAGATGAAGCGCAGCCTCCTCCTGCTTGACACAGCGGCATTTGCGCGCGTTTCTGAGCGTTCTGCTTATCGTACTGTTGTTGAACTCGAGCCGCTCCTGCTCTGTGGTTGGACTCTTTTGCTTGGTGTTATATGCCGTTCGGAAGAGGATGTCTTGCTCAATAAGAATTTGTGTAGCCGAATTGCTTATCGTGGTGTTGAACTCGAACCGAGATAGTACACGCTTTATTGACGACTAACGTTTCGGCGATTTCGCCTTCTTCAGAGTCTGAAAAAAAGTCCAGACATATGTTGAAGCTACTAGGTCAAACATCGCCACAGACCTTGCGAAATTCGAAGACCCGATGAACAACAACCCTTCCAGCTGAAAGACAACAACAGCCCAACACTTAGGACACCCGAGGAGACCCTTCAAGGCGAAACTAACTAAAAGGCGAGACTGATGTACGGGGTGAGCTCTCGGGTTATATAGGCGCAATTCCCCCCCCCCCCCCCGCCGATTCAGCCTCGGGCTCTTGGCCTGTATTCAGAACCCCTCCAGGGTTTTGCGTGCGGCGGTATGGGTCTCCCGTGCTAGAATTTTGAATGTGACCCCAAAGTCGACACCGTTATGGTCATTTACCCTGTGGCAGCCCAACACAGTTGATGGCCGTGACCTGTTCTTGCCTTCCAGGTGTTCCTTAACGCGAGCATAGAAGGGGCGAGCTGTTTCACTGACGTATTCACCTCCACAGCTGCTGCACCTTATTAGGTAGACAACCCCTGAAATCATGCAATCTCCTTCGTTGCCTGCAGGACAGATGGTGCAATTTGGGGTTGCGCAAATTCGGTCGTACATCCGGTTGCGCACTAGGCGACTTTTCAAGTTAGCGGGAGGTGTATCTACCACTTTGACATCGTTTTCCAATCCCGCCCTTCTGACGCACTTCCTAATAGAAGCGCTGACACTGTCTGAGATGAAAGGGATGACAAACAGGATTTTGTCATCAAGTGAGGTATTACGTGAGCGATTGCTGGTGCTCCTCCGCTGATAGCCAAAGAATGTATACCCATTCTTGGCAGCGATTTGATGAGCAAGCGCTAGCGATTCCTTACGCTCGTTTTGTCTAGTAGATACTCTGCTTGCTGTGCGGAACATATTACGCACAACAGCTATTTTGGTCTGTGTCGGATGCGCCGATTTGCTATGCACCAAGATGTCTGAGCGTTCTGTTTCCGAATACAATACCAGCCCTATCTTTTGTCCATTCGGCGCAAAACCGCGACTTTTGCGCCGTTTTGGGCGAGAAGGCGCCGCTTTGTTATAACTTTCTCCAAAAGCATCCATTTTTGAAAGAAATGTCATATTCGCAATAGTGATCGAATTTCCTATCCGAAGATGTGCAAGTTAGGCAGCTAATTTTAATAAGAAAATAGTGTAAATTGATGGTTACTGTATTGGCCCAAGGACTACGGTCGGTTTACGATCTCTCCCTTCTCTCTCGAAATAATTACCTCCTGAGGACCTTTTTACTTTGGGAGCAGTCTGGTGGAAGATTCTGCTGTATTCTACTGAATCTACTATCAAGATCAGCACACAACAGACGCCTTTTCATCTATTTCGCAGGACTCAACATCAGAGGAAAAGCAGTCGCGGGCCTAAACATTCCCAGACGACTGTCGGTGGTGTGGTGTGGAATCTCATCTGGAAGCTCGAAGTTCGGCTCCGAGCAGGAATTCGTCTGCCCAATTACAGAATGACGAGACGGTTCGAAACCCAGGAAGTGGAAAGGATGGCTTCGGAAATTGACATGAATAAACTATGAACTCTGATGCTGATGAGAGCATGAGCTTCTCTATTTGCACAGAAATTTTCCCAGTTTTCCCCATCTAATTCCAATCTTTCCAATCAATCGCTTTTGATTGATTTTTGATTTGCATGGGTGTTCGTTTTACGTGCCCAATTCCGGCATAAAGTTTTGAAGCGACCTGATTTGCCTGACTGCTCTAGGTAATCTGATTGAAAACAAACCTACAGAGACTTCGCTACCACAAAATACGCATTTTGGAGGTGTAAAAGTGTGTAGAGCGGTGGTATGACATCGGCGTATATGTGAGCTACGGTCGTTTTGGACTATCGCCACAAAGTTCTAGGACTAGATTTCGGTCCATTCCTTCACCTCTTTGGTTTTTTACCCTTTCTTACCCGAATCTTACCCGTTTTCAATATTTACCAATTGCCACCAAAATGCCAAACCTCGCTTGCCAACCAATTGCCACCAAAATGCCAAACCTCGCTTGCCAACCAATTCGAAAAGTTGCCTAAATAAACCGGATGACTTGCAAAATCGTGATTTTTATGCACTGCATCTCCCAGATTCTGACAGCTAACAAAAAGTTTTATATCTTGCCATATTTAAGTGTTATATTAAATAAATATTTCAGTTATAACGATAAAAGATATAGGCCGCGAATACCAATCTCTGTATGGGACGTGCTACGGACTCTCTTCAACGAAACATCATGGAGCCAGTTGGAATGCGCATCTTTTTTGAACCGCGCGCAGTGTTTAGCGTCGGTTCTGGACGGATCGCCGTCGCGCTTCCTTGCAGAGCGATGAGCGATGCGACTAGCACTGAGAAGTTAAAAATTTTTCGCATCGCTCTGCAAAACTCATCGCCGCGATTCCATCGCGGCGACTGGAAGTATGCACGAGGCCTTAGAAGACAGCTATGACTGTACCTCGTTAATAACACGTTTTATTTATTGCGTGCACTGGCAGTTGCCGAAAATCTGTCATCTTTAAGAACGGTTGCTACCTGTCTGGTGGAGTCGTGCTGGCGGGGGGGGGGGGGGGGAGGGAAGGCGTCCGTTCCCTACACGGTCCCTCCCGCCCGCCGCCAACTTACCGCCCTACCTGCGTCGCCATACATGAACAAGTTTGCGGGTGCGCGAAACCTCCACCAGGTTCGTCCAAAAACTTAAACTCTGATAGGAGACGATTGGGGAGCGCGTCTCATTGGAAATTCCGAAGTCATTTTTCAGTCAGTTCGGTTGCGGAGACAGTTGAGGGAAGAAGGTGGATTCTTTAAATTTGCGCCATAACTAGAGACTATGGGCGATTTCGGTTAGGGGTCAGTAGTGGTCTCTACATTGAAGGTCTAGCCGAAATTATGCGCAAGTCCGGCCCACCGTCTTCTCATTTTAAAGACTCAAACATTTCTCCTTATATTGAAGAACTTTCTAGCGGATGATCATGTTGTTGTCATGACGAATCTCGTAGACGAAGACGAAGATGTTGCTGTAGCACTTGTCGCAAAACGCAGACGACGCCCTATTAGTGCTGAGCAATGTGGTGAGATCTGAAGAAAGCCTTGGCGCTGCAGCTGAGAAGTCCTTTTCTCCAAATGTGGTGTACAACATTCTGACTCTTGTCTCAGGGACAAAATCTGTTCAGGATAGAGCTGTGCCGGGTCAAGGAAAGTGATTAGAAATGCGATTCCTCCATGTGATGCGGGAACCCGGACATCTCATCATCGCGCGTCCTTTGCTCCGCCCCTTTCTGAGGGCAATTTAGGGAACACCCCTCCGCCATCGTGCTGGTCTCCTTTGTACCTTTTTCTAACACGCCTGAGCTTGGAGCTCAGGCGCATTGTGACACAGAAAATTGAGATCGCTGTCAATAAGTTGTTGACGCCTTGTTGATTGATTTCTGTCGAACGGAAGCGCTCTTTCAAAATTCCATTCTATTTAACTACACCACAACATGAAGCTTCAGAAAAATTTATTGGGAAGGGTCTTTTTGACGTGAATCGCTTTTTCCAATCAAGACCTCACACGCAGTCCTGTCCTTTCATCTTCCTAAAAATCTGCGCACTAGGAAGTGACTAGCATTGCAAAACACCTGTGTATTACCAGTAAAGGCACACTAGTCGAGCGTAATAATAGAGTTTGCTGTATCTGTGTATGAGAGCGGAACATCCGTATTTGGTAGGCTGGTGCTTCTTGGCTGTTTTCTTGATCTGGAAAGGATTTAGGTGTAGGCGAATGCATAATGATACCTCCGATTGTAAAGGATTACCATGTCCTTCGGCATCATATTGAAAAGGTAGTTGACCGACGGATCTCCCTCGATCCACGGATCTCCCTCGATCCACGGATCTCCCTCGATAGAGAGCCTTCGGGCTCTCTTGTTAAGAGGGATCTCGGGCCGCTTGTCGCAGGGCCACGTGGCGCGTCCCCGGGTGGTGGATAGGGGAATTAAACGCGAACCAAATGCGACCGTGTACTGCCCAGAGACGCAGGTGGGATGCAGGGGATGGACTCCTTGCTCCTGCTGTGTCGGGTCGATGCGTTCC
This sequence comes from Heligmosomoides polygyrus bakeri, assembly GCA_947359475.1. Classification (NCBI taxonomy): domain Eukaryota; kingdom Metazoa; phylum Nematoda; class Chromadorea; order Rhabditida; family Heligmosomidae; genus Heligmosomoides; species Heligmosomoides polygyrus. The sequence continues at coordinate 8,494,665 of OX375867.1, forward strand.
TTGTGCGTGGGAGCGGCATGTTCGTGCACAGTGTGCGTGGATGTGTCCGTGACTGTGCGGATTGTAACTGTGTCGGCTCGGCCAAAAGCTTGCACTCGGTAGACTGGGAGTACATGTAAGGCGATTCGAGGCCGCCTTAAGTCTCGCCCCGTCCCTTCGGGCAGTCTGGCTGGCTGCCCGGAGTACCCCGCCCGCACGACAGAGCCTGACTAGCTACCCGTGTTGTATTCCAGTCAAACACAGCAGCACTAAAGGGCCTCATTCCCCTGACCCCGAAAGAGCCCCCATTTCTGCAGCGATGGGAAGGACGAGTACGGAGAGGCTGCTAAAATCTCAGGGCCTAACCAGGCTGCGCAAACTGAGAAGGACTAGGATGACGATCTGTACTTACAACGCCCGCACGCTTGCGTCGGAAGCATCCGTCGAGGACCTGATGATGCAAGCCAGGAAGATCAAGTACGACGTCATCGGACTGACCGAGACGAGAAGACACCACCCCCTACACGCCGCCTACGACTCCGGAGAAGAACTGTTCCTCGGAACATGCGACAGCAGGGGAGTAGGCGGCGTTGGTGTCCTCGTCAACACGCACTTGGCCATGAACATCGATTCGTACGAGTCTCTGACAAGCCGAATCGGACGTCTGCGACTGAAGCGATGTGGCTCCGTGCCAGCCTTGACTGTGTTCGTCGCGTATGCCCCAACATCCGACTACGACGACGAAGACGTCGAGGCCTTCTACGTGGAGCTGGAGAAGTTCTATAAGGAAGATCACACCTTCTACAAGGTGATCGTCGGCGACTTCAATGCCAAGATCGGGCCACGAAGGTCGCTGGAAGAACTTCACATCGGAACCCACGGTTTGGAGTGGAACGAGCAAGGTGAAAGGCTGTCTGAGTTTATCATGTCGACCAAGACCATCCATGGAAACTCGCAGTTCCAGAAGCCTCCCTCCCTACGATGGACCTGGGAATCCCCCGGTGGCCAGTTCCACAACGAGATCGACCACATCATCTTCAATCGCAAGTATTGCCTGACCGATGTCTCCGTTGTCCCCAAGTTCTACACGGGATCGGACCACCGCCTCCTTCGCGCGAGGTTCCGCTTTTCGCGTCAAGGAGAGAAGGCCGCGAAGTTCAAGAAGAGGAGTCCCAGAACGACCATCAACTGGGATCTCTACACCTCTCTTGTCGGCCTTTGGGAAGATGCCGTCATGGACAACGTCGACGAGGAATACGATCGCTTCGTGCACCATCTCCACGATAGTGCTAAGGGAGCCGAGAGCTTGAAGACCACCAAGAGACGCCTGTCTCCGGAAACTCTCGAGCTGATACGCCAACGTGGAGCAGCACGAGCGTCAGGCAACTATCAACTGACGTCCGAGCTTGCAAAGCTATGCAGAGCGGCGATAAAGGAAGATCTGAAGGAGAGAAGGGCGGAAGTGTTGGCTGAAGCAGCAGAGGCAGGGCTGAGCATCCGCAATGCCCGCCGGAACTTCGCCAACTTCAAGACCAAGATGACCGCTCTCCGACGTCCTGACGGAACCGTCACCTCTTCCAGAAGGACCATGGAGAAAGTCATCCACGACTTCTACTCCGATCTCTTCGATAGCCACGTCCACCTGCCCCTACGCCATCTTCCGCAGGATGGATACGTCATCCCCTCTGTTCTCCCTTCCGAGATCCGACACGCCATCTCGTCGGTGAAGAAACGTACAGCACCCGGTCCTGACAGGATCAGAGCTGAACACCTGAAGAACCTCCCGCCAGCGCTCATCAACACCTTGGCGCGGCTCTTCACACGCTACCTGTCCGAATGCAAGGTTCCATCTCAGTGGAAGACCAGCAAGACCGTCTTGCTGTACAAGAAGGGAGACGTGCACGACATTGGCAACTATCGCCCGATCTGCCTGCTGTCGGTAGTCTACAAGCTGTTCACTCGAGTCATCCTGAATAGGATTAGTAGAACGCTGGACGAAGGACAGCCATGCGAACAAGCAGGATTTCGGAGAGGATTCAGCACGATCGACCACATACACACCATTACGAAGCTCATCGAAGTGTCGCGAGAGTACAAGCTGCCGCTTTGCCTTACGTTCATTGACCTGAAGAAGGCATTCGACTCCGTCGAGACTGAAGCGGTTATGGAAGCCCTGCTCACCCAGGGCGTTCCTACTCAGTACATCAGAGTCCTTCGAGAGCTGTACAGTGGATTCATGACCAAGATCTCACCATTCTACATCGACGTCGTCATTGACGTGAAGAGAGGGGTTCGACAAGGGGATACCATATCCCCGAAGCTCTTCAGCGCCACCCTCGAAAACGTCATGCGCGAACTAGAATGGGATGACATGGGAGTGAAGGTCGACGGCCGGCAACTGCACCATCTTCGCTTCGCTGACGACATCGTGCTCATAACACCGAGCATCACTCAGGCGGAGCGAATGCTGGCCGACTTCGATCGTGTATGTGGAAGCGTTGGACTGCAGCTGAATCTTACGAAGACGATGTTCATGAAGAACGGATGGGTTTCTGATGCCCCATTCTCGCTCAACGGAACGAACATCTCCGAATGCTCCAGCTATGTGTATCTGGGTCGCGAAGTCAACATGGCCAACGACCTAGCACCAGAGCTGAGCAGGAGGAAACGAGCGGCTTGGGGAGCTTTCAAGAGCGTCGAAGAAGTCGTGAAGAAAACGAAGAACGTCCGACTCCGTGCCCACCTATTCGACTCCACTGTTCTTCCTGCCCTAACATACGCCTCAGAGACCTGGGCTATACGAAAGCAGGATGAACACGCGATCAGCGTCGCGCAGCGTGGAATCGAGAGGACGATGCTCGGAGTGACACGACTCACGCAAGTGAGAGAAGGCCTCCGGAGTTCCGAGCTTCGCCGACGTTCGAAGATCAGAGACGCTGTCGCATGGGCCAAGTCGTCGAAAATTAGGTGGGCCGGCCACGTAATGCGATTCGCAGACACCCGCTGGACGAGAGCCGTCACAGACTGGATTCCGCGGGATGTCAAAAGAACACCAGGACGCCCACCAACGCGTTGGTCGGACTTCTTCGTGAAAGCCCTGAACGACCGATATGACGCTCTTCGTGTCCCTCGAGCGAGGAGGATCCATTGGACCACTCTGGCACGCGACAGGGACGAATGGAGACGCTGCTGGCGCCCGCTCGAGCAAGTCGATGATCAACGGGACGACAGGTGATACAGGTGATACAGTTGACCGAATATTTATCAAAGTCTATCCAGGAGTGCCACCATCTTTAAAAAGGAAAATGAAAGATGAGGTATTAATTAAACTTCTACATTTACAACTGAAATAACGGGAGAAATTTGTAGAAGGACTCACGTTTGCCTCGAATATCTACAGAACTGCGTAGAATTGGTGTAGTACTGAGGGCCGTTAGGGTCTAAAAATTCCTTGCGCGCAGCGTCAACAGCTACTCCAATAGTACTACAATCCAATGTCTGTAAAGCATATAGGTTTAATGGAGCTAATAGTAGATTCAAAAAATATAGCAGAAGTTTGCTCTTACGTCTCATACCTTAGCAGATATTTTTTGGAAAGTCCTTCCTCAAGTGTTTAAATATCTGTATAGAAACGCCGCTGATTGCTATTCTACATTTTAGTCAAAACAAGGACTTAAGCCAGGTGTATTAATCCGAACGTAGATTTATGAAAGGATCATCACAGTCTGCTTTTGCGTTCTAAGGTTCCAACTAAGCAATAGTTTTGGTGGGCGTTTCTGCAGAAAGAATGACACTTTGAAACAAAAAGGCACTCCTGACAGGTTTGCGCATAGATGAGGCAACACTTAGAGATCGCCATTAAGCCCTGGTTTATGGCAACCGTTACGCCGCGCCGCCTGGCGTCGCAATTATAAATCAGGCCTAAGGCCCTCCGCCCACCTCTGCGTCAGACGGCACCGCCGCCGTAGTCGCTGCTCGAAATAACTCGGTTCATTTTCGAACGGCGGCGGCCCCATTGCGAGACTGCTGCGCGAACGCGCGTACCAAACGGAAGTAGCGCCGGCGGCGGCCATCCCTAGGCGGCGAGAACAGACTCCGCCTCTCCACTTACCGCTGGACTGGCGGTCGCCGTCCCTGCTACCACTGGACTGGTCTGGAAGGGACTCTATTCGTCCGCCACTACAACGCAAGAGGTCATTGCTTGGTTTCACGCGTTCAACGGGTCTCAGAACACGTCATAGACTACCTGAGGCTTCCAGAACGTACTGCGGGTCACACTATACACACATGAATATCTCGTGGATCGAAACTGCAGCGACAAGAGCGAGGGGGTGATAGCGGAGCGTATGTATCTCATGAGAAAAAGGTCAATGAAATCCGGACTTAAAGCATCTTCCTGCTGATTATACAGACCAGCGCTCAGGTCCGATCCCACACGGAAAATGAAGAGTAGCTAGACGCTGACCGCGTCTGCGATCAGACCGACCCTTCTAGTTCCTCGTTCGTAATCGCGACCAGCAGCTGAGCGACGATGAAATAGATGCATTTAGATGTTTTTCATGCGTGCGCGGCCCACAAAACTGATTTAGTCAGCAATCTGTCAACAGTATAAGACTCCCGGTACTCGGTAGAAGCTAACTTTTCGAAGGGTTTCCTCTACCAGGAGCTGCAGATTAAAGCTCAGATTATTTAAGACAATATCCAACACATTTGTTTCAAGCCTAGAGCAGCTGTTATAGAGGGTAGGTGCAGTCGGGCGATTGTTTGTTGCGACCAGAACTTTCGTACCATACGGAACTTATGCCTGTCTTCTCTGCCTTGCTGACAGGATTATGGAAACAGCGCTATTCGATCACACGCAACATCCCGATATCGTGGTAGAGTGCTGGTAAGCCCTTAGCACCAGGGATATAGCGCAGCGTGTTGAAAAGGTCAGCTCCGTTAAGGACCTCTACAGAGTCTCGCGGCAGCACCCCGAGAACTCGTCCATACCGCTCCTACCGCGGTGGGACCCACGCTGCCACTGTGGTGGAAGCGGCGGCGCGGACGAATTGTCGCGGAGCCGCCGCACGCAAAGTTCTCCGAGGACGGCCGCAGTTCACGGCGGCTCTCACTCGCAGCGCCAGGAGCTCTGGGTGAGACCCGCAGGGGCGTGATAGATGGGTGTCGACTATGGTTCATCTTTCTGAAAACATTTTTCTAAACGAATCTGCATGCTAGGAATATAGTGGTTGGTGCATAATTTCTGTCCATAAAAGGGCTTGACAGCCAACAATATAAGCACCGTTAGTGTCGACAAATGGAGGCGTATGGAATCCTGCACTGAAAACGTAACGCAAAGAAACCTTAGCACCACATTAGGTAACCTTTAGTGCCCTGAAAATCTTTGTAGCCTTACAGCCACAAGTTGGCCGTGTGAGGTTTACACAGAAGTGCAACAACGAAGCAGCCCGTTCTTTTTACTATAAGCTACCTGCATCGGGCAGACCTCCCAAACTCAACAAGGCGTCCGAGGGAATGCTTTCACAAGGGCTACCACATTATCTTCGAGCTTCTTGTCAACCGCGGAAATTTTTGTGGAGGTAGAACGAAGAAAGTGAGAGCAAGCGCAAAATGGTGCAGAACTGTCGAGTTATAGGAAGTGTTCTATTAGATTTCGGTGCTTACATTCAAGAACTCCTAACTTAGCATAGAAAACGCCTTTTCACAAAACAAAAGGCGTTTTGCTTACTACTTTCTCAAAGGTCGCGACTGCAGAAGTACGCAGTATTGCGTGCAGTAACCCTCGCGGCGTCGCACCACCCGCCGTTGTCATAGCGGGTCCGCGGCGCCCGCAAGACTCTGCTGCCGACCTAAGGCGTGACTCCCGTTTTAACGCGGATTTTTTTCGGTCCCTCTAAACGCGTTATATCGAGAGGGAAATGTCCTCCTTTCTAGACATCAGTTGAAGCAGGCGCAGTAGCATTGCTAGGATCCAACATATCAAATGATTACTCGCAAACCACGAAAAAAGCGAGAAAGGGGTACGTCAATGCGTTAATCGATTTTCTTTTGTGCGTTTTAAACACTACAGTACTATATACGAGGATCGGTCCGACATATACTTATAAGTCCGCACTAAAGCGTTGGGATCGTGAGTAGAAAGAGCTCTAATAAGGTTGGAAACGCTTCTAGAGACGTTAAGAACTATTGACTTGCAGTGCTTATCAAAGGTAAGGTTACTGTTAACTAAAAAGCCAAGGTCCTAAAATAAGTCCACTTGTTCGACCCTACTCCCATTAACTGTGTGACCAGCCCTATTGCTGCCTGGATCAATTCACAACAGTTTAGCTTAGTGTACAATGTGGCCTCTTCGTTATGACCAAGCCCACTTGTCTTCCGTCCGAATCGTGCCTTTTGTATGCATAAGCAAAACTAGAATACATAACCATGCAGCGCAGAAGCTTCCTTTCTCTCATTTTTTCTTCTAGTCTGTCCAGCGCAGATTTTCTGCGGAAATCGTCAACACCTTTGCTTTAACAAGTGCTTTATTTTTCACAAATTTAAGCACTTAACACTTTGCTCGCCAATAAGAGCTTATGTTACGCTGTGCAACCTAATAGAGGTAAAAACTTACGTCAGTCTTGAATACCTGCAGAATTCCTTTGAGTCGACGTACTGAGGCTTGGAACTAGGAACCATCATTTCAAACGTTGCTGCAGATTCAGCTAGATCAACTATGTTGCAGTCCAAGGTCTGTAATCTTAATATGCTTTAATTCGCTATGGTTGAACAGGATAGTAAAAAATTGATTACAACGAAACGTTTTTGTTTTTCCATTTTTTGTAGGAACAGAGCTCAGTGCTAGAGGGGGGCCAGTGCGATCTCAATTTTTAAAATTATTCACCTCAAGGAGTATTATTCACCTCAAGGAGTGGTTGCCTTATTAGTGCTTGTATAATTTTCCAATCTCTATTATCTTAATGAGCTGGTTCTCCGAGAGTGGTTGGCATACCCGTGTCAGGAAACTCCAGTACAGAACTATATACCTACAAGGTATTAGGGTATCATGGCCAACTGGTACAGATATAGTTTTTCTTAGTAGCCTGCCCTATTAGCAACTACTAGGACGACATACTTTTGCTGCTTTCCATATCGTTATTTTTGAGGGCTCCTTCCATCGCACTGAGTCTGGTCTCGCCTGTTCTCATAGCTTCATAGTTTTTCCTTTTTTGTCATCTACCATCTTCTGCTTCCCAATATTTCCACGTTTTTTAGCGCTTTATGGCGCACTCACTGTAATTACGAAATGAATATAAATAATTATAAATTTTATTATAACCAATATCTAACTAAATACTAAACAGGAAACTACATAAAGTGTAGATATGAACCACTGATGTGATATATATGGACGAAGTCGCCTCCTTCCTTTTTGAAGTAACGAAATGGAAGTATCTCGAACCGAGTACAAATTGAACAGAGTTACGCCCTCTACGACTTGCTCCGGTTCTTCGTTTGCTTTATGAGCAAAATAAAACGACCAGTTCTAGGATGTCTTTCCTTGATGTATTATAGATACATTAGTGGCTGTTTTATTGTAACACCAACGCAGTCCGAAGTGGACGAGTGTTTCAATTTACACAATCAACAATCCCAATACATTAAGGTTGCGAGAGGAACTTCAAAGAATGGTTAGCTGCCGTACTTAAACACGCAAATTAACGTGTCTGGCGGTGTCGTCAAGTTTAAGTGGTAACGTAAAGAAAGCTCTGAAAATATATAGGTTACCCGGGTTCTGCACATCCTAGAGCAGTTAAGCTCGCAGCTGTAAGCAACGTGTTCAAAACTGCTCACAGCGTGGGCACAGGCCCCGAGGAGCAACAAGAGTCACTAGTTGGCTTCGAAGATGGCTCTCCAAAATGGCTCTGCGGTACTACAGCACGATAGGGAGTGCATAACAGAGAGCTTGTTGTATTCCCCTACAATAAGATAAGAGAGTGTGCCAGAGTTAGTGTAGTCTATCAAATTGAATGTGTAGAATCCCTAGAAACTGGGACGGTACTCGAAGTTTGCTTGAAAGAACACTTGACAGGCAAGAGGCGCGGTACTTTTGCTAGTCCACTGTACAAGCACATAGTGGAGGAACATAGGGAACCGGACTTTGACCTGAAGTGCGCGATATTGACTTCTGAGGCTGACACCTCCTCTAGAAAAGCGTTGTAAGCGTTCTGGACTTCTGCAGGAAATCCAACGCTTAACAGCGAAAATGAGTTCCCCTCTATTACTAGTGACTTCTTACCATTCATTCCGTATTGTAAGCTATATGGCTATGCCTCTGAATCCGACGAAAAGTTAGGCCGCTCAATAAATGGATCCACAGACAACCACGTTTGGCATAGAAGCATTAACACGCAACGAAGAATTCTCAAACAGGATCCAAACCCCTGATCTTTCGCTTGTGAGTCTCCTCTACTACCCACTCGGGCAACTCGACACGTGGCTTCGAGAGAACAATGAACTCGAAGTTGGTAAGATATCAAACTTCCTGCTTGCTTCACCGCCAAAACGATAGAAGCCCAAGTTGCCTCTGCGTTATGGCCGACTTGACACGTTGGAGCTTGGTCTACGGAGAAAATGCTAGAATCTCGCGGTGTGCGTTGCGTGCGGAGAAACGCCCGCAACTAGGAAGAAACTGCCCGCAACCATGACAGAAAATGCCCGCAACTGAGGGGAAAAAATGTTCGCCACGGTGAAGGAAAATGCCAGAGTTAACGTATTAGTACACCAGATCGTATATTAATGTATGGCACACTAGAAGATGAGGTCATGTTACAACTAGCGGATGTACGATGATAAAACAAACAACTGTGGGCGGTAAACTCCATTAAGGAAGCTTGGAATACGTTTGAAACTGTTGAGAAAATCGTTCATATAAAGTTTCAACCGGATGCAGCATTAATACTATTACTTCTTTAATCTAATTTTTGTAGTGTTTCAATCAAATTAAAGCTTCAATAGTACAGCACCGTAAGTTCTGTTCATTTAATGACGATTGAAACGCTTAGAATGGCATCATTTCAAGGTTTTTGTGCTACCTTCTATGTAGCAACCAACCATGTGTTCCCAAATTTCAAAGTTTTGTGCAGTTACGTGAGAATACCTGAAAAAGAAAAAACAAAGCAAGATTCTCAATCTAACTCAAAAGAGAAATTAGAAAAATTCTATAGAAAGAAAAACTTTAACAAAAAACACAGAAAACATTTACAATACGAGCGCTGTTCCGGAAGAAGAAATACTACAAAAGCTAACAAGTGTGGAAATATGTACCTAACGTCTCCTAAGAATGTAGGGTTCAGCCTCTCCGAACAGGTTCGATTCCAAAGATGTCGTCTTTGGAAACTGTAATGCTATCATTCCGTACCAATTAACCATACGCTAGCCATGGACGCGTTCAATTTTTATTCTCACATCGTATTCGGATTTCCTAATAGCTTGCCCTAACTGCCTTTTTAAGAAGGGCTAAGCTTCGCTGCTGTGGGTTCGTACGACATTCGGTGAACTTTAGGTGATATAAAATGACCACATCGATTTTTTAGTACAGGGGTCAGATAATCTCACGGCTCCAGTTACCACGCTCTTCATCGGCCCTGTCCCTTGTCGGAATAAGAAAATAAGGTATCCTTGGCCATGTGACTACCATGTGTTTTGTTGCACAGGTTTGATCGCGCTATTGGCAACCGCCCGGTGATCACCGATATTTACTCTCCTGGCTGCGGGCATTTTCTCGCACCGAAACATAGGCGGCGCGGATCGGACATTTTCTCCCGTAATCATGCAGCTTCGGCGTCATGCCGATGTTAAAAAAGATGCGCAGTGTTCATCTGCGATAGTATGGCCACGTTTCTTGCACAAACAGTGACACTGTCTGAAGAAATGGGGCCTTGACGTTAGATATACCGCCTCTGGTAGCTTGCTCCCGCGGACAAGTTGTCGTGGGCCGACGCTGCGACTGGCCGTCAGCTGTTATATAGGATGCGTACAATACGAACGGCTCTGCTTCTTCATATCCTTATCTTCGTTTCTCTATCTATACCATCCATCTTGCTATTTTATGAAGATACCTTGTACTTCTGGCTAAAAGTACTATTCTTGATAAGCAAGAATGTGTCCTAACTTAAGGTGGATGCTCCGACAAAACTGCGATCTCTAAAGCTGCCGGTAAGTTGACCTGCTCTCTTTGATGCGTGCTGACATTTGTTCTATATTGATTGTCATACTTTTGCCTGGTAAAGACCCTTAGATTCAGATTAGTATAGACCTCTAGACCTTAAATTAGCTTCAAGTTGTGTAGACGAGTCTTTTTGCCACTCTTTTACTTTTACTTTTTCTAATCCCCTGGACTCTGAACGGGGCTAACATTAATGAGAAAAAGCCGTCTCGATCCACACTACTCTAAATAAAACAAATTAAAGCACCTTTTCTTGAAAGCAACGGCGCGTGGAGCGCAGTCGGAGGAGGCGCCGGCTGTCGCCTGCATCCGATACCAGGTTATTGGTTCGAATTTCCCGCCCCGGCCAACCAAGCCTTCCATCCTTCCGGGGTCGGTAAATTGGTCCCAGACTTGTTTGGGAAGGGTAAAGCACTGACTTGTTCATCGGCTGGCCGCGCAAGTCATTGTATGGCCAAATACGCATTCAACTCGCCTCCACGACATCCCGTAGAAGTAGAATGCATGGCGCATCCCAAAGGGGATTGAATAACGCCGTCCTTTATCCTTTTATCCTTTTTTGAAAGAAAAACATTTGGCCTTGCCTTCGTTGGCACCATTCACACCATTACTTCTAAACGGTTGTTGCTAATTCGTACATCCATTCGAAGATGGCACTAGCAGCATGCCATCTTTGAATGGAAACCGTTCTCCTGCACGGCGTATCTCGCCGGATCGCATATGCTCGCTTCGCCCACCCTGCCTGTGCTATCTAATGTTACGCACCCGAAGATCTTATCTTATCTTAAGGTATCCCTTAATTTGCTGGGAAGGCAACTCCAAGAGTGATCGCAGCAGAGTCGAATATGGCTAGGTTACCTCCTGATCAAGCTTTTATAGAAAAATCGGCGTCAACATGGCAGAAATACAAATAATGTATGATACGTATTCTGATACCAAGCAGGACAAACGCTGAAAAGAAAGACCGTAAAGTAGAAATATTTGTAAATTTGTGGACCAAATAATGCAACATAAAGCAGCAGAGTGACGTCGTAGCTTTCGACCGTTTTGCCATCACTGCTGTTTCTTTTTTAAGTCTGACTTTAAGTTTTCGATATCACTCACACAAGAGCTATGCAGATATCCTTATGTTGTTCAAGAGCAGAAAGTGGAACGGATAAGTTCAGTAACAATCTTTTAAAGATATATTGTGGAGTTGGAAATATAATCTTGCAGGTTTAAAATTCGTAATTAGATTTATTCTTTTTTTATTGAACTCACCATTCCCATGTATTTGTGGTATTCTTCTATAATATCAAGCTGAAAATCATGTTGGCGATCGTCGCAGTTAACTAAAGAGTGTAGTTTTTTCAAAGTTAAGAATGTCGTGCCGAAGAACTGATGCAAATCTTAGTCACAAAAACACTAAACACTACCATATTTTCATTTTAATGAACTGAATGCGACCTACTTCGCTTTGTCAAAACTGTGTATGCCAAAAACAAGAACAACACCTGAAAGATATTCGATAAATGATAAGGCAAAACAGCCCTCAAAAATGAACTTACGATGTGGCGAAGCATTTCAGGACAGAAAGTATGTAGTAAACCAAGACTCTATGTCACTTTTATATTGTCCTAGTTTTGTAATGATCCTTTCGTACAGTACTTCCATCTATTCATTGCCAGGTTCCAGTAGCTGCAATAACTGGACAGTAAACATTGTCAACCGCTAGACCACGCTGGTGCTCAAAACTGTTTTGAAACGAGGATTTCGAAACAAGACGTATGAATCTGGTCTCCGTTGTACTTGTACAACACTTGTGTTTAGGACAGAACTTTGTGTAACGGAAATCGCTATCTCGAGCAGTAATTACTGTTTGTCGTATTTGCCATTTCGGATAGTACTTCTGTCCGTTGTTAGATTCTAAGCAGCCGTAATAACAGATCACTAAACATTGATGTCAACAGCTAGACCACGCTGGTGCTCCAAATTTTTTTGAAACGAGGATTTCGAAACAAGACTTATGAATCTGGTCTCCGTTGTAGTTGTACAACACTTGTATTTAGGGCAGACTTTGTGTAATGGAAATCGCTATCTCGAGCAGTAATTACTGTTTGTCGTACTTGCCATTTCGGATAGTAATTCTGTCCGTTGTTAGATTCTTAGCAGCCGTAATAACAGATCACTAAACATCAACGGAGAGCCCAAGGGCAGGCTCCGAACATCAAAACTTGCAGAAGGACATTTCAAAACAGAACGCCTCGTGTTCGACTTTTCATAAATCTCGGCATTGTGAAAACGTTATTGTGACATCAAGTGCATCAGCTAGCAAGGTCTCAGCTTTACTCGACTGACGAAAAAAGCAAAACTTGGCCTGTTGGCTACCCATCGAGTCCTTCTCTGCATATCTAGGTTCCGAGGAAGGCGATAAAACCGAAATGTCAGCCGAATAAAACTGTGCTGTCTTGGACAGATCATACTCAAATTATAATGAAATATTTCAGAACCCTCAACAAGTTTTATCCGTCTTCCCCATTATCGTCTGCGTTGAATCAGAACAAGCTAAGGAATGTGCAAACCCGGAGCTCTTGAGGGGAAAGATACGCTGCCGATGTGCAGGAGTTCCTCTTTTCTCTAAAAAGTGAATTTACAATTAAATGGCGGCCAACAAAGGTCAATAGTACAGTACGAAAACTACGTGGCTAGAAGGAGCGACTCCTGTGGCACGGATTCATCAACGTTTTAGCGGCCGGCAACGATGGAATTCATCGTGAAACCGCCACGTACGGCGATTCATCAACGCGCGGTGTGGTATGTTTTTGGTGAAAGCCGTTGTAATGGTTACCAGGCTAGAGCGTCGGGTAGACGACGCAGTGAAATGCCGATAACACTTCATCTATTCTGGTCTTCTATTCTGGTTTTTTATGTTTAGCTTTCGAGTACATCTTCTATTCTGGTTTTTTATATTTAGTTTTAGAGTACATGGAAGCTGGGCGAGCCACAGCGAGAGAAGTTCGCCATCCGTCTGGCCAAGGCACGTCATAGAGCTAGCCTCGACATTCGAGTAGTGAAGACTGTGAAGAGTGCTGACGGTAGGGTACTACGGAAACCGGTCGAGGTCAGAAAAAGATGGGAGGAGTACTTCAAGGAACTGCAGAATGAGGAATTCCCGCGTCCGGAAGTCCAGGAAGAACAGCCAACGGAAGGACCCATCCCGTCATGGACGCAGGAAGAGGTTCGCAGTGCCATAGGGAAGATGAAGCTCGGGAAGGCAGCTGGCCCTGATGGGGTGCCAGTAGAGACCTGGAAAGTGCTTGGAAACTGCGGAGTCAATTGGCTGACACAGTTCTTCAACAGAGTCACGATAAAGGGTAAGATGCCAGATGACTGGAGGAACAGCATCATAGTCCCCATCTTTAAGCAGAAGGGGACGCGTCCGACTGCTCCAATTACCGCGGGATCAAACTGATCTCACATACGTTGAAGGTCTACGAACGACTGGTCGACTCGAGGCTAAGGGAGATGGTCACCATATCCCAGGAGCAGTGGGGCTTCATGCCTGAGAGGTCCACCACAGACGCGATCTTTATCGCTCGCCAGGTGATGGAGAAGTATTGGGAGAAACGAAAGCCCTGCTACCTGGCATTCCTGGACTTGGAGAAAGCATACGACAGGCTACCTCGAGCCGTGCTCTGGAAATCCCTTCGAGGCAGGGGTGTTCCGGAACGTCTCATCTCGGTCATAAAGGACATGTACGAGGGCTCGAAAGCGGCGGTACGAACTCCACACGGAATGACAAAAAAGATTGATATCACAGTGGGGGTGCATCAAGGGTCAGCTCTGAGTCCGTTTCTCTTCGTGCTGACTTGATTGCATAGTAAATCATCTTGAAGAAGGTCCCCTCAGGACCATCCTCTACGCTGACGATATTGCCCTAGTAGCCGACAGCCGTGAGAAGTTGGAAGAGAAGGTGCAGTTGTGGCAAGGAGCCCTCGCAGACAACGGCCTGCAGCTGAACGTGAGGAAGACGAAGTTCGTCAGCTCCGAGCAGTGCACCGAACCGATCCTAGACTGCCATGGGGAAATAATCGAGAAGGTGGAAGAATTCTCCTACCTCGGAAGCGACCTATCCGAGGAAGGAAGCGTGGACCAGGCGGTAAGGGGACAGATTAATGCAGCATGGCTCAAATGGAAGGAGTCCACAGGGTCCTCTGTGACCGTAGATGCTCCAGGACGCTAAAAGGCAAGCTCTATAGAACAGTTGTGAGACCTGCCCTCCTCTATGGCTGTGAGTGCTGGGCCCAGAGTAGAGCACAGGAGCGGCAACTGCACGCCGCGGAAATGAGGATGCTCAGATGTGCATGTGGATGGACCCGTCAAGACTGAGTGCGAAATGAGGATGTTAGGACAGTGATGAAGACAGCTCCAATCCAGCTGAAGATGAGGGAGCAGCGCCTTAGGTGGTACGGACACATCTTCAGAAGACAAGAGGACCATCCCACGAAGTTGGTCCTGAATTTCGAGGCACCCGGAAAGCGTCCGAGAGGAGCCCCAAGGAAAAGGTGGAGGGACGTCATCAAGAGAGATCTCGCCGAAATCGGCAGATGACGCCCTTGATAGAATGAGGCGGCGACAGATCACAAAAGCAGCGGACCCTGCTACTGCGCGGGACTAAATGCTCAGGAGAAGAAGAAGAAGTACATGGGTTCTTCCTTCTCCAGCCCGTGCGTGTTTTCTTTGTTAATTATGCGGCAGCTATTTGAACATTCGGATTTTCAAGATGGAGTATGTTTCTGTTTCAGTTCTCTTGTAATAGACATATCAGTGTTTTCCCCTCCCAGCCAGGTACCAATTCACTGACCCGGTAGGGATGGAAGGGTAGTTAGCTAGGGTTTCTAGCCTAGAAATGATGAATTGGAAAACGGAAAAATGGAGGTGGGAGAAATAACAAGCTAAAGCAAGCTCCCTAAAAATTCGCGCTCAAAGTTTCATTCCCATTCAATGTAAATTTTTATACGAATCTTGAAGACGATGCGGTAACAGAGGTGATATGTGCAATAACATGCTTAAACATAACAGGTTAAACGAGAAAGAAAATTTCGCAAAGGTTTCGGAGTCAGATTACTTCTGGCAACGAGCAAAACTCATTGCTACTGGGTGTCAGACATTAGAGTGGAGCGTTAGACCTCGTGCATACTTCCCGTTTTCCTTTCCCGATGAGTTTTGAAGAGCGACGCGAGAGAATTTGAACTTCTCAGTGCTCGTCGCATCGCTCGTCGCTCTGCGAGGGAGCGCAACGGCGATCTGTCCAGGACCAACGCTAAACACCGCACGCGGAGCGAAAAAGTATGCCATGCCCGCGATGTGCGCGGAAAGTCGTCGCGCATGCCGACCGTCACTGTTGCGACGGCCGCGGCGAAGTTTCCTTTGACTATTCGACCGCGGCGGCAGAATGGCCATGAACTGAGCGCCGCGATGGCATCGCGGCGATGGAAGTATGCCCCCGGCCTTATAGCCGCGTGCACACTTCCGCAGTCGTGGGCGACTCTGACGTTTGCGAACCGGCTGGACAGTGAATATCTTCTAGGCGGATGAGTGGCGACCATCGTCAGGGACCTCCCAAAGTGACTGCAAAAACGAATGGAAGCTAAGGGAGGAAATTTTGAGCTTTCAGCACTTGTTGTGGATTTTTCTGTTGCATTTTGTTGTTATTGGTCTAAGGCGCCTTTTATGCTCGCCACGCGTCCATATTTGACACCATATTTGACGGAATTTCGGGTTACGGTATTCGGCGAATCGCACCGCTGGAGGGAAGGGCTCGGCGCGATCAGTTGCGGCAGACTCGGTGTGGAGTGGGACATTTTACCACCGAGATAATCACTTTGCTCCAACTTCGCCTAGGTGGGTTATTTGGGGTCCTCATCACGAGTCTAACATTTCTTTTACGCATTACGGTGGAGTTGTGGCGAAATAGGTGACTATGACTTTAGTCACCCGTACCTTCCGTAACCTAGGAAGGGAATGGAGATCTGAAGACATTCCCGAAGTTTCACCTACTACGCTAGAGCTACGTTTAGTGCGCAGTAATCTTGGACTGTTTATATGAGAGAGAATTCGGATGAGTTCGAGCAATTTTACTTTTAAACCCACACGCGTTGCAGAATAAAGAGTGGTTTAGTGCCACCTGCATTGCAGGGGATTCGACTCAATACCACATTCACTAGTTTCAACCGTAGGCTGAGCAGATGACTTTAACTACAGCTTCAGGAAAGAATTCGTCGTTCCTCACAGAAATCCTTCCACTTACTTTGGTAAGATGTGTTCCGCTGATCAGCCTGAAGAATCCGTTATGTTTTGGTTCTCCAATGACACATGGACTGTCTCCCCGTCATCCTCCCACGGAACACAGAAAGCAAACGCTCGTGGCTGCGTGCCGCTGACGCTCGCCTTTCTAACCGCAATCGCGCTGCGGTGCGTCAAATTGCAGCTGGTGTGCGAGTGGCCGCCATACTTCGAGAGTAAAAAAGGCGTCTAATGAAGTTGCTGTTATTTTTGTTCGTAAATCTATTTTGCCTATGTGGTTTTTTTCGTACTGATGAAATACTTTGTCCAAACTTTTCAGCCATGCTCTAATGCAGATTTCTATGCTTAACATTGTCCTGTTCAATTGCAAGCAATAGTAAATAAAAAGGATGAAACGCTGTGGTGCCATATACCAGGCCTGGCCGTGTTGTGCGAGCACAGTGTAAACGGCTGAATTTGTTTTCAATGATTTAAAAACATTATGCACAATTCTGTCCACTTTCTTAGCCGCATCTTTACAATACTGTATAAGGGAAAGAGTTGTGTCTAGTATGAAATCGAGATCCCGCAAAATGGTGTCACCGTCATGTTGACATGATGGAGATATGCATTGAGAACGCAGTTCATAGAGCTTAGCACCTACTAGCAGTGACTGTTATTATTATCGCGGCTGCTATTAACACGAAAAGAAAGAGATGAAACAACATCAATCGGTAATTGCAGTACATAAGCGCCGCAGGCTGGCACAATCCACCTGTATTGAAATGCTTCGCCTCGCTGTAAGTGCATTTCTACTGTCTAGCATTGTCGTGTCCAAAATTTTTCAAGCACATTCCAGATACTTTTTTCTACTTTCGTACTTGCCGCCTTTACAAACACTACTCGAAGTAAGCACCATCACTGTAGAAGTTTTAAAATAGGAGTTTTAAAATAACTAAGTATTCTACAAGTATACAACACATAATTATTGGTCTCTTCTTAACGAAATATAGAATGAACCGATGAGCTCAACATTTGTTCCAGTCAATTGCGAAGGGCGAAAAATCGATTGGCATATTCTAGATGTGGAAGAATATCACAAGGGCATGAACTTGGTAAGCAATGTTTATGAACTTTTATTGAGGACGAAATTTGAAATTATAAACAACTGCAAGTTTGGGTTCTTTATTCGTGAACAAACCGCGCAGTTCAGAATACACGTTACTAAAAAACAGTTACGGATGAAAAGCTCATCACATTCATGTATTAGGCTAGCCGAGAAGTTTTGAAACAAAATGTTGAAAACTGTAGAATTTCCTGGAGAAAATTTCAAAAATCCCGGGTTAGTAAGGTTCGTGTAGAATGTTCTAGATCTGTTGCAGCACGAGCATATAAGAGCGTTATTTTGGTGACATGTCGAACATGATTAGCCAGCGACAGCTTCGAGTGGTCACCTTCTACGAATGACACCGAGGCTCCAACACAAACGCAACGGTATCCAATATCACCGACGAAGTTGGAGAAGGAATTGTAAGCAGCACCACAGTGCACCGTTGGTTCACGCACTTTGATTTAGGAGATATAAACCATGAAAATGGAAAGTGCAGTGGACGACCTTCTGCTATCGATGATGATGCATCGCAGCTCGCAATTAAGTCAATCCAGAAGCAACTACGCAAAAACTGGCAGCAACCCTTGGCTATACATCCACTACACCGTCGGTCTGCATCTCCACGACCTCGGCTATCGAAAAGTTTTGACAAAATAATCCCTCATGGGCTGACCACATGAGCAAGTGCGAGTGCAGTTATGCCAGTCACTACCTGCGCAGCTGCATCGAAAGGAATTTCTTGGGATCTAGTGACTGGATATGAGAGCTGGGTAGCGACACGATAGCAGCGCACTCATACCGTCCAGCTTCCACGCGACGCAGAACCACCAGTCCACCCGAAGCCAGACCCACACCAACGCAAACATTTATTTGCGTTTGGTGGGATGCAAAAGGGCTAATCTACCATTAGCTGCTGGGTGCCTGGCGAGGCGGTCACCGTTTCCTTATACGTTAATCAGCTTCAGAAAAGGCGAAAAAGATCAGGTGTCCACCTGTTGCGCGACATTGCGCGTCCACACGCATCGACAATGCGTGAGTAGATCCGGTAGCCCATCCACCGTATTCGCCAGAATTTGTGCCGTCGGACTATTGTCTGTTTGAACCGCTGAAGCATAATTCGAGAGGGACAAATTTGACAGCTATCATGATCTCAAATTGGCAGTCGACAATTTCTTCCGCTGATTTCTGGACGAAATGAACAAGCGATTTGCCGATCAAATGGTAGACGGTTATGCCGCTCTGTGGTGAATACATTGTTAACTCGTAGTTTGAAATTAAAAAACTATGGCTGAATAAAAATTTGGCTAATTTTCTGTTTTAAGACTTTTCGGCAAGCCTAATAGATCCCAGATTTCATGAAGATTTCATGTGGGTTTCCACAATCATGTAGTTTTTTTCTCGATTTTTTAACGCAATTTATTTTACTTTCACATCGAATTTAACACTCTTCTAAACAAACTTGATGTCTGAAAACGAAGTGAACATCTCTTCCGAATCAGAAGGAGAGCTTTCCACATTAAAACAAATACTCTTCAGAAATGTTAGAATGTTTCTTTTTTCAAGGAAAATGTAGAGCGTTTTTGTTTGGTGTTTTAATTCACCTGCATAATAAGTGAACAAGCTGTATAGAATTTTATTATGATTTCATAATTCAAGAAAAAAATTATGGTTTAAAAGCAGGAAGACGACCGTTTTTTAGAGCTGGAACTGTTGACCGCGTCACTCCCTTGCCAAGTCGATCCATTTTTGTTTGATCCATAGAAAAGCTTCTGTTTGCATGAAGTTTTACACCTGCGAACGATGCAACAAAAACATCTGTGAAGGGCACACATATTCTCACTTTGATGTTTAATGTAGGCAGCATTTACACTGTGAATCGAAAAAAATCGGAACGAGTAAATCAAGCTTGGCGCATTCTTTTTTATTGTACTAAACAATTTCATTCTTATTGCGCTTGGAAACAAATTTTAATGTAGTGTTTTTCGTAAAAAATGAAAATGTTGTAAAATTACTCCACACATTCGGCAGCTAAAGTAAAGAATTTTGAAGAAAATTCTTTTACAGTCGATATATAGAAAACTGCTTTGTGGTGTGTTCTACACAAGTTGAAATGGATGTCTGTTTCGAATTGCTAAACAAGCAGTTCGAGTGTATACGCCTTACTGGGGAAAGACCGAGCAATGATTGGCTCCCGTTCCTCAATGTGAAAGTTGGCCTGTCCAGGAATGTGATCAAAACAAAGTGGTACCGCAAACCTAGTAACAAAAAAGCACTGGTCTTTCGGTCTGCACATTCATTCAACGTGAAAAGGGCCATAGTCACCAACATGCTTCGAACAGCGGTCGCAGTTTTGTCTGACGACATCCAGAAGGCGCAGTCTAGGGAGCTTGCAGGACAGATCGCCTCTTTGAATTGGTATTCTTTTGTAGGAATCTCTACCGAACGCAGACGTTGCTCAGTGGTTCCAAACAGAAACAAAGCCGAGCGAAACATAATTCCCTTCCTACCGTTCATATCGGGCGAGGTCTGTAGAGAAATCCGCAGTGGCCTTCGAATGGAGGACCTCCGTGAACTGATGAGGGTGGAAGAAGGCCCACGTATGAGTTTGAAGGGACAAATAGTTTGCAACCAATTGTACGACCGCAGCTGTCCCCACCGCTCGTGTGTAGTGTGTCCTTTTGGGAAACAAGGTGATTGCATGACCTCGGGGGTGGAGTATCTCATGTCATTCAGGAAATGAAGGAAAATACGTCGGGAAAACTGGGACGCCGCTGTGAACAAGGGTGAAGGAGCACGTAGACGACCTTAGAAAGTCGCAGGGATCGACTCCAATGGGCGAGCACAGAGTAGACTGTCATATCGGCGCAATGGCTTAGGTGGCTGTCACGGTACTTGCGCGCGAGAGCGGAAAAGACTGGAGGCATTCTGGATCACATCGCGAAACCCCAAGATCAATCGCGGAAACGAGTGCGTGGAAGGTATGCAAGAACTCGCACCCTTTGTCGACCTCTGGGGTTCTGACCTACAGAGTCATGCCCTATGATGGGCTCTTCGGCTTCCACCAAAGAGGTCACCCTTCATCGTTTCTCCGCATCGCTTTCTTCATTTCATTCACCTTTGAATTTTTTCTGTAGTATGAAACAACCTTTACGAGAGTAGTTCTTCAAGTGTTATTTGGACTCTTCCAGGCTCCGAAAAAGGTGTTACGGCCGAAACGTAGGCCAAAAAAAAGTGGTGTTTAGCACAATATCATGCCGAGATTCATGAAAAGTTGGGCACGGAGTCTACTTTCGGAGAAACTTGTATCAAGCTTTCCTTGAACGAAAAACTATTCCTCGGAGAGTCTAACGTATAAGAAGCCCGTTTTGATTTAAGGTTGTTACTTTGATTACAGATGCATCAATTTTGTTTAGGAGTGTTCAATTCGATGTGAGTGTGGTGTATATTACACGGGGACGGTCAGGAGGTACAAGATAGGGGCCACGCCCTTCGCCAGGTGGCATGCAGTCTCTCTCTCATCCCCTCGCTCCCTCCTCCAACCCCTACACTTTATCGAGAGTCTAACTGCTGCCATATGAAACCTTTGAGACGCAAAACAAAATTTCCCTGTCCGCAGAACTGTGGGTAACCTTCTCACGCTACGCCCCTAGCAGGAGGCGGCTGTACCTCCTGTGGCGCTGCCAGGTTACATTTGCACCTCAAATTGGACACTCTTTTAAGCAAGCCTAAAACTTTTGAACTCAAAGCAAACTCCTCCTCCAAATGAGCTTGTTCTACGATTAACTAGAGACTCTCTGAGAAGGTTAGAATATTTTTGGTTAAGGGAAATTCCAGTATAACTTTTTTTGAAGTTTTAATACACTTTCACAAGAATTGAACAAATATTTTAAAGTTTTACAAAAAGTTTTAATTTATAAGCGAAAATGGTTCAAAACGTTTTGCTCTAAATAGCTGGAAGGCGGACATTTTTAGTGCCAAAAAGAATGCGTCACTCCTTAATCCAAGACGATTTTCAGCCACGATTTTATTCGATTGATAGCAAATTCTCTGCTTCCATGGAGTTTCACACCTGTTAAATAAAATGATTCAATAAAAAGCACAGTAAAGAACGCACATATCCTTACTTCGATGATTCATATAAATGCATTTGCACTATCATTAAAATAAACGTTGCGACGAACTTTTTGTGCGCATGGCGCAATCTAATCTTTCAATGCTTACTATACTTACTTCTTAGCGTGTTTAAGAGTAATTTTATTTCACTATTTTTTCGAACAAAATTATTACACTCATACGGCAGCTAAACAAAAAATTTCAAAGGACACTTATACCGAATTTCCTTCAGCAAAAAATCATCTTGGCCATCTCGGAGTGTCTGTAGTTAGAAGCTATTAGAATGCTTGTTTTGATTTTGAGAATGCTCTTTCTGAGTTCAGGCTCAACAAGCTTGTTTAAATGAGTGTCCAATTTGACGAGAAAACTGTTCAATTTAACGTGAAAAGTGTTCAATTTGATGGTAAAATGGTCTATATTTGTACGAATTGCAGACGTTCGATTGCTTCAAAGCCGATACGGCTGCATGGACAGCATACGATGAGCTGTCACATCCCAGTATTCCACAGCATTATGTTAATTCAACGGAATATTGCAGGTATTCAAGACAGATGTGAGTACTCATATCTATCCTTACATGGCAATGAAAGCTTTGCAACGCGCTACCGTGGCACACCCCACATTGTGGATAGCCATCTCCGAAGTTTATTATTTGATTTGATGCATGATGCGTAGTTGCGCACTGTGGTAGGTAGGAACGCGCCAGCCAATCAGACAGCATCGATTGGGCGTGGTATTCAGAGAGGGTGTGTACGGGAGGCACCCTGGCTGGCTGGCATGCGCTCGATCGATGGTTTGCTGCTACAATTGGCTGGCGCGTTCTTTCCTACGCTTTTAGCAGTCTGTTCCAGGACAAGTGATAGTGCAACGTTTACAAAAATGGATCTCAAGTTGCTTCTTGAGAAGATGCTAAAGGAAGCGGTACTGTGCCGGCTATGCTTTCCGACCAAAAGCTTGTACATATTTCCGACCTAAAATTTAAGAAATAGCCAGCGTTTTGTTTCAGATTATGAAAACCGCCGAAAAGCTAGGCCCAACGACCTATGGATGTTCAGCGAGGGGATATGAATATCCACGCATGACAGATTGTGGCAACCATGCGCACCTTGAGCTTCTCTGTCTGTACAGGTGATGCACTCAGTTGAAGAAGTTAAGGTCCTAATTAATACCTCTATCAATCTCCATTTAGGAAACATAATGGAACTCAGGAGTGCCTAGTGAGATCGATGGGATATCAAACTCCTATCTCGATAGTTTTGAATAAACGTTGCGGTTTATTGAAGATGACACATTGAAATTCATGTACGTTATTGGTTACGCACAGCGTGTTGTGAATACCCAACTAGGGTGTACATCTATGAATGTATAATAGTATATTATAGAGCAGATAGGAATGAATAATAAGACTTAGCCCACTTAGGTGAATACTGTAAGATAAGCATCACTGAGTAACATCCACAGTCATAACTTAGAGGTACCGCAAGAAGGTAATAGAGATTGCGCTCAAGTAAGCCACTCTTGGCGCGGTGCTCCTTTCAAGACCAGAAGTAGTTGGTTCCATTGGCTAACTATCGATGATATTTGTAGTCCCGCCTCTGCATATAGTCTATACAACCTGCCCTGATGTGATAAACGTGTTGTGCTCTGCAAGATACCAACGTAATAAAACCATTATTAAGAGCGCAGACGCATCCATAATCGAACAGCTTCATCTACCTGCTTCTATTAGATTGGTGCAAAATGATAGCCGTTTTCGTATTGCTGTGCTTGAGAACAGTTCATTGAATAGAATCCTTAAAATCTTATACGAATGTGGTCATATTAAGCATCGTTGAAAAGCAAATTACTCCTAAAGCTATCGAAATTATTCTATATTTTTTGTCGCTATGTCTTCGATGATTTCGAATCGCTTGCGATGATGCTGTCACAATGAAAAATTGGCGACGCATTGCTTCAAAATTGTCCATTGCGTTGCAGAAGCAAAGCGAAATGTCATCAACGCATGCGGTGAGGTCACCACGTCTGAAAGTACAACGCCTAGGTAATTCGAAATTTTGAGCTGGAGACTTCAGTCTCGAAGATCAGCAGAGAAAAAGATGAAAGAGTTGAAAATAGATGCCTATCCGAGAACATCCACAACGCAAATTGCCGAAGAGCTACACTTTGACCACGTAACCGTAGAACGGCATTTGAAGAAAATTGGAAGGTAAACAAACTCGATAAGTGGGTGCCACACGAGCTGATTGAGCATCAGTCATCCTCATGTCGTAACAAGGATTAAAAGATAAAGGACGACGTTGTTCAATCCCTTCTATCCCACAACATTTTGTAGAAGTAGAATGCGCTACGCATTCTACTTCTACAGGATGTCGTAGAGTCGCGTTGAATGCGTATTTGGCCATACAATGACTTGCGGTGGCCAGCCGATGAACAAGGCAGCGCTTTATCCTCCAAGTCTGGTACCAATTCACCGACCCCGGAGGGATGGAAGGCTTGGTTTCCCTGGGAGAGAAATCCGAACCAGGAACCTGGTATCGGGTACAGGCGATGGCCGGCGCCTCCCTCGACTGCGCTCCACGAGCCCGTCGTGACAAGACTACTTAAAAACTTTAGGATGCTTTGTCATTGTAACTTGCTTATTTTGTTGAATGTGTTTATGTGGGAGATTCTCAGGGTAGCGGTAGATGGCAATTAGGGGTTTGTTGACATTCTATGCGCTTCTCATGCTTATTAGAGGAAGGATCATGGTGTAAAATAAAATGTCAGGCTGCGGCGAGGGCAGTTCGACTCGTTTCGTCAGGCCGCTGAAGTGTTTTCTTGTGTGCTTTTAGATTCCTACTGTTTAGGGACTTTTTATCCTAATAAAGTGCCTTTGTTAAATTTCGTCGCGGTAATTTTCGTGTACTGTTGAGTTACAGCTAGGTTTAATTACCCATGTTTGAAGTCTGGAATGAACACTTCGGTCTGTCAAATGTGAAGTCTCGCGTGGCGAGTGGCGAGCTAGTGTTCGAAGTTACGACAGACAGCGAATTCATGAGTTTCAATGTGCTTTCGTATCTACTTTTCTGCAACAAAAGCAATCCTTTTCTGGGACGTGTTGTGGCTGAAGCACTTAACAAAATCCGCAAAAAAAGGATGGTAACTGTTTGGCGGTCAGCTGCCTGTTTGTTCCACAACAGCTTTCTGGCTTCAGGCGAATCCATCACAGCGAAGAAGTACTGTGAGAAACTCGATAAAATGCACCAGAATTGCTCAGAATTCACCCGGCATTGATCAACCGAAAAGGTGTAATCGTACACATGACAAAGTTCGGCGGCTCGTTTTATTGATGACTACAAAGCTGATTGAGTTCGGATATGTAACTCTCCACAGCAATACCTATCTTTCTATCATTTTTCAAGCATGTAGACAACTTTCTGCACGAAACGCTTCAGAAACCAAGACAATGCAAAAAAGGCAGACGACGATATCGCCGCCTACAGAATGCAAGAATTTTACACTGCTGGGATATCTAAACTAGGTTCTCGTTGGCAAGAGCGTGTTGCTTTTTTATTGGTTATGTCATTTGAAAGGATTTCCTATGGGGCGAGATATAGTGAGCTATATTAGTATTTTAAAATAGTTTCCTATTTTTGCAACACCCCAACATTTTGAACGCTGTACCTCCTGATCAGTGAAAGCTAAACCCCTTCCACCAAAGATGTCTTCAACGAATATCGAGTGTACCGCGTGGCCAACAGCGAAGTCCTAAACCGAAACGGATTAATGAGTCTCTCTACATCAATCGCACAAACACTTCGCAGGACACGTGCTGCGAATGCCGAGCACCAATTTGCTCGAGTGACCATGTCGTGGATTCCTGAAGATGGTAGCAGAGCCTGCTGTCGTACGAAAAACACACGGAAGCGAGCATTCGAAACGGACCTTCAGCTAGTAGTTGTTTCAAGAGACAATGGTAAAGAATTGGCACAAGACAGGTGTCAATATAGTAATCTCGTCGCCCGATGTGCTGAGCAGTAGGGGTGGAAGTGAGTCTTAGTCCAAGTAACTTTCTGAGCGTTGCTTCGATGCCACGTTTCACAGAAAACAAATCGTACACAAGAAAGGTCATGCTTTTTCTACGCAATAGTTGCTGCTCAATAACCGGTTCCTGACTAGAGTCATAGAGATCCTTTCTTGGCAACTCAGCGGCCCTACACTTAGATACAACCAGGGGTGCAGGCGCAGAGTTCCATATTGTATAAATTTTAGGAACATGAATTTTAAAAGGGGGAGAGCGCTTCTCTCACCAAATTTCGTTCGAAGTATGTCCGCTCGTAGACAATTAGTTATCCTAAACAAACAGCGAATAGACTCCATGTCCGACTTTCCATGGAACACGGCATGGTGTTTCGTGTTAAGTTGCTAGTTCTGACGCTATGCGCCGAGATTGTTACAGCACTGTATTCGGCTTATCTTATGGCGATTTCTTCTTCGGAGACTGGATGAGTCCAAATAACACTTGAAGAACTACTCCCCAAAGGTCATTTCATACTACAGAAAGAATTTCAAAGGTGAATGGAATGAAGAAAGCGATGCGGAGAAACTACAATGGGCCAACCTTTATGGTGGAAGCCGAGAAGCTCCACCACTCACCATCGGATGGAGGTGAACGTTGGTGAATTATGCACTTATGCTCTAATGACCACCTACCATAAGGGTCCCCTAGAGCATCACCCTGTAGGTCAAAACCCACAGAGGCCGACAAAGGGTGCCAGTTTTTGCGTTACCGCCACGGACTTGTCTCTGCGATTGATCTTGGGGTTTTGCGATGCGATCCAGAATGCCTTTTCCGCGCGGACACGTCGCTCTCACGTGCAAGCCAGAGATGAGCGGATCAACCGTTATCCGTTATCCGGTTTCCAGAGAATTGGGTTATCCGTTTCGTTGCTCGTTATTCGGCGATTTTGGGCCGGATAACGAACAACAAATAGCATGACTCCTAGGTTTGAACGTGGAGATGGGTGGACTCTTCACGATCGTAAGAGTGGAAAAACAACGGAAGTCGTTCAAATCCAGGAGGGTTAGTTGAGGCATTTCCTCACATGAGAACTGGTTACATAGCTTTAAGGATACATCAGTTTTGTCCTTCCAGAGTGAGTGCACCATACATTCCTAAGGCCTGCTAAGCATAGCATTGTTCATTCATTGTTCACTGTTCAAGACATGCAGACCAAGAAGGCAAACAAACTACTTCCAGCCACCGTGAAACGTGCACGGCCTGACTCAACCTAGAATGAATTTTTACCTTCGACGCCGTTTTATATGTGGCTCCACGACTGCAGTGTGTTTGATTTGCTTGCAGGCGGTAGAGGTATGCCTTTAGTCATATGCTGTTGTGAACCACCAAAAAAAAATACCGCAATACAGCAGTGAGTACGAGCGAAAGAGAAATAGGTTCAATTCAGATTCATTGATGGAGCGACTTCTCCATTAAACATTTTAGCGCTGCAAGAATTCGTACTAAACAACTTAGAATCGCGGGTGCTGCAAGACATGCAGATTCGTTCTATTTGTGGCTTTCCAGTAAAACCTCTCTATTACACAGGGAACCATTCCCTTTTCAGAATACGATAATCCTGCCCTTCTGTATGTCATGATCCTTAAATTTGTGACTGGACTATGCAATTGCTTGCTGTTGCTACAAGATATAATAAAACAATACGGGCGACCTCCTGGCACAGGCAAAAAGAGAAAATTTTGCTGTTTGTTTGCCTTTATTCTAATCGGCAAAAAATTTCATAGGGCGCCGTTAATCTGGCGACTGCACTACGTTTAAGAAACTTTCAAATTGTCTATGAATGGCCTATAA
Source organism: Heligmosomoides polygyrus bakeri (assembly GCA_947359475.1). Lineage (NCBI taxonomy): Eukaryota > Metazoa > Nematoda > Chromadorea > Rhabditida > Heligmosomidae > Heligmosomoides > Heligmosomoides polygyrus. The sequence goes on from OX375867.1 coordinate 8,522,193, forward strand.
ATTAACAGTGCATCGACTCCTGATCTGTCATTAAAATTAGAGCAAATTAAAACGAGATGTAATTTTTGTTGTTTGTTCGTTATCCTTTTTTCCGTTATTCGGCCATTTTCGAGCAACATTATCCGTTATCCGTTATCCGGGATTCAAAACTTTATTATCCGCTCATTCCTGGTGCAAGCATCGTGACTGGCACCTAAAGCATGACAGTCTACCTTGTGCTATCCCACTGGAGTTTATATCTGCGATTTTCTAAGGGTGTATACGTGCTCCTGCACCCTTATACACAGCGGCCTTCCGGTTTCTCCTACTCCTCTCTGCATTGTCTGCACGACATGAGGTACACCACCCCGAGGTGTAAACGTAAGCCGAATGAAGTGCTGTAACAATCTCGGTGTACAGCTTCACGAACTAGCATTTCAACTGTCAGAATCTACATGTACATTTCTTCCTACACTGCGCATATTATGTAGCTTCACTAAGTTGAAAACTTAGCCTTCTAGAGTCTGGTGTTGATGCGTTCCTAAACGACAGTATCATCATAGGCTTAGATTTTTCCACATCCTTATCAAAAAATGCGATAACACTTGACTAGCTAGTAAAGTGAGTAGAATGGCAGATAGATAGCGTTCGCTCAAGTTGCACAGAAACGTGGCACAGTGCGATCATTACTTTTATTTCTTCATATAACAGGATTGGAAAACAGATTGAAGACAGTTCCTAACTTATCGTTCCTGGGAGCCTTTTCTTTAAAGAACCATTGTCGATTCCCCTGATACAGACCTTAGTCGTTGCAATTTTTTCCATTCATCCTGAATATTATGAATTAGACTGACCGCTCGACATTGAAACGCCTATAAATCCACTACCTGTAGAGGCACAATTGTATAGCATCCCTATACTCTGTTTTGCCAGGCTTCCTCAGAGCAGAACATCCATATCAGGGATAAGCGGACTAACCGTTATCCGTTATCCGTTATCCGGTTTTTGGGAGGTTTTGATCTTTCCGTTTTGTTGTTCGTTATCCGGCAACAAAAGCATTCAAATCTAGAAGGGTTAATTGAAGCTTGCCCACTTGGGAATTGGCTACATAGTTTTATAGATATTTAACTTCAAGCCTTCCAGAATACCAGCTAAACCTGTACCATACTTATATGAGGCCTACTTAGCACAGCATTGCTTATTCATCTCAAGTCATGTGCTAACCAAGAAGGCATGCAAACTGCTACTAGCAATTGTCAGAAGTGGAGAGCCGCATCCTGGGAAGAATTTTTTACCGCCGATCTTTCCATCGTATCACTTGTGGTTGCGCGATTGCAGTATGTTCGATTTGATTGCAGGCGGTAACGGTACCGTTTTGGCCATATGCTGTCGTGGATTATCAAAAATTACTACAGTACAGCAATGAATACTAGCAAAAGAAATAGGATTAATCCAAATACAAATACATACAGTATGCAACTTCTCCATTACAAATTTTAGAGGAGCAATAAACTGCTAAACAAACTTATCATCGTGGTGCTGAAGACATGTAGATGTGCTTCAATTGGTGAGTTTTTTTGTGAAACTTATCTGCAACATAGGAAGCACATTCGTTTTAGGGCTGGTCGGATGTTCTTCCTCAGATCCAGAAGGTCTGGATGTCATAACTCTTTGAGTGTGTGTTTGCCGTACACAATTGCTTGCAGCTACTACCCAAAAATTGATATTTTATCCATCCCAGATAACTCCACGTTGAAGTGCCTTGGATCTTGGGATGCTATCGAGCAGCAACAACAATAACGGTTCATAGCATGTGTAGGTCAAGATCGTCATGTGAAGTTATTGGCTGCATGTCTCCTGTCTTCTTCTTCTTTCCAGAGACATCGGAAGAATTGCTCTTCCAAGGGCTATTCCATTAGGTTTTTCGGTAATAAATCAGCGAATATTATTAAACGAATATTCAAATTAACATAACTCAGCTCAGAAAAAACTTTATCAATCAAAGCAAGAACCGTTAGAATTAGCTGATTTTTGCTAACACGAAACATGTTTAATAATGCCGGTTGCTTTGAAATCCAGAGTTCTGGAGGCGATGAAACGTTGAAGGCATTTTAGCGTCGTCTTTGTTTTTGAAGCATTTCACTTTCAGGAAATTGTCCCATAGCTTGAGTAAAGACAGTTCGTAGGGGAAAGGTTTGTGAATATGCTGGATGTAGCAGAGTTTCGTATCCCTAATCATCCAGTTTCTGGACAACAATTTCGGAAACGTGCGGACGTGCGTTCTCAAGCAGTAGGATTGGGCTTCTTCGACTGACCAGAACCGGCTGTTTTTCAGTCGACTTCTGGTGCCTCATCTCAATTTCGGCACTGCACTTTCTCCGCTGTGATAGCCCCTCTAGACATCAAGAACTTGTAATGGACTATACCAACCTTTGCCCACCATACGGTCACTATAGCCTCCTTCGGGTGAAGGCTTGGCTTCGGTATCCACTTAGGACTCTCATTCTTCTCCACCCATTGTGCCGAGCGATGACGATTCTCATAAAGGATCCACCTTCGTCGCATGTCACGGTCCCGTCCAAAAAAAGCTACCTTAACTGCGCAGTCGAAACACTGGTATCCTGGCGTTTCATCACCTGCCCAGCGGTTATTTATTTATTCAAAACGAATGCGATAAGCGCGACGGTTAGGTACACAGAAACACCAACAGAACAGTACAACTAAAGCGCATTCGCGATATCGTCTGGCTCTCTACCAACCAGTGCGGCTTCGTAGCTGGTTGTGGCGCAGTCGATGCCATACACGTCGTTCGTCTTCTGATAGAAAAACACCGGGAGAAACAGAAGCCGGTACATCTTGCCTTTCTGGATTTGGGGAAGGCCATTGATCGGCTCCGCGTGAAGTGATATGGTATGCCTTACGAGAACATGGAGTCCCTGAAGAACTCGTAGAGTGGGTACGAATACTGCACTCTTTTCCAAAGAGTCGAGTGCAAGCTGCAGCAGGCACGTTGATGGAGTTTCCCATCTCTGTCGGAGTACATCAAGGGTCTGCGCTCTCCCCACTACTCTTCGTCGTCGTTATGGATGCCATATCGCGTGATCTTCAGCAGCCTGTTCCTTGGAAGTTGCTTTATGCTGATCATATAATGCCCGCTAGCGACGACAGGATTGAACCCCAGAGGAAAGTACAAGCGTGGAGCGATCGCATGGGCAGATTTGGGCTCAAGTTTAACGTGAAAAAGACCGAGTACCTGACCACTGATGAAAATGAGTCTCGCTCTATTAATTAAAATGGCATTGAGCTACCATGTACTTCGGTTTTCAAGTACTTGGAACCAGGTCCGATGGTGGTGCACGCGTTGAAGTAAACTTACGAATGAATGCAGCTTGGTCCAGATGCCGCTCTCTGACAGGAGTGCTCTGCGACAAGAAAATACCAGAGCGCCTAAGGTCGAAGATATATAGAGAAGTCGTTCGACCAATAGCTATTTACAAAGCTGAGTGCTGGCCTGTTACCAAAAAAAATTGAAAGGCGCCTCAGCGTAATGGAAACGAAAATGCTGCGGTGGACGGCCGGAGTTACGAGTTTAAATCAAGTACGCAACGACTCCATAAAGCAGAGATTCGGTGTCACCCCGATATTTGAGAAGATGCGCGAAGTTCGTCTGCGATGGTACGGCCACGTCCTTCGCGCAAAAGATGACATCGTTCGGAAGACTGGTCTTAACCTTGATGTGCCCTAGGCGGCCACGAGGGCGACTAAAACAGCGGTGGTTTGATACACTGCATAAGGACTTGAAGACGGCTAAGTTGCAGCCTGATCAGGCATTTGATCGAGAAGGGTGGCGCCAACATTCCAGGGAAGCGGACCCTACAGTTGAACGGAACAAATAGCGGTTATCTGGTGTGCTGATTATAAATTTGATGTGCGTTTTTAGTATTTCGATCGATTGTGGCAGATATGAACAGATGAGCGCTACTTTTTTACTGTAATCTTACTCGGTCGAAATTCCAAAAAATAATAACAGATTCGTGATCAACGCCCGAATACCCACCCCTCACCGCTAGCCGAAGTTTGAGCAAAATCGGTGACCCTGACACGACTACCCTTTTTATTTTTTAACGGATTCTAACATGACGAAATCTGCTAAAAAAATGGCTGAAAAGCACGCCCTACCTGCCATTAGAAAGGGTCGGAGCAAGGGGCGCGCAGCTCATCGTGGAGGAGATGTCCGGGTATGCAAGAATACTGCTCCACGACTACTTTGAAGTTTTTTACCTTCGCTTTGATTTCTCTAGCCTTTGCTGGCTTCATCGATTCATTCATCTGAATTTTACAAACATGGCAGAGTATTAATCCACATCAGTCCGCACTATTGTATTAATACTTCAGTCCTTGCTTGGTTCCTTCCAAGATTTATAGACGACGTCACGCCAATCAACAGATACGCAAACTGCGGCGCGATTTTCGCGCGTCCAAATACGGCGAATCGGGATCGTGTAGGAAATGCACTCACCGAAAAACCTGACGTAGTATTCGTAGTCAGCGCCCCAAATAATCCCCTAGATAATTTTGGACGAAGTATGGACAAATTTTTTTCTTTGACCAGCGGAGTCCGAAAAGGCTTGTCGCCTTACGCACGGGTTGAGGGACCAGCTGTGATTAGAGAGGCTGGCAGGAAAATCTCAAAAACACACCGCAAAAGGAGCATAACGCCAAAGTGACCAAGTGGGATAAGATGTTGGGAGCTGGCGAAAGGCGAAGTGTGATTGGTCCAGGGGACGGGTTCATCAGCGACTTACAGTAATTTAACAGAGAAATTACAGCTGGAATCCCTGACAGCGTGGCTTATCAAGCAATGTGGTGAGACATGAAACACCGAAATATACATATATAAAATATTGGAATATCAGGAATTAAATATATATATATATATATAAATATAATTCATATAAATAAATATATTTATGAAATATCAGGAATTTCGGCCGTATTTTGTCTGTTAAATCGCTGTAAGTCGTTGACGAATGTGGCCCTTGGTTGCTGGAGAAGCTAAGCGCTAGGTATGGCTTAGATGGGTAAACAAGCATTAACTGTTTTTTAATCTAAGAAAGATTCTAACAGTTCATAACGATGCTATGACGCAAAAATCAACAGCAATATTTATTCAAATACTCGCGGCTGAAGTCGTTGATGCTCTCCCGATCCTGCTAGCACTCTTGAGAGTCTTTCTTTCTGAAAAAACTTTCATGCTGTGCGCTGATTCTCGAAGTAATATCATAGTCTTACCTGTAGAGACAAAGAAGATTAATATGCCCATGAGATCCAAGTGGAACATATCCGTATCTTACCCCATAACAACCGTAGGTCGTCGCACCTAACTTTTGTGCAGTTTTCATAATCTGCAAGTGGAAGCAATTTTCGATTTTCATGCATTTCTACCGAAAATTTTCGATGCTTTGATAATATCACATACACTGTCCTTCGACATTTTCTTGAAGACGTCTAGCAATTCCTTTCCACCAAAACCATAGTCGTCCACACAACTGAAGCAGGCAATTAATGGTGAATACAGATGCTCAGAAATAGGCATTTAAACAACAACGGTCGACGGTCATGTCGAAACCGTAGACAAGACCTCAGATACAATTTCGTCACAATTTAATTTAATTTAATTTATTTTATCACATGAACATGTCATGCAGAACTTATAATAGATCAACAAAACAAACCGCGTACAAACGAACACGAAAGACAAACATTGACCTCATGAGCACAATTATCTAGGATCTTTCAAATAACTTCAATCCTTATTATTAATAACAACTGCGATCAATTAGGATTGATGACAGTCCAACATTTTCAAGAAACACTTGAAATCAACCGGTACACAAACCTTTTATTAACCAGGGAACTGTCTCAGCCGTATGTCTGAATGGCGAACAGGAATACCACCATTTCCACCCTTGAAATAGTAGGAAGGTATGTTTCATCTTTACGAAGTACTTAAACCTAAGGAGTTGGGGCTCCCAAAAAGGCCAGTATTGAGTTGTACTGTCAGCATGCATCTAACACGTTTGTGCACGCTCTTCGTGGAGATAAGGGAGGTGGTGAAAGATACCGAGCAAGCAGCTCGGTGGCTCAGTAGGAAGTATCGGTTAATCAAGGCCACATGGTAACGTGTTCGATCATGTGCCTTGCCGTGCCTGAGACAGTTCCCTGGCTAGTTTGTGGTGAACTTGATTTAGACACAACGCCGAATTTATTTGGGAACTTGGTAGTCGCTTCCCCGTGATCACCAGTACCATCCACGCCTCGACCACTCATGGCACATGCTAATGTCTATGTAAGCCTAATACTTATAACTGTAGCTGTTTAAGACGAGAGCTGTCCTGTTTTCTCATGCATATCGTTCTTGTATAATTCATACTCTATGTCCACCTTTGTATGTTCTGTATTTTATTCGCATGTACCCAAAACTGTTTGTCTGTGTAAGAAGATAAGCTCGTATAAAAAAGCATGGTGTTTGATACCTCCGCTACGAGATTGTGCTTTTTGGCACTCCCACAGAACTTTACTAAACCGAACCGCTAGTTAGCGTGAGAATCTTCGACCCAGCCCGAATTGCGCAAAAGTGGTGCCGATACCCAGTTCGGGCTTTTGGTAGCGGAACCTTGCGGCGAATAACCCGGATGAATGAACTGCTGCCCACTACGAAATGATCCAGTATGAGACTGTACTGACCGTATAGAATTTTGTGTAACATTGCATAATCAAATTGTTTCCTCGGAACTTTCCAGCCCTATGTTAGCATTCCGAGCGGTGATAGAGGGAATAAAATGTTGGAGCAAACCAGAAAGAAAATCTTTTCTAGTAAAATTATTCTTAACTGGTTCAACCTTCTTAACCCATTGACGACCGCGCTCAAATCGCGTGTCGGGAGCGCGGGACCGCGCGCTGGGACCGCACGGACGCTGGAATCTCGAGGAAGCACTACTTCACGATATTCCAAATGAATCTCCCTCTCCAAGGGTTGCCACATATTGAAGAAGGCTGGAACAGTTGTGAAACAAACCATAGAAGATGTATTTGCTACTGTCAGGAGGTCTGCAAAGAAAAATTCCGTTTGCCACGAATCATGCAAATAAGGTGACCACATGATGTAGCAGGTGTTTGACATATTTTTGTCTATATTCTTTTCAAAACTTTTACAAGAAATGTGACTAGTTATTTTTCTGCATGATCAATTTTACGAGAAGTGAGTAGCTATTTGTGAATAGTGCCAATTTTTGTGCAGCTTGAATAGTGTGTGGTGCTGATTATTTGATTTCATCAGTGCTTAGAAGAATATGACTGCTGGACCACAGTGCAGTAGCATTGCTAGGATCCAACATATCTAATGATTACTCGCAAACCACGAAAAAAGCGAGAAATGGGCAGCAGCGGACAGTTTTATTATCGCGGTCCGAAATCAGCCCGCGCGGACGTCAATGGGTTAATCGATTTTCTTTTGTGCGTTTTAAACACTACAGTACTATATTCGAGCATTGATCCGACATATGCTTTATAAGGCCGCACTAAACGTTGGAATCGTGAGTAGAAAGACCTCTAATCAGGTTGGAAACACTTCTAGAGACGTTAAGAACTATTGTTTTGCACTGCTTATCAAAGGTGACCTCTTAATGATTTACAAAATTCTCACTGGGAAAGTCTCTATAGACCCAATAACATTCGTTGGTCATCCACTGTCAAGAAGTAGGAGAGGAAAAACAATGCTGCACGTCTCGGTTGCTAGAACACGGATTAGATCATGTCTCATCACTTACAGGTGTCTGAATGTGATGAACTCGTTACTAGCCAAAAGTGACAATCTTCTAAGTTTGTCGAAAGAAACGTCACCTTCGATCCGCATTAATCTTCTCGTTCTTTTGCAAGCTTTATTTTGTTTCGGATGTGTTCATTGTATAATATATTGTTGCGTTTTGAATGCATGCTTTAAATAAATAAAATAAATAAAAGGTAAGGTGCTGTTAATGCTATAATGCTGTTAACTAAAAAGCCAAGGTCCCAAAATAAGTCCACTTGTTCGATACTCCCATTAACTGTATAACCAGCCCTATTGCTGCCTGGACCAATTCACAACAGCTTAGCTTAGTGTACAATGTAGCCTCTTCGTTTTGACCAAGCCCACTTGACTTCAGTCCGAATCGTGCCTTTTGTATGCATAAGCAAAACAAGAACACATAACCATGCAGCGCAGAAGCTTCCTTTCTCTCATTTTCTAGCCTTTCTAGCCTGTCCAACGCAGATTTTCTGCGGAAATCGTCAACACCCTTGCTTCAACAAGTGGTTCATTTTTCACAAGTGTTAAGCAGATACACTTTGCTCACCAATAAGAGCTTATGTCACGCTGTGCAACCTAATAGTGGTAAAAACTTACGTCAGTCTTGAATACCTGCAGAATTCCGTTGAGTCGACGTAATGAGGCGGGAAACTAGGAACCATCAATTCAAACCATGCAGCAGATTGAGCAAGATCAACTATTTTGCAATCCAACGTCTGTAATCTTAATATGTTTTAAATTGTTTGTTTTTTTCCGTTCTTTGTAGGAACAGAGCACAGCGATAGATGGGGGCCAGCGCGATCTCAATTTTTAAAACTATTCACCTTAAGGAGTATCCTGTGGTTGCTTTATTAGTGCTAGTCTAATTTTCCAATACTATATTATTCTAATGTGCTGGTTCCACAAGAGTGCTTGGCATACCAGTGTCCCGAACCTCCAGTACAAACCTATATACCTAAAGGTATTAGAGTATCATGGGCAACTGGTACAGATATATTTCTTCTTAGTAGCCTGCACTATTAGCAACCACTAGGACGACATACTTTTGCTGCATTCCACATCGTTATTTTTGAGGGCTCCTTCCATCGCACTGGATCTGGTTTTGACTGTTTTCATAGCTTCATAGTTTTTCCTTTTTTGTCATCTACCGTCTTCTGCTCCCCAATATTTCCACGTTTTTTGGCACTTTATGACGCACTCATTGCAGTTACGAAATAAATATAAATAATTATAAATTTTATTATAACCAATATCTAACTAAATGCTAAACAGGACACTACATAAAGTGTAGATATGAACCACTGTTGTGATATATATGGACGAAGCCGCCTCCTTCCTCTTTGAAGTAACGAAATGGAAGTATCTCGAACCGAGTACAAATTGAGCAGAGTTACGACCTCTACGACTTGCTCCGGTTCCTGCCGTTTTCTTTATGAGCAAAATAAAACCAGCAGTTCTAGTATGTCTTTCCTTGATGTATTATAGATACATTAATGGCTGTTTTATTGCAACATCAACGCAGTCCGAAGTGGACGAGTGTTTCAATTTACTCAATCAATAATCCCAATACATTAACTTTCCGGGAGGAACTTCAAAGAATGGTTAGCTGCCGTACTTGAACACGCAAATTAACGTGTCTGGCGGTATCGTCAAGTGTAAGTGGTAACGTAAAGAAAGCTCTAAAAATATTTAGGTTCACCCGGGTTCTGCACATCTTAGAGCAGTTAAGCTCGCAGCTGTAAGCAACATGTTCAAAACTGCGCACAGCGTGGGCACAGACCCCGAAGAGCAATAAGAGTCACTGGATGGCCTCGAAAGTTTCTATCCAAAATGACTATGCGGTACCACAGCACCGCAGAAGACTCCGCTCTGCACAGCACAACCTACCACGTCGAGATAAGGTACCTCTTTGTCTTCCCTCTATTTCTGATACTGTCACTTCTGCCATTCAACGGAGCATAGCTCGGACTCAGCTAGAAAACGATGCTGTTCTTGTTAGCATCCCAGATGACAGCATTAATCGGCAGCTAGTCCGAAATAGTCTCTACGACAGGGAGTGCATATCAGCGAGCTTGTTGTATCCCCCTACAATAAGATAAGAGAGTGTGCCAGAGTTGGTGTAGTCTATCAACTTGAATGTGTAGAATCCCTAGAAACTGGGAGGTACTGGCAGTTCGCTTGAAAGGACTTTGACGTGAAGTGCGCGATTCTGACGTATGAGACTGACACCTCGTCCAGAAAAGCGTTGTAAGCGTTCTGGACTTCTGCAGGAAATCCAACGCTTAACAGCCAAAATGAGTGTCCCTCTATTACTAGTGACTTCTTACCATTCATTCCATATTGTAAGCTATATAGCTATGCCTCTGAATCCGACGAAAAGTTAGGCCGCTCAACAAATGGATCTACAGACAACCTCGTTTGGCACAGAAACATTAACACGCAACGAAGAAGTCTCAAACAGGATCCAAACCCCCTGATCTTTCGCTTGTGAGTCTGCTTACTACCCACTCGGACAACTCGACACTTGGCTTCGAGAGAACAATGAACTCGAAGTTGGTAAGATATAAAACTTCCTGCTTGCTTCACCGCCGAAACGATAGAAGCCCAAGTGGCCTCTGCGTTATGACCGACTTGACACGTTGGAGCTTGGTCTACGGAGAAAATGCTAGAATCTCGCGGTGTGCGTTGCGTGCGGAGAAACGCCCGCAACTAGGAAGAAACTGCCCGCAACCATGACAGAAAATGCCCGCAACTGAGGGGAAAAAATGTCCGCCACGGTGAAGGAAAATGCCAGAGTTAACGTATTAGTACACCAGATCGTATATTAATGTATGGCACACTAGAAGATGAGGTCATGTTACAACTAGCGGATGTACGATGATAAAGCAAACAACTGTGGGCGGTAAACTCCATTAAGGAAACTTGGAATACGTTTAAAACTGTTGAGAAAATCGTTCATAAAAGTTTCAACCGGATGCCGCATTAATACTATTACATATTTAATCTAATTTTTGTAGTGTTTCAATCAAATTTAAGCTTCAAAAGAAAGGTACAGCACCGTAAGTTCTGTTCATCTAATGGCGATTGTAACGTTAAGAATGGCATCGTTTCAAGGTTTTTGTGCAACCTTCTATGTAGCAACCAACCATGTGTTCCCAAATTTCAAGGTTTTGTGCAGTTACGTGAGAATTCCTGAAAAAGAAAAAACAAAGCAAGATCTCAATCTAACTCAAAAGAGAAACTAGAGAAATTCCATAGAAAGAAAACTAACAAAAAAAAACAGCAAACTTTTCCAATACGAGCGCTGTTCCGGAAGAAGAAATACTACAAAAGCAAACAAGCGTGGAAATATGTACCTAACGTCTTCTAAGAATGTAGGGTTCAGCCTCTCCGAACAGGTTCGATTTCAAAGATGTCGTGGAAACTGTGATGCTATCATTCCGTACCAATTAACAATACGCTAGTCATGAACGCGTTCAATTTTTATTCTCACATCGTATTGGATTTCCTAATGGCTTGCCCTAACTGCCTTTTTAAGAAGGGCTAAGCTTCGCTGCTGTAGGCTCGTACGACATTTGGTGAACTTTAGGTGATATAAAATGGTCACATCGATTTTTCTAGTACAGGGATCAGATATTCTCACGTCTCCAGTTGCCACGCTCTTCATCGGCCGTGTCCCTTAGCGGAATAAGAAAATAAGGTATCCTTGGCCATGTGACTACCATGTGTTTTGTTGCACAGGTTTGATCGCGCTATTGGCAACCGCCGGTGATCACGGATATTTACTCCCCTGGCTGCGGGCATTTTCTCGCACCAAAACATACGCTGCGCGGTTCGGACATTTTCTCTCGTAATCGTGCTGCTTCGGCGTCATGTTAAAAAAGATGCGCAGTGTTCATCTGCGATAGTATTGCCACGTTTCTTGCACAAGCAGTGACACTATCTGAAGAAGTGGACGTTAGATACACCGCCTCTGGTAGCTCGCACCCGCGGACGAGTTGCCGTGGGGCGGCGCTGCGACTGGCCGTTAGCAGTTATATTGGATGCGTACAATACGAACCGCTCTGCTTCTTCATATCGTCATCTCCGTTTCTCCATCTACACCACGAATGTTGCTATTTTATGAAGATACCTTGTACTTCTGGCTACAAGATCCTTTCTTGATAAGCAAGATGGTGTCGTACCTTATAGTGGATGCTCCGACAAAACTGCGATCGCTAAAGCTGCCAGTAAGTTGATCTGCTCCCTTTGATGCTTGCTAACCGTTATTCTATATTGATAGTCATACCTTTGCCTGGTATAGCCCCCTTAGATTTAGACTAGTATAGACCCCTAGACCTTAGATTAGCTTCAAGTTGTGTTGACGAGTCTTCTTTGCTCCTCTTTTACTTTTGCTTTTTCTTATTCCCTGGACTCTGAACGGGGCTAACATTTGTGACAAACGACGTCTCGACCCACACTACGCTGAACAAAACAAACTAAAGCACCTTTTCTTGAATGCAACAAATTTGGCATCGATCTTCGTTGGCACCATTCACCATTAAGCCGGGGGCATCGCCGCGACGCTATCGCGGAGCTCATTTCATGGCCATTCCGCCGCACGCGGCCGAATTGTCAAGGCAAACTTCGCCGCGTGCCGTCGCAACAGTGGTGGTCGGCATGCGCGATATCTTCCCGCACTCATCGGGGGCATGGCATACTTTTTCGCGCCCCACGCGGTGTTTAGCGTTGGTCCTGGACGGATCGCCGTCGCGCTTCCTTGCACAGCGACGAGCGATGCGACGATCACTGGGAAGTTCAAATTCTTTCGCGTCGCCCTGCAAAACTCGCTGCCGCCATTCCATCGCGGCGACGGGAAGTATGCACGAGACCTTACTTCTAACTGGTTATTGCTAATTCATACATCCATTCGAAGATGGCACTAGTAGAATTCCATCTTCGAATGGAAAGCGTTCTCTTGCACGGCGTACCTCGTCCGATCGCGTGTGCCAGCTCCGCCCTTTCACCCTGCCTGTGGTACCTAATGTTACGCTCCAGAAGGTCTTATCTTATCTTTAGGTCTTATCCTTTGATATGCTGGGAAGGCATCTCCGAGCGTGATCGCAGCAGAGTCGAATATGGCTAGGTTACACCCTGATCAAGCTTTCATTTAAAAAATCGGCGCCAACATGACAGAAATACAAATAACGTATAATACGTACTCTTATACCAAGCAGGACAAGCGCTGAAAAGGAAGAACGAGAGCGTAGAAATATTTGCAAACACGTAGACCAATTAAAGCAAAATAAACCAGCTTCGTAGGCTTCGACCGTTTTGCCATCACTGCTGTTTCTTTTAAGTCTGACTTTAAGTTCTCATTATCACTCACACGAAAGATATGCTGAATGACGTCGAGCTTTATCTTTATGTTGTGAAAGAGCAGAAAATGGAGGGGATAAGCTCAATGAGAACCTTTTAAAGATAGCCTGTGGGGTTCGAAATATATTGTTGCAGGTGTAAAATCCATTAACCGTAATTAGATGTACTATTTATTATTGAACTCACCATTCCCATGTCTTTGTGATAGTCTTCTATTATTTCAAGCTGAAAATCATGTGGACGGTCCTCGCAGTTAACTAAAAAGTGTAGTTTTTAAGGAGTTGAGAATGCCATGCAAAAGCACTGATGCAAATCTCAGTCTCAAAACGCTAAACACTACCATATTTTCATTTTAATGAACTGTATAGCGACCTACTTCGCTTTGACGAAACGTCGTATGCCAGGAACAGGAACAACACCTGAAAGATCGCAGGTTAACTGAGATATCACCTCGTAATCTCAAGGCGCAGCTCGTGCGGAACCGCCTGTACGATTGCTCTTGTACCACTCCTTCATGTGTGGTGTGTCCGTTCGGTAATGGAGGAGATTACATGGTCTCGGGGGTGGTGTACCTCATAAGCTGCTCTCAGTGCAAGGAGGAATACATTGGTGGGACAGGCAGACCGCTTTGGGTAAGGATGAAGGAACACATGGATGGACTTAACAGGTGCAAACATTCGACACCCTTAGGAGAACACAGGCTGCGGAGTCATGTTGGCACAATGTTTGGGGTAGCGGTGACAGTCCTTGCACGCAAGGTCGAAATCACAGTACGCAAGACTCTTGAAGCGCTGTGGATTTCCTCCAGGAACTTCGTAATGAATAGAAGAGTGGAACGCGTGATGGTAATTCATGAGCTCGCCCCATTTGCTAATATTTGCGGTCTGGCGACAGATAGTGATAGAGAGAGGGTCGTTCAAGCCGTAGCGAGAAGGAGGGAGTCTCATTCGCCCAATCTTCCTCCATCCGAGTGTGACGTAACAGCCTCTCTGCTATCTTAAGGTTGGTTAGGGGTGTGCCACTTCCGTTCGTTCTCGTTTCATTTCTGTCTCCTTAGACCTCTGTGACTTGAATGGTCCTTGGGCAAATAACCTCTCTAAGTTCCCTTGTTTTTCCAGGCTCTGACGAAGGCGGTTGCGCCAAAACGTTAGGCGGATAAAGATATATTAACAATCTTGACTTCAAGCTCAAAGCAATTTTACCACACCTCAAAGATTTTGCCTAAATGTTTGGGCAAAGCAACCCTCAAAAATGGACTTACCATGTGACGAAGCATTTCAAAACAGACAGTAGTATACCTAGTTTCTATGGCACCTATATATTGCCCTAGTTTTGTAATGATCCTTTCGCACAGTGCTTCCATCTATTCATTGCCAGGTTCCCAGTAGCTGTAATAACTGGACACTAACCATTGATGTCAACCGCTAGACCACGCTGGTGCTCCAAACTGTTTTAAAACGAGGATTTCAAAACAAGGCTTATGAATCTGGTCTCCATTGTACTTGTACAGCACTTCTACATAGGACAGAACTTTGTATATTGGAAATCGCTCTCTCGAGCAGTGAATATTGTTTCCGTATTTGCCCTTTCGGATAGTACTTCTGTCCGTTGTTAGATTCTCAGCAGTCATAATAACAGATCACTAAAAATTGATGTCAACGGAGAGCCCAAGGGCAGGCTCTAAACATCAAAACTTGCAAAAAGACATTTCAAACAGAACGCCTCGTGTTCGACTTTTCCTAAATCTCGTCATTGTGAATATGTCATTGTGACATCAAGTGCATCAGCTAGCAAGGTAGCTCAGATTTATTCGACTGACGAAAAAAGCAAAACTTGGCCTGTTGGCTACCCATCGAGTCCTTCTCTGCATATCTAGGTTCCGAGGAAGGCGATAAAACCGAAATGTCAGCCGAATAAAACTGTGCTGTCTTGGACAGATCATACTCAAATTATAATGAAATATTTCAGAACCCTCAACAAGTTTTATCCGTCTTCCCCATTATCGTCTGCGTTGAATCAGAACAAGCTAAGGAATGTGCAAACCCGGAGCTCTTGAGGGGAAAGATACGCTGCCGATGTGCAGGAGTTCCTCTTTTCTCTAAAAAAAAAAAGCGAATTTACAATTAAATCGCGGCCAATAAAGGTCAATAGTACAGTACGAAAACTACGTGGATAGAAGGAGCGACTCCTGTGGCCCGGATTCATCCACGTTTTAGTGGCCGGCAACGATGAAATTTATCGTGAAACCGCCACGTACGGCGATTCATCAACGCGCGGTGTGGTATGTTTCTAGTGAAAGCCGTTGTAATGGTTACCCGGCTAGAGCGTCGGGTAAACGAACGCGGTGAAGTGCTAATGCTCCACTGCTAATGTCTGACACCCAGTGGCAACGAATTTTGCTCATTGCCAAGAGTAGTCGGACACTTTCGAACCTTTGCGAGATTTTCTTTTTCGTTTTACCTGCTATGCTAAAACATGTTATTGCACATATCACCCCTGTTATCGCATCGTCTTCAAAATTTGTCTAGGAATTTACATTGAATTGAAATGAACCTTTGAGCGCGAATTTCTAGGGGGCTTGCTTTAGCTTGTTATTTCTCCCGCCTCCATTTTCGCGTTTTCCAATTCATCATTCCTATGCTAGAACCCTAGCTAACTACCGCTTCCATGCCTTCCGGATCGGTGAGTTGGTACCTGGCTGGGAGGGGAGAACACTTATATGTCTATTACGAGAGAACTGAAACAGAAACATACTCCATCCTTAAAATTCAAATGTTCAAATAGTTGTCACACAATTAACAAAGAAAACAAGCACGGGCTGGGGAGGGGAGAACCAATGTACTAGAATACTAAACATAAAAAAAAAACCAGATTAGGAGATGACACGTAGGAGAAGAGATTGCGAAAATGTATTGAAGGTGGCACTTGTTGTAAACTTTTCTGCTGTATTTTGTTGTTATTGATCTATTAAAACGCTATTGTTTTTGTTTGTAAATCTGTTTTGCTTATATAGTTTTTTTCGTGCTGCTGAAATACTTTGAAAAATTGGACGAACTTCTCAACCATGCAGTAGTGCGGATTTCTATTCTCATCGTTGTACTGTCCATTTGTAAGCAATAATAAATAGAACAAAATGAATAAACACTACGATGCCATATTGCAGTACAGGTCTGATATATGTCTTGTGTGCGAGTACCGTGTAAACGACTGAATTTGTCTTCAATGATTTAAAAACCTTATGCACAATTCTGCCCATTTTTTAGCCGCATCTTCGCGATGCTGCATAAGGGAAAGAGTTGTGTCTAGAATGAATTCGAGGTCCACGCAAAATGGGCGACATCTCACCATCATGTTGACATGATGGGGATACGCATTGACAACGCAGTATAGCGACAAGCGCTATTTCAGCACAAGCTATGGTCAACCGACATACCGGCACATCATTTGATATCGATCTCCAGTTACTGTTATCTTCTAGATGATACGTTGTTGTTTGTTTGTCTATTTGGAAAGAAATAAAGAATATTTGCCTATTTGCCCGTTCATCAGCGACAGTCGCCCTTCCAACTACCGCGTGGCAATCTGTCACGCAGTTCGTAGAGCTTAGTACTTACTAGAAATGACTGTTATTAATATTATCACAATTTTTATGAACACGGAAAGGAAGAAATGAAAGAATATCCATTAGTAATTGCAGTACATAAGCGCTGCAGCCCAGCACAATCCACCTGTATTGAAATGCTTCGCCTCACTGTAAGTGCATTTCTACGGTCTACCATTATCGTGTCCAAAATTTTGCGAGCACATTCCAGATTCTTTTTTCAACTTTCGTACATGCCGCCTTCACAAACCCTTCTCGAAGTAAGAACCATCACTGTAGAAGTTTTAAAATAGGAGTTTTAAAATAACTAAGTATTCTACAAGTATATAACACATAACTAAAGGTCTCTTCTTAACGAAATATAGAATGAACCGATGAGCTCAACATTTGTTTCAGTTAACTGCGAAGAGCGAAAAATCGATTGGCATATTTTAGCTGTGGAAAAATACCACAATGGCATGAACTTGGTATGCAATGTTAATGGACTTTTATTGAGGACAAAATTTGAAATTATAAACAACTGCTAGTTTCGGGTTCTCTATTCGAGTTCAGGATACACGTTACTAACAAACAGTTACGGACGAAAAATCATCACATTCATGTATTAGGCTAGCCGAGAAGTTTTGAAACAAAATTTTGAAAACTGCAGAATTTCCTGGAAAAAAATTCAAAAATCCCCGGTTAGTAGGGATCGTGTAGAATGTTCTAGATCTGTTGCAGCACAAGCATACAAGAGCCCACGTGCGTTATTTTGATGACATATCGAACATGATTAGACAGCGACAGCTTCGAGTGGTCACCTTCTACGAATGACACCGAGGCTCCAACACAAGCACAAGGTATCCAACATCACCGATGAAGTTGGAGAAGTAACTGTAAGCAGCACTACAGAGCACCGTTGGTTCACGCACTTTGATTTAGGAGATATAAACCATGAAGATGGAAAGTGCAGTGGACGACCTTCTGCTATCGATGATGATGCATCGCAGCTCGCAATTAAGTCAATCCAGAAGCAACTACGCGGAAACTAGCAGCAACCCTTGGCTATACATCCACTCCACCATCGGTGTGCATCTCCACGACCTCGGCTATCGAAAAGTTTTGACAAGATGAATCCCTCATGGGTTGACCACATGAGAAAGTACGGATGCACTTATGCCAGTCACTACCTGCGCGGCCGCATCGAATGGAATTTCTTGAGGATCTAGTGACTGGATATGAGAGCGGGATAGCGACACGATAGCAGCGCACTCATGCCGTCCAGCTCCCACGCGACGCAGAACCACCAGTCCACCCGAAGCCAGACCCACACCAACGCAAACATTTATTTGCGTTTGGTGGGATGCAAAAGGCCTAATCTACCATGAGCTGATGGGTGACTGGCAAGGCCGTCACCGCTTCCATATACGTTATCAGCTTCAGAAATTGGCCGACGCAATGCGAGAAAAAATGCGAAAAAGATCAAGTGTACACCTGTTGCACGACAACGCGCTTCCACAGGTTGCATCGACAATTCGTGAGAAGATCCGGTAGCCCATCCACCCCATTCGCCAGATTTTGTGCCGGCAGACTATTGTCTGTTTGAACCGCTAAAGCATCATTCGAGAGGAAAAAATTTGACAGCTATTATGATCTCAAATTGTTAGTCAACAATTTCTTCCGCTGATTTCTGGACGAAGTGAACAATCGATTTGACGTTCAGATGGGAGGTTATGCCGCTCTGTGGTGAATACATTGTTAACTCGTAGTTTGAAATTAGAAAACTATGGCTGAATAAAAAAGGTTTTTGATTCAAGACTTTTCGGCCAGCTTAATAGATTTCAGATTTCATAAAGATTTAGATTTTCACAATCATATAGGTTTTTCTCATTTTTTTAACGCAATCTATTTCACTTTTACATCGAATTGAACACTCTTCTAAACAAACTTGATGCCTGAAATTAAAGTGAACATCTTTTGAATGAGAACGAGAGCCTTCCACATTAAACGAAATACTCTTCAGAAATGTTAGAATGTTTCTTTACAATACAATACAATATTTATTGAGCCAAAAGTATTACAAAATCCGTTTATCACAAAAGAACACAGCAAAAATTGGCTCTCAAAAGACCAGCAAAAGTGGAGGAAAATTTTTGTTTTGAAAGTGATGTGAAAACAGTTGAGCACTAAAAAATTGCAAGGAAAGTTGCTTTTTGGAGATCTGCGAAAAATGGTTTCTTCGATGAATTGAATCGAGACGCGAAAAGTGCTTTTATTCAAGCTGTTCACTCACTGAAAAAGGTGCTTGTACTCTATCAAAATATTGAGTTTTTTGAGTGACTTATTGAATTTGGTAGTGGCAACTATTTTTTACAAGTATTGATATCCAATAGCCGAAACGTGCACAATAGTTTATCAAAAAAAGTTAAGCGCAGTCTCATGTAAGTAAAAAATTATTTTTAAGGGAAATCTTCATTCTACCGGTCTATCTCCAAGATATAGAAACTGATTTGCTATCTGAGATTTAGGGAAAAGAAACATCAGAAAAATCCGCTCTGTATGAGGTGTGCTTCAAGTTTGTGATTGAAGTTAGCAGGGGTTGACAAAGAAACTATTGCGTTAGGCAAGCTATTCCATGTTCTTACAGCTCGTACTAGAAAAGATCCAAAGAACTGTTGGGAGCGAACTCGACCTATGAATATGCGAAACGGATGACCTCTAGTTCTATCAGTAAAATCTAAGAAATTAAATATTTCTCTTTTATCAATATCTAAACAGCCAGAGAAAATCTTGAATACGAGATTTTGATCATACAAAATTCTTCGTAGCTTAAGTGAGTTTTCACCAAGCGTTGCAAGTCTTTCTTTATAGCTTACATGATACAAACCGTTTCTTGAGAAAATTGCGTTCGTGAATCTTTTCTGCACTTTTTCGATTTTTTCTTTGTGGACGATCTTAACAGGTGACCACAGTGGTGTACAGTATTCCAAAAGCGGCCTTACATACGTGGAAAAAAGTTTGAATAGGGTAGACATACTGTGAGTTTGAAGTTGGATCTTCTGTATGCCGTTGTTATTGTTTCATCAATATAGTCTTCGAAACACAGCGAATCGGAGTATTTGATGCCCAGGTCTCTCACAAATTTTGTGTTCCTCAAAGTTTCATTTCCTAAGAAAAACGAAAGATCTCTTGGGTGAGAGCCCCCGATGCACATAACTATAGTTTTTTCGTGTGAGATGTCAAGCATCCACTTCGTTGACCAAGCATGTAAAGCATCTAAACCTTGCTGAAGTGCTTTTGGATTACTAATGGAATAGATTTTGGAATCGTCAGCATATATGGAACACGATACTCCGAGAGGAAGGCAATTAGGCAAATCATTGATGTAGAGCAGAAACATTAAAGGTCCCAAGCATGTTCCTTGAGAAACCCCGCTCAAAGTTTCGTATTTATTCGAAACAGGAAATTGTTTTTTCAAGGAAAATGTGGTGTGTTTTCGTTTGAATTTTTAATTCACCAGTATAATAAGTGAACTGTGTAGAATTCTATTATGTTTTCATAATTCAAGGAAAATTATGGTTTAAAAGCAGGAAGACGACCGCTTCTTAGGCCTATGGCATACCGTCGGCGACGAGTCCAGCGACGAGAGGAGCGGAGCAACGAGGGAACTGTGGTTTCAGCGACGGCGGTGTTGGGCGGGGGCGAGAATTTGTACTGGAGCGCGGTTAGTGATGCTTGCGTGCGTGAATGCGTGGCGCAAAGGGTCGGGCGACAGCTAGTCGCCGTGCAAAGCGCAGCGACGACCGGTCGCTGGCGGTATGCCTCCTCTCCCAACGACACGCAGTACCGACGTGGCAGCGACAACCGGCAAGCACGCGCTCTCTCCCCAGATTGTTTCTGACAGGTCCCAACACGAATAGTCGATTACTTGTCCGTTGGCAGTGCCGTCGCCGGACTCGTCGCTGGTGGTATGCCATAGGCCTTAGAGCTAGAACTATTGAACGCTTCACTCCCTTGCCAAGCCGATGCATTTTTATTCGATTCATAGAAAAACTTCTGTTTTCATGAAGTTTTACATCTACGAACGATGCAACAAAGGCATCTGTGAAGGACACACATATTCTCACTTTGATGTTTAATGTAGGCAGCATTTACACTGTTAATAGAAAAAAGTCGCAACGAGCAAATCGAGCTTGGCGCAATCTTTTTTTATTCTACTAAACAATTTCATTCTTATTGCGCTTGGAAACAAATCTTAATGTAGTGTTTTTCGTAAAAAATGAAAATGTTGTAAAATTACTCCATGCATTCGGCAGCTAAAGTAAAGAATCTAAAAAAAATTCTTCTACAGTCGATATGTAGAAAACTGCTTTGTGGTGTGTTCTACACAAGTTGAAATGGATGCCTGTTTTGAATTGCTAAACAAGCAGTTCGAGTATATCCGCCTTACTGGGGAAACATCGAGCAATGATTGGCTCCCGTTTCTCAATGCGCAGGTTGGCCTGTCCAGGAATGTGATCAAAACGAAGTGGTACCGCAAACCTAGTAACAAAAAAGCACTGGTCTTCCGTTCTGCACATCCATTCAACGTGAAAAGGGCCGTAGTCACCAACATGCTTCGAACAGCGGTCGCAGTGTTGTCTGACGACATACAGAAGGCGCTGTCTAGGGAGATTGTAGGGCAGATCGCCTCTTTGGATTGGTGCCCCTTTGTAGGAATCTCTACCAAGCGCAGACGTTGCTCACTGGTTCCAAACAGAAACGAAGCCGTGCGAAACATAATTCCCTTCCTACCGTTCATATCGGGCGAGGTCGGTAGAGAAATCCGCGGTGGCCTTCGAAAGGAAGACCGCTGTGAACTGATGAGGGTGGTAGAAGGTCCACGTATGAGTTTGAAGGGACAAATAGTTTGCAACCAATTGTACGATAGCAGCTGTCCCCACCCGCTCGTGTGTAGTGTGTTCTTCTGGGAAACAAGGTGATTGCATGACCTCGGGGGTGGAGTGTCTGATGGCATTCAGGAAATGCAGGGAAATACGTCGGGGAAACTGGAACGCCGCTGTGAATAAGAGTGAAGGAGCACGTAGACGACCTTAGAAAGTCGCAGGGATCGACTCCAATTGGCGAGCACAGGGTAGACTGTCATAGCGGCGCAATGGTTTAGGTGGCTGTCACGGTCCTTGCACGCGAGATCGGAAAAGACTAGAGGCATTCTGGATCGCATCGCGAAACCCCAAGATCAATCGCAGAGACGAGTGCGCGGCGGGAACGCAAGAACTCGCACCCTTTGCCGATCTCTGTGGGTTTTGACCTACAGAGTCATGCCCTAAGACGGGCTCTTCGGTTTCCACCAAAGAGGTCATCGTTCATCGTTTCTCCGCATCGCTTTCTTCCTTCCATTCACCTTTGAATTTCTCGCTGTAGTATGAAATGACCTTTACGAGAGTAGTTCTTCAAGTGTTATTTGGACTCTTACAGGCTCGGAAGAAGGTGCTACGGCCGAAATGTAGATCGAAAAAAGTAGTTTTTTAACACAATGTCATGCCGAGATTCATGGAAAGTCGGGCACGGAGTTTACTTTCGGAGAAACTTGTACCAAGCTTTCCTTGAACGAAAAATTATTCCGCGGAGAGTCTGTAGTTAGACGTATAGGAGGCCCGTTTTGATTTCAGGTTGTTACTTTGATTACAGAGCATCAATTTTGTTAGGAGTGTTCAATTTGATGTGGTGTATACTATACGGGGACGGTCAGGAGGTACAAGATAGGAGCCAGTCTAACTGCTGCCATAAGATACCTTTGAGACGCAAAACAAAATTTTGCTGTCCGCAGAACAGTGGGTGTACCTCCTCAGGCTACGCCCCTTTGCAGGAGGCAGGTGTACCTCCTGTCGCGCTGCCAGGTTACATTTGCACCCAAATTGGACACCCTTTTAAGCAAGCCTAAAACTTTTAAAATCAAAGCAAACTCCTCCTTCGAATGAACTTCTTCTGCGATTAACCAGAGACTTTCTTAGAAGGTTAGAATATTTTTTAGTTAAGGGAAATTTCACCGTGGCACTTTTTTTAAGTTTTAACACACTTGCACAAGAATTGAACAAATAGTTTAAAGTTTTACAAAAGTTTTAATTTTTGAGGGAAAATGGTTCAAAACCTTTTGCTCTAAATAGCTGGAAGGCGGACATTTTTAGTGACAGAAAGAATGCGCCATTCCTTAATCCGAGACGATTTTCCGGCACGATTTTATTCGACTGATTGCAAATCCTTTCTGCTTCCATGAAGTTTCACACCTGTTAATGATATAATAAAAAACAGTAAAGAACGCACATATCCTTACTTCGATGATTCATATAAATGCATTTGCACTATCATTAAAATAAACGTTGCGACGAACTTTTTGTGCGCATGGCGCAACCTAATCTTTCAATGCGCTCTATGCTTACTTCTTAGCCGTCTTTGAGACAAATTTAAATTCATGATTTTTTCGAACAAAATTATTACACTCATTCGGCAGCTAAACAAAAAATTTCAAAGGACACTTATACCAAATTTCCTTCAACAAAAAATAATCTTGGCCATCTTGGAGTGTCTGTAGTTTAACCATTAGAAAGATTGTTTTGATTTTGAGAATGCTCTTTCTGATTTCAGACTCAACAAGTTTGTTTAGATGAGTGTCCAATTTGATGAGAAAACTGTCTATATTTGTACGAATTGCAGACGTTCGATTGCAACAGAGCCAATGCGGCTGCAATTGCAGCATACGATGAGCTGTCACATCCCAGTGTTCCACAGTATTATGTTAATTCAACGGAATATTGCAGATATTCAAGACAGATGTGAGTCCTCATACCTATCCTTACATGGCAATGAAAGCTTTGCAACGCGCGACCGTGACACACCCCACATTGTGGATAGCCATCGCCGAAGTTTATGATTTGATTTGATGCATGACGCGTAGTTGCGCAGCTGTGGTAGGTGGGAACGCGCCAGCCAATCGGACAGCATCGAATGGGCGTGGTATTCAGAGAGCGTGTGTACGGAAAGCATCCTGACTGGCTGGCATGCGCTCGATCGGTGGTTTGCTGCTACGATTGGCTGGCGCGCTCTTACCTACCACTCACATCTTTCCTTTTTTACCTCTTAAGATCCTTCTCATTTCCTGATTCGCTTTTCTCAGTCTGTTTCAGACCAAGTGATAGTGGAAAGTTTGGAGAAAAGAAAGTCGAGTTTCTTTTTGAGAAGATGCCAAAGGAAGAGGTACTGTACCGGCTATGCTTTCCTTCCAAAAGCTTGTATATATTTCCGACCTAAAATTTAAGAAATAGCCAGCGTTTTGCTTCAGATTGTGAAAACCGTCGGAAAACTAGGCCCAACGACCTATGGCTGTTCAACGAGGAGATATGAATATCCACGTATGACAGATTGCATCAACCATGCGCACCTTGAGCTTCTCTGTCTGTATAGGTTGTGCACTCAGTTGAAGAAATTAAGGTCCTAGTTATTACTTCTATCAATTTTTATTTAGGAAACATAATGAAGCTCAGGAGTGCTAGTGAGATCGATGGGATATCAAACTCCTATCTCGAGAGTTTTGAATAAACGTTGCGGTTGATTGAAGATGTCACACTGAAATTCATGTACATTATTGGTTACGCACAGCGTGTTGTGAATACCCAACTAGGGTGTACACCTATGAATGTATAATAGTATAATATAGAGCAAACAGGAATGAATAATAAGACTTACCATTAGCCCACTTAGGTGAACACTCTAAGATAAGTATCATTGAGTAACATCCAAAGGCATAACTTAGGGGTACCGCAAGAAGGTAATAGAGATTGCGCACAAGTAGGCCTCTCTAGGCGAGGTGCCCCCTTCCAAGACCAGAAGTTGTTAGTTCCATTGGCTAACTATCGATGATATTTGTAGTCCTGGCTCTGCATATAGTCTATACAACCTGCCCTGATGTGATAAACGTGTTGTTCTCTGCAAGTAACCAACGTAATAAAACCATTGTTAAAAGCTCTGCCGCAGACGCATCCATTGGGCCTACCAAACAGCGGCGTTTCATCTTCCTGCTTCTATTGGATTGATGCAAAATGATAGCCGTTTCCGTACTTTATTAAACAGAATCTTCAAAATCATAAACGAATGTAGTGATATTATACATCGTTGAAATCAAATTGTTCTTAAAGCTAAGCTAGCCAAATTATTCCTATTTATCTCTCTTTATAGCTTCGGTAATTTCGGATCGCTTGCGAAGATGCTGTCAAAATGAAAAATTGGTGACGTATTGCTTTAAAATTGGCCATAGCGTTACAGAAGCATTACGAAATGTCATCAACGCATGGGTGAGGTCACCACGTCTGAAAGTACAACGCAATGGTTCGAAATTTCGAGCTGGAGACTTCAGTCTCGAAGATCAGCAGGAACTCAGTCGGCAGTCGGAGGTTGACAAGGATGAGTTGATGGCAATGATAGATGCCTATCCGAGAATATCCACAACGGAAATTGCCAAAGAGCTACACTTTGACCACGTAACTGTAGAACAGCATTTGAAGAAAACTGGAAAGGTAAACAAACTCGATAAGTGGGTGCCGCAGGAGTTGATCGAGCATCAGCCATCCTCCATGTTGTAACAGGACAACTTAAAAACTTTAGGATTGTTTATCATTGTAACGTGCTTGTTTTATTAAATATAATTATGTGGCAGATTCTCAGGGTAGCCGGCGATGGCAGATTAGGGGTCTGTTGACACTCTGTGCCGTCCTCATGCTTATCAGATGGAAGACCTTGGTGTATAAGAAAATGTCAGGCTGCGGCGAGGGGCAGTTAGACTCGTCTCGGCAGGCCGCTGAGGCCCTCTTTTGTGTTATTTTAGATTCCTACTGTTTTTTATCCCAATTAGGTGCCTTTTTTGTATGTTAAATTTTCTCGCGGTAATTTTCGTGTATTGTTGAGTTACAGCTGAGTTTAATTACCCAAGTTTTAAGTCTGGCATGAAGAATTCGGTCTGTCAAATGTATAGTCCGGCGTAGCGAGTGGCAAGCTAGTGTTCGAAGTTACGGCAGACAGCGAACTCATGAGTTTCAATGCGCTTTCGTCTCTGTTTTTGCGCAAGAAAAGCAATCCTTTTCTGGTACGTATTGCGGCCGAAGCACTTAACAAAATCAGCATTGCAGCAAAAAAAAGGATGGTAACTTTTTGGTGGTCAGCTGCCTGTTTGTTCCACAACAGCATTCCGGCTTCAGGCGAATCTACCACAGCGAAGAAGTACTGTGAGAAACTCGATAAAATGCACCAAAAATTGCTCTTAATTCATCCGGCATTGATCAACCGAAAAGGTGTAATCGTACACATGACAAAGCTCGGCGGCTCGTTTTATTGATGACTACAAAGCTGATTGAGTTCGGATATGTAACTCTCCACAACTATACCTATCTTTCTCCAACAGACTATCACTTTTCAAGCATCTAGACAACTTTCTGCACGAAACGCTTCAGAAACCAAGACAATGCAAAAAAGGCAGACGACGAATGCAAAACGAACCGTCGCCTACAGAATGCAAGAATTTTACACTGCTGGGATATCTAAACTAGGTTCTCATTGGCAAAAGCGTGTTGCTTCTTTTATTGATTATGCCATTTGAATGGATTTCGAGATATAGTGAGCTATTTAGTAATTTAAAATAGTTTCTTTAAAAAGGCCACTATTTTTGCATCACCCCAACATTTTGAACGCTGCACCTTCTAATCAGTGAAAGCTAAACCCCTTCCACCAAAGACGTCTCCGACGAATATCGAGTGTACGATACACAGACGCGTGATCAACAGCGAAGTCCTAAACCGGAACGGATTAACGAGTCTCTTTACATTAATCGCACAAACGCCTCGCAGGACACGTGCTGCGAATGCCGAGCACCAATTTGCTCGAGTGATCATGTCGTGGATTCCTGAAAGTGGTAGCAGAGCATGCTGTCGTACGCCCACGGAGGCGAGCATTCCAAACGGACCTTCAGCTAGCAGTTATTTCAAGAGACAATGGTAAAGAATTGGCACAAGACAGGCATCAATGGGGAAATCTCGTCACCCGATGTGCTCAGCAGTATGGGTGAAAGCGAGTCTTAGTCTAAGTAACATTCTGAGCGTTGCTTCGATGCCACGTTTTACAGAAAACAAATCGTACACAAGAAAGGTCATGCCTTTTCAACGCAAAAGCTGCTGCTCAAAAACCGGTTCCTGACTAGAGTCATCCAGACCCTTACTTGGCAAATCATCGGCTCTACACTTAGAGACAAACAGGGATGGAGGCGCAGAGTTCTATATTGTATAAATTTTAGGAACATGAATTTTAAAAGCGGGCAAAACAGAGAGGGCTTTTCTCATCAAATTTGGATTGAAGTATGTTCGCTCGTAGACAATTAGTTATCCTAAGCAAACACTGTCAGAACAGACTCCATGTCTGACTTTCCATCAAACACGGCATGATGTTTCATGCTGAGTTGCAAGTTCGTGAAACTGTGTACCGAGATTGTTACAGCACTGTATTCGGCTTATCTTACGGCGACTTCTTCTTCGGAGACTGGAAGAGTCCAAATAATACTTGAAGAACTACTCCCCCAAAGGTCATTTCATACTACAGGAAGAATTTCAAAGTTGAATGGAATGAAGAAAGCGATGCGGAGAAACGACAATGGGCCAACCTTTATGGTGGAAGCCGAGAAGCTCCACCAGTCACCATCAGATTGAGGTAAGCGTTGGTGAATTATGTACTTATGCTCTAGGGACCACCTACCGTAAGGGTCTCCTAAGGCGTCACCCTGTAGGTCAAAACCCGCAGAGGCCGACAAAGGGTGCCAGTTCTTGCGTCACCGCCACGGACTCGTCTCTGCGATTGATCTTGGGGTTTTGCGATGCGATCCAGAATGCCTTTTCCGCGCGGACACGTTGCTCTCGCGTGCAAGCCAGAGATGAGCGGATTAACCGTTATCCGTTATCCGGTTTCCGAAGATTTGGGTTATCCGTCTCGTTGCTCCTTTTCCGGCGATTTTGGGCCGGATAACGAACAACAAATAACATGACTCCTAGGTTTGAACGTGGTGATGGGTGGACTCTTCACGATCGTAAGAGTTGAAAAAAAAACGGACGTCGTTCAAATCCAGGAGAGTTAGAGAACTGGTTACGTAGCTTTAAAGATACCCCAGCTCTGTCCTTCCAGATTGAGTGTACCATATATTCCTGAGGACTACTAAGTACAGCATTGTTGATTCATCTCAAGCCATGCAGACCAAGAAATCATACAAATTGCTGTTAGCGACCGTGAAAAGTGCAAGGCCTGACTCAGCCTAGAGTGAATTTTTACCTCCGACGTCGAGTCATATGTGGCTCCACGACTGCAGTACAGCAGTGAATACGAGCGAAAGAGAAATAGGTTCAATTCGGATTCATTGAGGAAGCGATTTCTCCATTAAACATTTTAGCGCTGTAAGAAACTTTACTAAACAACTTAGAATCGTGGGTGCTGCAAGACATGAAGATTCGTTCTATTTGTGAGTTATCCAGTAAAACCTCTCTATTGCACAGGGAACCGCTCCCTTTTTAGAGCACGTCGGGTAATCCTGCCCTTCTGGATGTCATGAGTCCTTAAATGTGTGACTGGCCTACACAATTGCTTGCTGTTATTACCAGATATAAGAAGATATATGAGCCAACAAGGCTACGTCGTTATGTCGCACATGTCCTTCGACATAGTATCATCGCCACTCCCATAAATAGGCTTGTCCACGTAAGCCTTTCACTGCCTCACAGTAATGTTGAGTCATATCAATTCGGAAAGCACAGGTGCTGCAGGCAATGTCTCTCTTTGGCTTGAAGAAATCACTGTTTTATTTTTATATAGTTACAACCAGTTTTTTTGTTGTTGCTTCAACTTTTTTACCTGACTATATCTTTGCATATCTATCACCTCTGCGATTCTCCTTAGTAGGCCATCGCCTGGGGTGCGTAATTAGTTTAAAAGAGGTTCTTGAAAGATAGAACCCGCCCCGGTATGGTTATGCCAGTTGCGTGCCTACTGAGTCGTAGCACTCAAGGTGGAGAACCATTGATTCTATGTAATATAAGTCAGGAAGCAGTTGTTTCCTAATTATAGTTTTAAATTAATTGTATTTATTATCGCCACAATTTCTTTTATATTGCAGACGAAGTTTTTTTCTTCCGGATAGACTTTCAAGTCAAGTAGAGCAGCAGTATAGGCCTGTTCTCTTCCTCGTTTGTAGTATAGTATATTACGCATTTTGACTCGTAAGAAGAATATGTTTGTAGGCTCATGAATTTTTTGAGTTTCAGGATCAGCAACGTTGACAAAACATTTATGACTCCTCAGTTTCTCACTTATTTTTGTCTAGATTATTGTTTACTTCTTTGTTCTTTTATTGTGTTCTTGACCTACCAACCATAGTGTCTTCTTTTGTGGAGTGCTGGCTGTTTTTTTTTTCTTTTTGACGCACCCATGAGTGCATAAATAAATAAATAAATAAAATTCAAGTACCTTAGATCTTTGGGTGCTATAGCGCAGCAACAACAATAACGGTGGTGTAGAATGAAGATTGTTATGTGGACTTTATTCGACTGGACGTCTCCCGCCTTCTTCATAGCATCGAAAAGTCAAGAAACATCAGGGAATTGCTCTTCCGAGAATCCTTCGATTTTTCAGCAGTTTTAGTTGAAAAAGAACTTGAGGTGGCTAATAAATAAAACAATAGGGCAACCTCCTGGCACAAGTAAAAAGAGGAAATGTTGCTGTTTGTTTGCCTTTCTTCTGATAGGCAAAAAATTCCATAGGGCGCCGTTAATCTGGCGACTGCACTGCGTTTAAGAAACTATCAAACAGTCTAGGAATGGCTCATCAATTAACAGTGCTTCAACTCCTAATCTGCCGTTGAAATTAAAGCAATTTGAAACGAGTTTTAATTTTTGTTGTTTGTCCGGTTATTTATCCGTTATTCGGGTTTCAAAACTTCATTATCCGCTCATCCCTGTGCAAGCATCGTGACTGCCACCTAAAGCATGACAGTCTACCCTGTGCAATCCCATTGGAGTCCGTAGGCCGTATACGTGCTCCTGCACCCTTATACACAGCGGCCTTCCGGTTTCCCGTACTCCTCCCTGCATTCTCTTCACGACATGAAGAACACCACACCGAGATGTAAACGTAAGCAGAATGAAGTGCTGTAACAATCTTGGTGTACAGCTTCACGAACTAGCATTTCAACTGTCAGTATCTACATGTACATCTTTTCCTACACTGCGCATATTATGCAGCTTCACTAAGTTGAAGCTCTAGCCTTCTAGAGTCTGGTGTTGGTGCGTTCCTAAACGACAGTATAGGCCTGAGCACACTTCGCTGCCTTTGCTGCGGCAGCAATGATAAAGGATATCATCGAGCTGCTGCCTCTGATATCCTTTATCATTACTGCCACAGCAAAGGCAGCGAAGTGTGCTCGAGCCTTATCATCATAGGCTTAAGGCCCCCACAGAGTTCTGCGGCAGCGCCGCGGCCCTATGCTTAACCATAGGGCAGAGACGCAGAGCTCGCCGCTGGCGGCGTCCCTGCCCTATCCTTAACCATTGCGGCGAGCGGCGTTGCCGCGGAACTCTGTGGGGCCTTTTAGATTTTCCACATCCTTATCAAAAAACGGGATAACACATGACTAGATAGTGTAGTGAGTAGAATGGTAGATAGATAGCGTTTGCTCAAGTTGCACAGAAAGTGGCACAGTTCGAACATTATTTTTATTTTTTCATATAACAGGATTGGACAACAGATTGAAGACAGTTCCTAAATAATCGCTCCTGGGAGCCTTTTCTTTAAAGAACCATTGTCGACTCCCCTGATACAGACCTTATTCGTTGCATGTTTTTCCATTCTTCCTGAATATTATGAATTAGACTGACTGCTCGACATTGAAACGCCTATACACTACCTGTAGAGGCACAATAGCATAGCGTCCCTATACTCTGTATTGCCAGGCTTCCTCAGAGCAGAACATCCATATGTTGTCGGCCCAAGTCGAGCTGCAGTTTCCTTAATCTGAAATGCATCTATGTCTTTATGAGATCTTTATAGGAGTCTTACAAACATCCATGCCTGCTCCCATGGCATCATATCGAGAAGGTCCAAGAGCTGAGGTTGATAGAAACTTCTTCTGTGAAACTCTCTAGAATAAGGTGGGAAAAGTGCAGTCAAATTAAAATCACATTTTTGTAGATGTTGAGCTAACTAGGCAAGCCCATGAATTATTCCCAAACATTCTCAGTCAGACTATGTGATGTTGTAGAACATGAGACGAGGGCATAAAAGTGTTCTTCGTTTATGTTACGGGAATGAGAACGACGACATACTGTCGCAAGGCAACCCCTTCTGATTGTCGGGATGCCTTCCACTATCAGTGCCGAGTTAGCCGAGTGGGTAGATGCGCACACGGACGACGGTTCGGATCCGCAGCTATGCAAAGCTGCTGCAGTGGTTTTACATTTGCTGCCACTGTCATGAAATCAGTTTTTTGTTTTCACACTATTGTGGACCATTCCCTCTTACAACTCCACGCATTATATATGCTACGGGAGGCATGACTGTCATTTGCAGAAACTGCGACCAACAGTTTCGATTGACTTCGTTTTCACACGTAGTTTCTTCGAAAGTGTCTGTGCTTGATCGACTACAATGTGTCTATAGCTGGCGAACTACTAGCGCATGTTTCTTTTTTTGCGAAGACATTTGTTGAAGACGTGTCAGCACAGACACGTTTCATGTACCAGTGAAACTATGTCAAATATTGTACTTTTACAGGTCTAACAACAAGCAATGGATACTAATAATGGCAATGACACGAATCCAAACCCAAGGTACGAGGAAGGAAGGCTTCTTATCACATCATCTCTTCACATGAAAACCCTACGGAGAAAACTCTACCCCACGGATCTCGAGGTTCGTAAGCGAAAAAACATATATAAATTTATGATAGTGAGAGAAGATGCAGAACCACTGCAGAAATTTGCACAGGTCTGGATCCGAACACCGACCTGGTGCTCACGAGTGCTCAACACTACCCACTCGGCCATCTCTGCAGAGTTGGTGGACGGCATTCCTCAAATCGCATGGGGCTGCCATGCGACAGTTTGTCGTCATTTTCGGACCACCCAGTTGCCCGCAGCAAAAACCAAAAGCAATTCTCTGCTCCTTGTTCCATCCTCTCTAACATCATATAGGTCTCGTTACGGGCTGCCCTTTTAAGTTGAATTATCCTCGTATGGCGCTAATTTGAAACATTTCGACGGAACCAAATCATTAAATTGCACTAGCATCCTTCAGGAAGAAAAAAATTATAAAGGTGTTGAAAGTCCTTACGTTTGACTGGAAAACTTGCAATACTTTTCTAGTTCAGCATCACCATTGATGTTTCCGTTTCCTACTTCCTTTCTAGCCGCTTTGGCAGCGACACCGACTATGTCGCAATCCATTGTCTGAAATTACAATTGCTTGTTGGATAGATCTAAAAATAAATAAATAATAATAGTCATTTGAATCTTGACCTATAGCATCTGGTTATTTCTAGACTTTAGATTTATACATCCAGATAGAGCGGTTTGGTGGATTAAATCCTAACAACATCTTCAAAACAAATTTGGATTTACGATCTTTTCATTTGCGAGTTCAAAAAAGACACTAAAACCAAAGAAACGAGTCCCGAAAATGCAAAGCGTGATTGAGTAGAATACCTCTAGTAAATGCGTGAAATAAAATTTGCATCAAACATCTCATAGAAAAAACAAGATTCTTCATTTCTCAGCATGCTGCTAAATACAGCCAAATATTAGGATGGCGTAAAAACAATGGCAATTTGAAAGCAACTTTTCCAAAACACTACTATCCGCTTTAAAGAAAAGCTTTTTATTGAAGCAGCATTGCAAGAATTACATCAGAACCAACGAGAAACTAATTTAGACAGCATAGCAGCAGCACCAGCAGCATAAAATTCTGGAAGCGAGTAGTTTTTTTTGCTTCGCTTGGGTTTTAAACGCATTTCTCGCGCAGGAATATGACAAGGTGGTTAGAAAAGCGGTATCCTGTAGGCGACCATGGAGGATAGTTGGAATTTCCCTATCCCAACTAATCAGCTTTTGTTGTCATCAATGAATCGTGCAGTCGTAAGTTGCCATGGGTAGGATTACATCTTTTCTGTTGATCAATGCCGAAAAAATTCTACGCAATATTTTTGCATTTCGTCGAGTTTCTCACAGTACTTCTCCATTGTGATGGCTTCACACGAATCCAGGAAGCTCTGTTGGATCAAACCGGCAGCTGACCACCAAACAGTTACCATGACCTTTTTTGGTGCAACAACAGCTTTGGAAAATGCTGGGAGAGCTTCGTCAACCATCGACCTACATAGACGATTGTCGCAGAAAATCCAATTTTTGTCAAACGTTACAATACGCTGCTGAAAAGGATGCTCTTGTTGCGCAAAAGAAGAGACGAACACTTCGAGACGAGCAGGGGTCGGATTCATCAACGACTTACAACTTTAGCAAAGAATTCACAGTGGAAAACTCAGATAACGTGGCTTATCGCTCACCATAACGCTTGATAAGCAGAGATTTTGCCTGTGATTTTCTTTGTTACTGTAATTCTCCACGGATCTCCCTCGATAGAGAGCCTTCGGGCTCTCTTGTTAAGAGGGATCTCGGGCCGCTTGTCGCAGGGCCACGTGGCGCGTCCCCGGGTGGTGGATAGGGGAATTAAACGCGAACCAAATGCGACCGTGTACTGCCCAGAGACGCAGGTGGGATGCAGGGGATGGACTTCTTGCTCCTGCTGTGTCGGGTCGATGCGTTCCTTGTGCGTGGGAGCGGCATGTTCGTGCACAGTGTGCGTGGATGTGTCCGTGACTGTGCGGATTGCAACTGTGTCGGCTCGGCCAAAAGCTTGCACTCGGTAGACTGGGAGTACATGTAAGGCGATTCGAGGCCGCCTTAAGTCTCGCCCCGTCCCTTCGGGCAGTCTGGCTGGCTGCCCGGAGTACCCCGCCCGCACGACAGAGCCTGACTAGCTACCCGTGTTGTATTCCAGTCAAACACAGCAGCACTAAAGGGCCTCATTCCCCTGACCCCGAAAGAGCCCCCATTTCTGCAGCGATGGAAAGGACGAGTACGGAGAGGCTGCTAAAATCTCAGGGCCTAACCAGGCTGCGCAAACTGAGAAGGACTAGGATGACGATCTGTACTTACAACGCCCGCACGCTTGCGTCGGAAGCATCCGTCGAGGACCTGATGATGCAAGCCAGGAAGATCAAGTACGACGTCATCGGACTGACCGAGACGAGAAGACACCACCCCCTACACGCCGCCTACGACTCCGGAGAAGAACTGTTCCTCGGAACATGCGACAGCAGGGGAGTAGGCGGCGTTGGTGTCCTCGTCAACACGCACTTGGCCATGAACATCGATTCGTACGAGTCTCTGACAAGCCGAATCGGACGTCTGCGACTGAAGCGATGTGGCTCCGTGCCAGCCTTGACTGTGTTCGTCGCGTATGCCCCAACATCCGACTACGACGACGAAGACGTCGAGGCCTTCTACGTGGAGCTGGAAAAGTTCTATAAGGAAGATCACACCTTCTACAAGGTGATCGTCGGCGACTTCAATGCCAAGATCGGGCCACGAAGGTCGCTGGAAGAACTTCACATCGGAACCCACGGTTTGGAGTGGAACGAGCAAGGTGAAAGGCTGTCTGAGTTTATCATGTCGACCAAGACCATCCATGGAAACTCGCAGTTCCAGAAGCCTCCCTCCCTACGATGGACCTGGGAATCCCCCGGTGGCCAGTTCCACAACGAGATCGACCACATCATTTTCAATCGCAAGTATTGCCTGACCGATGTCTCCGTTGTCCCCAAGTTCTACACGGGATCGGACCACCGCCTCCTTCGCGCGAGGTTCCGCTTTTCGCGTCAAGGAGAGAAGGCCGCGAAGTTCAAGAAGAGGAGTCCCAGAACGACCATCAACTGGGATCTCTACACCTCTCTTGTCGGCCTTTGGGAAGATGCCGTCATGGACAACGTCGACGAGGAATACGATCGCTTCGTGCACCATCTCCACGATAGTGCTAAGGGAGCCGAGAGCTTGAAGACCACCAAGAGACGCCTGTCTCCGGAAACTCTCGAGCTGATACGCCAACGTGGAGCAGCACGAGCGTCAGGCAACTATCAACTGACGTCCGAGCTTGCAAAGCTATGCAGAGCGGCGATAAAGGAAGATCTGAAGGAGAGAAGGGCGGAAGTGTTGGCTGAAGCAGCAGAGGCAGGGCTGAGCATCCGCAATGCCCGCCGGAACTTCGCCAACTTCAAGACCAAGATGACCGCTCTCCGACGTCCTGACGGAACCGTCACCTCTTCCAGAAGGACCATGGAGAAAGTCATCCACGACTTCTACTCCGATCTCTTCGATAGCCACGTCCACCTGCCCCTACGCCATCTTCCGCAGGATGGATACGTCATCCCCTCTGTTCTCCCTTCCGAGATCCGACACGCCATCTCGTCGGTGAAGAAACGTACAGCACCCGGTCCAGGATCAGAGCTGAACACCTGAAGAACCTCCCGCCAGCGCTCATCAACACCTTGGCGCGGCTCTTCACACGCTACCTGTCCGAATGCAAGGTTCCATCCCAGTGGAAGACCAGCAGGACCGTCTTGCTGTACAAGAAGGGAGACGTGCACGACATTGGCAACTATCGCCCGATCTGCCTGCTGTCCGTAGTCTACAAGCTGTTCACTCGAGTCATCCTGAATAGGATTAGTAGAACGCTGGACGAAGGACAGCCATGCGAACAAGCAGGATTTCGGAGAGGATTCAGCACGATCGACCACATACACACCATTACGAAGCTCATCGAAGTGTCGCGAGAGTACAAGCTGCCGCTGTGCCTTACGTTCATTGACCTGAAGAAGGCATTCGACTCCGTCGAGACTGAAGCGGTTATAGAAGCCCTGCTCACCCAGGGCGTTCCTACTCAGTACATCAGAGTCCTTCGAGAGCTGTACAGTGGATTCACGACCAAGATCTCACCATTCTACAACGACGTCGTCATTGACGTGAAGAGAGGGGTTCGACAAGGGGATACCATATCCCCGAAGCTCTTCAGCGCCACCCTCGAAAACGTCATGCGCGAACTAGAATGGGATGACATGGGAGTGAAGGTCGACGGCCGGCAACTGCACCATCTTCGCTTCGCTGACGACATCGTGCTCATAACACCGAGCATCACTCAGGCGGAGCGAATGCTGGCCGACTTCGATCGTGTATGTGGAAGCGTTGGACTGCAGCTGAATCTTACGAAGACGATGTTCATGAAGAACGGATGGGTTTCTGATGCCCCATTCTCGCTCAACGGAACGAACATCTCCGAATGCTCCAGCTATGTGTATCTGGGTCGCGAAGTCAACATGGCCAACGACCTAGCACCAGAGCTGAGCAGGAGGAAACGAGCGGCTTGGGGAGCTTTCAAGAGCGTCGAAGAAGTCGTGAAGAAAACGAAGAACGTCCGACTCCGTGCCCACCTATTCGACTCCACTGTTCTTCCTGCCCTAACATACGCCTCAGAGACCTGGGCTATACGAAAGCAGGATGAACACGCGATCAGCGTCGCGCAGCGTGGAATCGAGAGGACGATGCTCGGAGTGACACGACTCACGCAAGTGAGAGAAGGCCTCCGGAGTTCCGAGCTTCGCCGACGTTCGAAGATCAGAGACGCTGTCGCATGGGCCAAGTCGTCGAAAATTAGGTGGGCCGGCCACGTAATGCGATTCGCAGACACCCGCTGGACGAGAGCCGTCACAGACTGGATTCCGCGGGATGTCAAAAGAACACCAGGACGCCCACCAACGCGTTGGTCGGACTTCTTCGTGAAAGCCCTGAACGACCGATATGACGCTCTTCGTGTCCCTCGAGCGAGGAGGATCCATTGGACCACTCTGGCACGCGACAGGGACGAATGGAGACGCTGCTGGCGCCCGCTCGAGCAAGTCGATGATCAACGGGACGACAGGTGATACAGGTGATACTGTAATTCTGTTTCTTGCTGTAATTCGTTGATGAATCTGGCCCCAGGCCCCAGTTAGGCTTCTGTGCACGAAGAATTGAACTAGGAAAAGGTGGGGGTGGAATCGTCGCGATGCTTCCGGTACCTGGCTGGTTGCCTTGTGCATCGATATTAATCCAGTAGCGCAGTTGATCTCTATCCTCTGTAGTCTGCTGTCAAATTTGCGTTCTACCACATGCGACGAACGCTGAGAAGGGGAGAAACTAGGGCACTTTTCCAGTGCTGCAAGTGCTTCGCGCGATAGAGAGACATCGCCTGTGACAGAGACCTTCTCGGAGCGTCCCATATCCAGAAACTCCCCGTGACCGGTGACCGGGGGATAATTGATGGTATGGGTAGAAGGGTTGCCGCGTCCACGATTGCTTAATCCACTCACTAACTCCTGAAACTTTCATTGCAACTTTACTTTAGTTCTAGAGCGAATAAAATCACAAACCACCATGGACTCATCCACGATTCTATTCTAAAGAACGGTAGGCAGAAAACGTTTGCAGAGCATCTCTTTCAATCTGCGCTTGTTAAACAAGCTATAAAAATGATTCTGCTTGCTTTTGATAGCCATACACAAAATGCGAAGCTCGATTTTCTTAATCTGCTTGTCCTCCTCCGTGCGGGTGCATTCCTTATTCTATTGCTTTCCGTGGATGAAACGAGGAATTATACTGTGCTGCAGGCACCGCTTCAAAAAGTGGGTGCTGTGCCTGGCTAAGACAATCTTCTGTCTCAGAGACAGGGCCTCCATCAAGTATACCAATCTAGGAGTATACCAATCTTGACTCAACAGCTTTAAACAAGACCCTACAGCACGAATTTTAGTACATCTAGACGTGTAAGAATTTTATGGCCACTCGAAGAGTGGCAAGAAAAATTGAACCTTCCTTATTTTACTGATAATCTTTAATCGCCCGAAGCTCATAAAATAGTCCCATCCGCTCCAATAACACAAAACTTGTCTTCATTTAAAAAACATACCAAATTCAAGCCTTTGTGGTAGTCCTGTATGTAGAAATATTACCAATCTCCAGGGCTAGGTATCTTACAGTTAACTAAAAACAGTGGTTCCTCGTAGCTGATGTACATTTCTGTTTTGAAGTGTATATGAAAGTATCACTCACTGGTGCCTGGCAATTGATAGGCATTTCCTAGAAAGAAAAGCGACGCCTAAAAATTTCGATAAAATAACTGGACCTAGAAAAGAAAATAGTACTGCGGAATAGGCTAGAATATACTTACAACAATGAGACGGAGCATTGTGCAACTGCTGTCTGGCGCTGGTATGCGCGGTCCTTAAATGCGGTTAATGAATGCTCCCCGTACTTACAATTTAATCAGTCACATTCACATTTACTACATTTGTCCAGTAATATGAACATGCATATGAACACGAGTGAATACTTTATCTCATGGCTGTGCTCTGGCACTATTACTTTCACTTCACCTCATGGCTGTACTATGGCATTATTACTTTCACTAGTCTGTAGCACTTTTACTTTCACTTCGCTTCATTTTGGTTATTTCTGCATATGAACACGAGTGAATACTTCATCTCATGGCTGTACTATGGCACTATTACTTTCACTTTGCTTCATTTTGGCTACATCTTTAAGTGCCTCAGGATGATTATCAAAATGTACTGCCAGTTTTTACAGCCCCCGTCAGTATGCTTCTATCGAGCGAATGTTCTGTCATCATGTATATATTCATGCAGCTGGCTTAAGACAATTATCTTCGTTTGCACTAAGTAGCACTTACCACTCATAGGTCTTTCCTTTGTTGCGCTGCGACATACCTCTTGAACATACCATGGACAAGTTTTCGGTTAGACATTTTTGTGGTGAAATGTTGCCTGTGGATTGGTGCTCCTGCCCTACCTCGGCTCTCTCCATTTGAAGTTCACGTTCACTGATGGTGATTCTTCCTCTCGACGCTCTTACTATATTTTTAGAAGACACCTAAATTTTTTCCTCTTTTTGAGTTTTCTCTTTTCATTGCTATCTTGGAAATTTTTGTTTCCTTACAAGCATGATGTTTTTGGCACATCCTTATGGGTGCATTTATATACAAGTAAATAAGTAAATGAATAGAAATCGCTTGTTTTCGCCCTTCATCCTGCTCATATCATCCACTTTGCACTATACTGCAAAGGACCCTGGCTGGAATTCGATTCCTTCATCACTTTCCTATTGAGAAATCAATACTGCGCAACAGCATCGTCGTCTTCATGCAGGTGTGAAGCCGAATTCAAGTCATCATCATTTTCTGTTCCGCTTGGTGACGGGGTCCACTTTTCCGTTGTGGCGACACCAATTCTCCCGATCGAATGTTTGATCGTGATGGTCACCAGCTATCTTTAAGTACAAATAAAACATATCCTGCCATCGTTGCCTCGTGTGTCCTCAGGGCCGCTTCTTAGAGATCTCAAGGTTCAGGACAATCTCATGGAGGTCGAAGTCGTCGTTAGCACGATAGACCTAGCCGTACCGAAGGCGAGCTTCGCGCAAATTTTCGGCTTTTGGGGCGACACCGAATCTCTGCCCTATGGTTTCGTTGCGAACATGGTCCTTGGCGTAACTCCGGCACTCTACTGTAGCATTCTCATTTTCATTGGCCTGAGGTGGCTTTCAATTTTCTTGGTGACGAAGCAACACTCACCAAACTACTGGACGTACAACTTAAGGTTTACAAGCATTCGAGGTGCTTAGCTCTTACCTTGTCGTAGACAGGAGTCTGCTTAAATAAAGTTCGAAACTGAAATCGTAAACCGTAAATCGTAAGAGTTACCTAACGTTTAGTGCTGTATAACTGAATTTTTATAGGCTTTCCCTAATGTTAATACAACATGTCTCAGTATCTGCTTATCCATCCCGTTATTTTTAGCCCAAGCTGGGCAGTTTTCTTGCCAAACGTTTTCCTATTCTACCTTAACTTTTCGTTCTGGTCAGACGATACCTCTCCGATCAAACTTTACACGTTTCAAGAAAGTTGAAAAAGCTGTTGATTCGAAAACTTTACCATAACCTGTGCATGGTGTACAAACAACAAAAAGCTTTCATCGTTTGCTTTTACCTTGAGACCAAGATTGATATGATATTTTTATCCGGCTAACGTTTCCGCGCAACCGCCTTTATCAGAGCCCGGAAGAACAAGGGGACTTAGAGAGGTTGTTCGTCCAAGGACTACCTTCAAGTCACAGAGGTCTAAGAAGATAGAGATGGAACGAGACAGAACAGAAGTGGCACAGTCCCAACTAACCGAGAGGCTCTCACGTCACCCTCGTAAGGAGGCAGATTGGGCGAGTAAGTCTCTCCCCTTTTAGTCGTCTCTTCAGCGACCATCCCTCTAATACTATCTGGCGTTAGACCGCAAAGATCAGCAGAAGGGACGAGCTCCTGTGTTACCATCATGCGTTCCTCTCTCCTATTCATTACGGGATTCCTTGCGGCAATCCACAGCGCTTCAAGGGTTTTGCGTACTGTGATATCGGCCTCGCGCGCTAGTACTGTCGCCGCTACACCAAACGTTTCATCGTTTGAATGTTCAGCAAATTTGCAAAAATATCCTTCATTTTCAAGATTCCAAAAGCTTGATGCGGTTTGGCTTAATGCCAGGCTTATACCCTGATCGTTCTAGAACTGGGGTGCTAACTTCGCTAAAATAAAGTGGAAATGACATTATGATGTCATACATTCTAGAATATTCTAGAACCGGTTGTCGCGATTGAGCATCGCTCAGTCTCTCCTCCGCTTTCGTATTCAAAACATTCTGGAAACGTGATCACGGAAACGAGTCCTTTACAACACTATTTTCGGAATTCCCAGTGACTCCTCCAACGAGAACCACTTCCGACCAATTCCGGTCTCCGCCGGAAGAAGGTAATGCTGCACTGTTACTGTAGCACATCAGAACATTAAAAAACTGCGCTAAAATAAAGTGGAAATGGGCTATTAGAGGAAGTAGAGTGCACGGATCTTCTATGTGCGTGCTCCGTCACGTCATTTGGGCTTCTGTCCATCGATCGATAACATTTACAAAATTTTACGATTTACGACCCAAAATAAATCGTAAATTGTTGAAAAATGCCAAAATTCGCCTTAAATCGCAAAATCGTAAATTGTATTTACGCACAGCCTGCTCGCCAAGCACCCCAGTTAAAGAACAAGATTTGGAAAGGACTGCACTCATGCGTTAATTCGTTCTAAAATTAGGCTGCCTTCAGACGAGACTGTTGATGCAAGAAACTTGAATGTATTGGGTGGAAAGCTAAGCTTCCGTCGTGTTTTAAACATATAATTCTAAATTTATCAGAAAGTTTTTTGCATAGTGTTATACAACGTTTAAAAAATGATCTACTGTATCAGAATGAATTTCTCCTTTCCTGACGACAAGTAGTTCCCACTGAAGGATTCCGCGTGCCATTAGATCGCGGGAGCTCTCTGGGCTCTCCTCCTTCCCCGGGCTATTTCTCTGGGCCTTCTGACGTACAGGGCCTTCTTCGTAATCAGCGCTTCCCAACGCAACATTGGCATAAGGGACGAAGGGTGGAAGCCAGTACCCCGGTACGCCGCGAGGAACAGCGCGGAAAAGTACCCGCCTGCGTGCCCTTCATTTCGGACGATATGGGCGCGGAGATACGCAGATGTCTCCATTTGGCTGATCATCAGGATGCGGTGAGGATAATTGATGTCCCTTCCAGGTCCCTGAAGGGACAACTGGTTCGGAATCGATTCTATGACAGGATGTGCCCCACACCGTCCTGTGTAGTATGCCCCAATCGGAAAGAGGGGGATTGCACGACTGCTGGTGGGGTTTATCTCATGTCATGCAATGAGTGTGGGAATGAATACATAGGGGAAACGGGCAGAGCCCTATGTGTCAGGGTCAGGGAGCACCTGGACGACCTTAAGAAAGACAACGTCCTGACCCCTTGGGGACAGAGTTCGATGCCACGAAGGCGCGATGTTGCAGGTGTCAGTGTCGATCTTAGCGCGAGAGAGCGATATATCGGCACGTAGGACACTCGAAGCGCTCTGGATCACGGCTAGGAGCCCACAGGTCAATCGGAAGGAGGAGTGTCTAGCGATAACCCAAGAACTGGCACCCTTCCTAGAGCTCTGTAGGTTCTGACCTATTTGGTCTGACCTCCAGGATATTTAAGGCAAGGGTCTGAGGACTGAGGCTCATTCACCCACGTTACGTCCAGCTTACGGGTGATCGGTGGTCTACTCCGGCATACCACGTTAAAGGTTAGTCGCCTCTTGCAAACTTCCATCCCTGATCTTGTCTCTAGTATCCTCAAGAAAAGTACCCTGTAAGATGAAATAGTGTTTGGGGGAGTATTGTCGTGAACGATTTCGACTTTTTCAGGCTCTGAGAAGGCGAAGACGCCGAAACGTTGGCCTCAATAAAGCCAATATCAATCTTGGTCAACAGCTTAAGGACATCATAATAGTCAGAAGGGAAGGATCTGAAGCGTATGTCTGAACGGGGAGAGCGAGTCATGTAGAATGAATCCCCACCCTTAATTTGTATAATAATGAAAAAGAATATGTTTATGTTTCGCCAAGTAATTAAATCCGAGGAGTAGAGGAACCTTGAAGTTGCAATGGAATCTACGCCCCAAGAGTTTAAGGCATTTGCATTTTAACTAATTAGTTGAGATTTGAGAGATTAACATTTTCACGTTTTTTGCACAATTTGACTGTATGCTGTTCTTGAGACTTGTTTATTATTGACCGGTATTTTAACGAAAAGACAAATAGAAAGCTATTCAACATCACCAGTGACATTGGATCAATGACATTGGTTCCATAGACGAAATCCAATTTAAGATGTATCCTTTCCTCCGGAACTAGTGCTCTACCCTTAAACGTTATAATATGTCCACTGCTTGCTTGTCTCTCGACGTCTATCAGTTTATCTTTCTCTCGGATCCCAATCTTCTTTTGTTCTTCACCACTTTCAGCTGTTCGTCTTGGTCAACTTCAAGTTGACCTGCTTCGAAGGCCTTGGGTATCCGCCATCCATTCCAGCCAGCTTGATTTTTTCCCTCGAAGGTGGATCACACTTCAGCGTGAGCAGCTGGATCACCACACGAGCAATGGCCATACTGTTGGTGTTAGGTTTAGAAAATCTTCATCAGACCTCTGATTTCCATGTGACAGACAAAGATGAGACAAAGAGTA
Source organism: Heligmosomoides polygyrus bakeri (assembly GCA_947359475.1). Lineage (NCBI taxonomy): Eukaryota > Metazoa > Nematoda > Chromadorea > Rhabditida > Heligmosomidae > Heligmosomoides > Heligmosomoides polygyrus. The sequence continues at coordinate 8,565,292 of OX375867.1, forward strand.
CATCTATGGCCTCTAGGTCAATATGCCGAATCCACAGAGCATGTTCCACATTTTACCCTTGACGTCAAATCCTGGTCTCTTCAACTCGTTGACGACGAGAGCGATATTCGCGTGTCTAGTCCGCTGGACGAAGCTGGTGACACAAGTATCACACGACATATCATGACCCAGACTTCGTCTAAGGAGGATAAATTTGGGATGCCAAACACGGTACTAATGTTTTTGCCTCAACAGTTTCAGTGGATGGACCACCCTAGTTATCGACGAGGAGGAGGGTGGGTGTTTCCGCTTCCTCCACGTCGTTAAGTAGGGTGGTTGAATCAGGATGGTAAAAGAGACGGAGAATGGGTTTGATGTAGCCAAGCCTTTGTTTAGGAGGTTATTTTGGTGCTCATGACAAATCAGATGTTCGTTTTAAAATTTCAGCCAACTACCAAGGGTACATTGCGAGGTATGAGTAAAGTTCACCTGCACTTACCAACCGTCACATGTCCTGGAGGCGACCGTTCTGCCTTGTGGAAGGACGCAACTATAGATTGAATTCGTGGTTCATTCCACATTTATTACCCACAAGGCACGTAAAAAATGTTTGATAGTAAAGCAAGGAAAGAATGAGTAATCGAACAGAGTTATTCAGCAATGATATCGATACCGGCGTATAAGGTAAAGCGGTGATACTTCAGTATAGAGTATAGAGGAGGCGAAGATTCGAGGCTACAATGACCAGTAGTTACGCAGACTATCGAATGGACATCGAGAAATTTGCAGGCAAAAACCAAAGAACGTTCTCAGTTCAGCAGTGTTTACATATGTCCAATGCTGTCGTTTTTCTTGTCCGCATATATTGGACTGTTCAGCTACCGTTTCAAGAAGTTCTTCAGAAAAGAACAACTTGTAAAATTGTAGTGGCGTTTCGTACTCGCCTTCCTCAAGAGCAGCTCCGACAGGATCGTTAAATGTCCATCTGTCATATTCTCGAACATGGTCCTTCCAAGTGTTCGCTGCTTCTTCGTCGCTATCATCTGAGATATCGGAATCGAGCTCATACCTGTCAGGAACAACAGCAGAAGCCATATTGTCGTCATCCACGCCATCGCCAACTTCAACGTCGCTGTCAACCAGTACAGACTCGAAACTTTCGTTGAGCTCCTCAATATTGGGATTCGGAACGCCCATGATGTTCATTTTCGTCAGCGATTCTAAAAAGTTATACTCAAACTTCACCAGCTGCCTGCTATGTTATCATAGCAAATATAAGGGTAAAGGATAAAGGACGGCGTTACTCAATCCCTTTTGGGATGCGCCAGCGCATTCTACTTCTACAGGATGTCGTGGAGGCGATGTGAATGCGTATTTGGCCATACAATGACTTGCGGTGGCCAGCCGATGAACAAGTCAGCGCTTTATCCTTCCCAGACACGTCTGGTACCAATTCACCGACCCCGGAGGGATGGAAGGCTTGGTTGGCCTGGGCGGAAAATCCGAACCAGGAACTTGGTATCGGGTGCACGCGACCGTTGGCGCCTCCTCCGACTGCGCTACACGCGCAAAGAAAGTTAGAAAAATTCGAAGAGAAAAAGAAAACGAAGGAATCGGCTGAAAATCGTCGAAATGAGCATAGGCATCGCGTTCAGCATTATGAATAACCTCTCTGGACGATGTCTGGATGGATCGGATACCATTACTATTAAAATAATATGACATCGCGCAATATTAAGCGATGTCATATTATTTTAATAATATGACATCGCTTAATGGTGCGCGATGTCATATTATTGCTCTCCTCGTGTGGTTTGAAGGTGGGCTCTCAACTTCCTCAGTTGGTTGACATAAAACTCTGCCGTCACTGTTAACCCTTCGTATAGCAGCTGCCAGTATTCTACGCCAAGAACGCTCCACCAAATGCATAGCGTTCCACGGGACAGACTGGGTGTCGCGCACCATTGAGCGGCAATGTCGTCAACCTCTGCGGGAAGACGCGGAGAGCTAACGGCCTCAAAATGAGTAGGGAAACAGAGCGCTCAAGGTACTTGACGATGATTTGCTCACTCCTCAGCAGTCTAAACTGCCTTAGCCTCACATGCCATTTTATAGCGGCAGGAGCTAGCAGTGAAGTTTCTGGCACCCTCACTCGCCCATACTCGACGCTCGCCATATAACTGCTCTGTGCAGAACAAAATGCTCTATCGAATGATATTAAACTTGGCAAAATTTGTAGATATCGGTTTTCGGTGACGTCATCGTCCGTCAGCCACGGCCTAGATCGGGCCTCGTCCCCGTTGCGGGCTTGTCAAAAAATCGATATTTCCAAAATTGCTAGAGATTGATGCCATTCGATAGAGCTTTTTGAGCTGAACAGAATGGTTTCATCGCGAGTGTCGAAAATTCAAACGTGGGCGAGTAAGAGAGGAAGAAAGTTTATCTCTGTCGTCCGTCGCTCTAAACGGCAGCGGGAGAGCTGTAAGCAGGTCATATCGTAAAGTGCCTTCAGTGTTTTGCTCGCCGACGCATTTGCATGTTGTTAGCTTGCCGCGTCTTACCGCAGTGGTCGACCGAAATCGGAAAAATTGGGTCGCATAAGCAAAACCTGCATTTTCGCACCACTGTAACTTCGTCCGTTTTTAAGGTACATTGTTCTGCTTCAGCGAACCGCTAAACCTTTTTACTGCCTACAAAATTCAGAAACAGCAGTCGGAAAGGTTCCCGATTGACAGAGCTACTGCGCTCCAAAGACGCCCGTGCGTACAGTTTGGCAGTACTCGTGAAAATTCCGCTTAGACGGTGGAATTGCCAAGCTCATTTCATGCTAGAAGGCAATTGGTTTCATATATTTTAACGCACTTAGGTAAGCTTCATCATCTGCCTAACGTCACTCTGCGAGCGGTCGCGCTCACTCGATGGATTCTGCCGGGCCTATATGTTTTAATTTCCAATCCTGCGATGACCAATCTAACCATCTATGAAGTAGTTGCAGTAGTTCGTTAAGTTAGAGTTTAGGTTCACCGTTGTATCGGTTATGTTTCGGAGAAGGCGTTGGCTGTCGCGAGTGTGTGAGGACCTTTTCGTTCCAAAAGGATGAGCAAGCAAACCCTCGATCCCAGGTATCTAATATATAGCGAAAATGGAGGGCTGAGATGGAACGCAGCTTAGGATAAGACGTCTCCTTTTCATTTATCCTTTTATTCAAGAGCTAGATTTGATCAACGCAAACGACTATTTCGAGAGTTACTCTTTTTTTAAATAGAGATGTTTCTTTGGAAGTGTTGTTTCCTACCTCTTGTTCATGAAATTGTTTCTTGTTTCTTACCTCCTGTCTTATGAGATGCAGTTTAATAACGTCGTGTCATCAGTTAACTTCTTAAATATAGTATATGGTGGTGTACACCATTTTCAAATCAGATTGGAAGCTCTTTCAAGCAAGAAGCTTTTGAGCTGTCGTGTAGCATCTTCTAAATGAAATCGAGTGTCTTCCACATTAAGCCGAATACTCTTCAACGCGTTTAGAATAATGTAGTATTTGTTGAGAAAAATCTCGTATCTTTCAAAATTTAGTAACTTTAGTTGAAGTTTTTTTAGAATTCACTTGTCCTAATAAGTGATAAGTTAACGCATTGTTTGAAGTTGAAGTTTTTTGTAAATTGGGAGTTCAGCTTCCTCATTTCAAATTATCCGTTAGGTCATAAATCAAGTTTAAGCTTAGAAGAATGTTTGATTCAATTTGAAAAGTGTTCACTTTAAAGTGAAAATGGTTATATATATATATGTTATGTACATGAATATAAATTGTCTAAACATGGATTGGGCGTGCAATGATTCAAACTATTAGCTACCTTATATTGGCGAATCTGATGGTGACCTTCTGGCTAGAAGATGTCTTCAAAGTCTATGACCGTATGTCCACTTCTGTTTGTTGAGCTCCTACCGCTCTGGAAACAGGAGGAGGCGTGCGACAGAACTGATGCGCAGGCAGCTTGTCGTGGACGTTTCCCATTGCAACTGAGTGACAAAGTTGTGGAGCCGCTCCAAGAATGGGAAGTTTGACATAGAAGACCGTGCAAAGACGTGTCGATCATCTTCTATGAATGGTGACGATGCGCTTGAGAGGATTCCCCGATCTTCTTTGCTCGATGTCGAGAGAACCACTGGTGTTTCACGGGAAGCAGTGCGGCGCATTTTCTATCAAGCCGGCAAAGTCCCGAAAAGACCGAGAATCGTTCCTCATGATCTCTCGTCGGAGCAGAGAAAGATGAGAGCTAACATTTTGTGGTATGAGTGTGCCACTCGCTCCCACAGCACGAGGTTGCTGAACTTGCTGATGTGCCAGAGTGGAAAGTAGATCTACTACCGCAATCCAGCCCACAGCTCACTCTGGGTTGGCTGCGATGCGCCTCCCCCAACTCGTGCAAAGAGGGATGTCCGTGGGAAAAAGCTGTTGCTCTCTTTTTGTTTCTCACGCCACGAAATAGTGCACTACAACGTGCTGCCGGAAAACACCACAGTTAGCTCCCAAACAATGTGTGAAGAACTAAGAGAGATGAAGTCCAGCGCGCTTCTCTTGTCTTCAAAACACGCTTGACCTCTTCTATTGCAGGAGGGAGTTGTGTGCTACCGTGGAACCTATCTGATCGCTGATTTGATTATTTTGAGTTACAATTATATGAAAATTGAAAATGAATTTCACACGAACTTTTGGTCACCCTAATGTTTAGTAGCGTGTAAGATGCGATGACTTATGAAACTTTCACACATACACCAGTGATACTTAAGATCAGAGTAAAATTTGGTTCAATCCCAAGGCGGGGAGAGGGAGGGGCACGGCGACCTCCGGCCGCAACGCATGCTTGCGCGTCGACAGGTTCACGTGGCGATACGTACAAGGAGCCATACAGTGGCCGTGGGTCGATACGTGGAGCCCGCAGGCGTCCCTGTTCTATCGCCACTTTGAACCTGTCGACGCGTACACATGCGCTGCGGCCGGAGGTCGTTGGAGGCTTTGCGTGTTTTTACTTCCAAATTTCCTCTTTAATTCACGAAGTAGACAGCAATAGTCACTAGAGGGGATTAGGTTGGCATGTTATGTTGCAAGTGTTCAACTCCATTTAGTGTTTGGACGTGAGTATGGAGTGCCTCCCCCCCCCCGCCTTGGGATTGAACTTGAAAATTTTCCACATGAAGCAACGACAGGAAGCTAAAATTCGTGTTCTGCGCACGATGCTTCACAGGTCAAAAGAGAAATTCGCTCAAGTTTTGCCTACTGCATAATTTTGCGTGGATGGGGTGTTACTGGGGTTGTGTTGATCACGAATCTAGCGTCTGTTTTTTTAATCATGAAAACACCTGCTTTAGCGCTGATAGAGGATCGTGCTTCATTACGCCTAATTTGGTTATGAAATGTATAAACTCTTCCATTGGCCCTTTGTTAGGTTCGTTGTTCTATTTCGTTCAAATGTGCCGAGATCAGGCAGAATCTCTGATGGAACCTAATGTTATCCGCCTTCGGAAAAGACTCGGATTCCTTATAGGATGACCAGAAGAGGGATAGGCGCTATTGATGTGCGTAATGATCCATCATTTGCACTGCGGTCGTAATCTTCCCTAAATATTGCTCTATATTGGTCTCTTACTCTATGCAACTTGCAGACAACTTTAAAGAACGTCCAGTCCACAGTACTGCCCTTCTCCTTCCTAGTAGGGATCGTCTTGCTTTCCTGCCGACCACCAGGTTTCTTCTTCTCCGTGATAACCTGGTTGAAAAATTCTTCTTCTACAAACATTTATTTTAACGGTTTTGACAATGTCTACGTTCCTGAAACAAGCAGAGACGTTATCGTACGTTTTATATTGTATTTTGGCTAAATTTCAGCATAGGGATTTTTGCGATGAATTAGTAATGGAAGGGAAACATCTCGAAGGGAAGTTCTGCATAACGAGAAATTTTCTTTATGCAATAATCGCAAAGACATGAAATTAAATGGCTTGACGTGATGGGAAGCATTTACTTAAATTCAGACATATTCACGGTTCGCATTGTCCTAGTTGCAGCTTTTGCCATTTTTCCTAAATAGTTCTGATTTTGCTGATTACTAGAGGTAGAAAAAGGTTCTAAATAATTACAGGTATAGACATATTATTGTAGCATCTCTATAATCTGTTCTGCCTGCAGCCAATCTCATCGCCGAGCATCCGTACTTTGTTGATCCAAGTCTCTTCGCGACAGCACTAATCTAAAATACGATTAAACGATTAAAAATATGCTCGAAGGTTTTTGCAAAAATAGACATACTTCAGCCCATGGCATCAATCCGAGAAGCTCCAATAGCTGAGGCTCATAGAAGCTTCTTCTATGAAACTGCCTTCAACGAAAAGATGAGTGAAACAAAACTCTGTATATTCCAGCAGGTTTAATGAAGGCAATGATGTCTCTTGACGCCTTTTCTGTACTTGTTCAACCACTTCTATTTCAATTCACTTAATTTGTGCGTCGCACGATGAGCTTCTAATTACAGAAAAAGGCTAGCACTGTAAATAAACTCGATAAATCATAGAAAACTATAAACCATGGTGGTAGAGAAAAGTGTATAGCAAAAAAGACCTAACCAATTTTGAGTATTTCGCTTGTTTGTTTGCGTTGTTGTGCTAACACCTTGTCACCTTTATTTGTTATTTGACGCTTCAGCGGCGTAGTAGATACGTACTTATAACAAGAAAATTAAATTAATATGGCGGATACAATATGATATAAGCTATGTAGATGTGCACTTATACTTGTAACAACTACCTAGTTGCAGTGTTCAAGATGGTCTGCGTTGAAAATGAAATCCTTGTTTAAAGGCCTTTCCAAAGGTGTGAACGGCTGTTTTCAAGGACTACCCTAGTTCACCTATATATTGCATACTGCAGCAGGTTCTTGTCCTCGCCTGAGATAATTACGCCCACAGAATATGTTTGGTTAATTACCCGCCTACTCCACCTGCAAGTTTTAAAGGGTTTCATTTTTCCTCACATTCCTCTACAAATTTGACCTCAGCGTTTCACTGCGACCTTGTTGGTAGTAAACACTGCGAGGTTTGGCACTTTCCGACACAAGACTCAGAAAACGATTTCTTCAGTTTTAATTCTTCATTTTCCCGGTACCAATCCCTCCAAATAAGTTGATTACTCTAATGTTTCAAGTAGAGTATAGTCTCTTAATTGTGATAAAGAAGTAGGTCTTGGAACTAGAATGGCTTTTCTCGGGCTCGGGTTGTTCTCCATGTGTAGTCTCTTCAGCTGGCTTTCCTGCAGCTACAAAAGACAGTATTGACATTTTTTAGATCGAATGCTTTTAGGCGCTTAAATGCAACAAAAATCTGTAATTATTTTCGTTTCCTCCCTTCACTTGCTAAGGCCGATTCAATTTTGAAAGTAGATCTGACAGCGATCTTATCCAAAAAAGAGCTCTTCGCTGATAAAACAGGCGTTCTTTGAAATGTTCAATTTTTTACCCTTTCACCTATTGGGTTGCTTATATTTTGCATGATAGGTGGTAATACTTTGTCGAAGCCTTAAAATTACACTAACGATTAAAAGGTACATAAAGGGTTACTTAGTTTTTTTTTTTGGAGTAAGCGCTCTATTTCACTTCTATGCAATGTCGTGAAGGCAATATAAATGCGTATTTGGCCTAACAGTAACTTGCTGTGGCCATCCTATGAACAAGTAGCGCTTTATTTTTTTCAGGAAGTTCGTTTATGGTGCCTAAGTGTTGTAGAAATGTATAATAGAGTTTGATTTGTTCAATTGTTCTGAACTATTTTAGCTTCGAAATTAACTTACACAAGCTTATCTGCTATAAAATAAATATTCAAAAAATATAGGCAACCCAATACCACTGTGGCACTAGTTTCAGATTTGAAGAAAGAATGAATCCAAGATAAATTGGATAAAGCTGAAATCAGCAGCACAGCGGCGAGATCGTATCTGCTCACTGCTGCCGGCCTTATTGCCGACCGCAGATTTCGCAGTCTACTGGGTTTCACTCTAATCTTCAGATGCGAGGACGGCGTGTCTGCGACCCGGCCGAGGAGCGCTGTGTGAAGATCAACCAGGAATCCCAGCCAACACTCCGCTAAATGAAAAGATGAAGAATTGAACATTTCAAAAAACCACAATGTTGAGAAATAATATTTATTTCAAGCCACTCCAAGATTGGTAACACAGACAGCACTCAGGCTAACATTGGGAAACCTCCCGGCATTATGCGTCAGGGTAAAGGAGCACCTTGATGGGCTAAAAAGATCCAACGCCGCGCGACCATAGGGCGCGATCGCACCCAAACAGCTGTTTCGCGTCGAAGTCACCGTCCTGGCGAACCCAACATCTCGGCGCGGCGAACCCTAGAAGCGCTTTGGGTTGCGGCCAGGTCACCTGGAATCGATAGGAAGGGTGAGTGTGCAGCAGTGACGCAGGAGCTGGCACCATTCGTGGACATCTGTGGGTTTTGCCCCACAAGGTCATAACCCAAGAGGTCCACCAGGCGGGTAGTTCCTGGAGCTTTTGTACGGGGTCATGACCCTAGAGGTCGCCTAGGCGGGTAGTCCCTGGGGCTTAAATCGGAAACCGTTCGAGGTGGTTCAGCGGTAGTTTTGATTCAGTACGCGAGCCAACCACACACCGACAGAGTAGTTTACCACAGCGTTTATCTCAAACTTGGGTAATTAAACCAGAAATAAAGCACGGTAGATCAAAACGTGAAGCGAACAATAAGGCACATTAAATACCGGAGCTACAAAGTCAATTACACAAGGAGAACATAGAAAAATGACATATTGCCTGCGTATTCAATGAGACCTAATCGGAGTGAGAGATCTGCGTCAACTAATTAATACAAAAATGAGCGTATAAAAAAGAGAGATAAAAAATGATAGGGTACGGGTGCGGGCGCAGGGGAGAGGGCGAGTACGACGGGTGCGGGCGCCGGGGAGAGGGAGCAGTCGCCGCCACTCGCGACGGTCAGCTGGTCGGGTACTGTCTCCGAGGGCGGGGCATGAGCTTCTGCGTCTGCGTTGCCCTTTTTGCCGAGCCCTATTCTCCAAAAAGTGCAGATCGCTGCATAGCAGCGATAGGGCTTTAGCTTCAGTCACCCTCGTTAGACTTCCAGCTGCGGGTGCCCGGTGGACGTCACTAGTCCACTTACTAAAGGTTAGCCATCCTGGTCTCTATTCACCATTTCTTTGGTCTAGTGGTCTCTCAAACAATTTCCGTAAAATGAAATAGCGTTTGGGGGGATAGTTTCTCAGATTGATTTCGTCTCATTCCAGGCTCTGAAGAAGGCGAGAACGTCGAAACGTTAGCCTGACTGCTGTCTGTGTTACCAGTCTTGGAGTGGCTTGAAATAAATATTATTTCTCAACATCGTAGACTACTATGCCAAGATTTATCGAGAGCCGAACATGGAATTTGAAAAAACGTTTATATTATATAAGCGAAAAGCTCCCTTTATGGATAAGTACGCTGTCGTATCTACTTTCAAAACTAAAGCGAACTTATTGAGCCAAGGGAGGAAACAAAAAGAATTACAGATTGTTGCTGCTTTAAAGCGCCCAAAAAGATCCGATCCAAAAGTTGTCAATACTGTCTATTATAGCTACATGAAAGCCAGTTAACACGTGGAGAAAAGCACGCTTTTCCAAATAGCTTCACAAAGCAATTACAACCACTACCATATTCCAAAAATCTGTTGCAGAAAAGGAAACAGGTGGGTTTGTGAGTAGAAATTACGGTAGCCATTCGATTTCCAAGACCTGCATCTCTGTCACAATTAAGAGGCTCTACTCTTGAAACATTAGAGTAATCAACTCATTTGGAGAGATTGGTACCGGGAAAATAGGGAGCCTTGTGTCGGAGAGTACCAAACTTTGCAGTGTTTACTACCAACAAGGCAGCAGTGAAACGCTGAAGCCAAATTTATTGAAGAATGTGAAGAAAAATTAAACGTTTAGAACTCGCAAGTGTAGTAGGTGGGTAATTAGCTAAACATATCCTGTAGATGTAATTATCTCAGGCGATGTGCTGTAGTATGCAACTTATACTCGAACATTCGCTCTCGAAGGGCCGCAAAACCACTTGCTATTGGGGTGAAAACCTGTTGCAATGGGTGTGGCGGGCTGCGCCGATTGCCCAGGTGAGGGGCCACGGTGCCAGTCCCTGCACCCCGTTGACGCTCCTGTGGAAGTATACCATTAGGCTTAAGAGTCTGCTGCTGCTGCTAGAGTGTTGCAGGATTTTTGTGCAGCCACATATCCACATATATTCAGCTCGTACCTACACATAAATATGCATACGCATAAGTAGGTATATGCTATGTATACACATGTATATACATATTAATATGTATATACATGTATACACATAGAAACAGGTTTTCAGCCCAATAGCAAGTGGTTGTGCGGCCACTCGAGAGCGAATGTCCGAGTAGGTTAACTAGAGTAATCCTAAAAACTGCCGTTTCAACAAGGATTCCAAATATTCATTTCATTCTCAATGCAGTCCACTTTGAACAGTAGATAGTAGAGGATTTTCTATTAGCGATACGAGGAGGCAGGTCACTGCAACTAGGCCAATTTCGTAGTAAGGTAAAATTTAATTGATATTTGAACTCTACTCGATCAGCCGAATCGAATGGTGTGCTCGGCTTTCCAAATTTCCTGCTTTCAACGATTCCGACGCTCGCGGGTGCCTAATGCGACACTAGTTGTGATCGGTATTGTAATTTTGAAGTGGCTCGTTCGTCAAGTAATCACTTTTGTTTAAAAAAAAATTCAATATAATATAGTAGGCAGCTGGTTTCGCTACTTTTTTGGTATGAGTTTTAAAGATTCTTCTAACTGTGCAATATTCTTCTAATCAAGACTCATTTCTCTACGTTAGCGGTCTCAGTTTCCATTTCTTTCATTTAAGCGGGCCTAGCATAGCGGGACTTTTCTTACTACAGACTTATCTTATTACCCAAAACCTTCACTAATTTGTCACGTATTGCAAATTTTTTTATAACAGTTGTACGTCTTAAAAGGGTTTGGCTTGTTTTTGGTAGTAGTTCTTATTTCTATGTATAAAAAGAAAATAGATAACAAAAGCACGAAACAATATAATGCTTGAAATGAGTTAGGAAAATCGAACTTTGTTTGTGCACAATGTTGCTTTGATATTGCAAAAAAAGGCAGTTCAAAGTAGCAATCTTAATAATTAGATAAAAACGATAGGAAATCAGTCTTTACCTTTCTCTTGAAAACCTGCAGTACTTCCATGATTCAGCAACGCCGTTTATATTAGGATTTTTCAGTTCTTTCAGTGCAGCATTAGCAGCTACTCCAACGATATCACAATCAAAGGTCTGTAATGAAATTGTGAGGCTGTTTCTAGATATTGTGACATGAAGATATATTAATTAAGCATTGTCATCAAGTGCTTTAATTGAATAGGTGATTGGGAAATTTCACATTCTCGGACAACCTTTTTCTTTCAGGTTCAAGGTGGAATGCACAAGCTTACGTTTGATGAAGCTTTCACTCTTTAATATTGACTACTATTGCACTTCCAACTTCCCGCGTTTGTCAAGGAACGCAGTTTCATGGGACACGAACCTACTACGATGGTGTTCGGAGTTCTCGGCACTGAAACTTACAGTGATGGTGGCCACTGCCTTCCTGTGCCAAGCATCGTACCGTACCGCCTATGCCCCTTCCTCCCTTTCTCATCCCCATACCGCCATATACTTCCCTATATCTTTGCATATCATGTTTTATTATATTTTCTTTTTCTTTGTTCCTTTTTCTTTCTTCGCTGTATCCCTATGGCATTACAGTACCGAACTCTATACTCATCAATGTACTACAAATAGTGAGTAAACACATTAAACAAATAAGTATTTATAATGATGCAAAAATAGTGAATCTCACTACTTTTAGGAAAACTGTGTGTTTCTTTAAAATGCAGCTCCTTCTATGGTGTTAAGTTTACGAACCTCGTTGTTTATTGTTTATGGTGTCACCTTGTTTTTCTGGTTTACTGCTCAATATCTATGTTTTGTAGAGTTGCTGTTCTGTAATTGATTCTGTGTAGTATTTCTTGAAGCAGACCTGTCTTGATTGTATATGCTTGGCGTGGATTCTGTGCACCCTAGCCGACCAGGCCAGGCCGACCAATAGGGGTAGTGAGGCGTGACTTCTCCCGCATGGCCGTCACAAAAGGAGAGCGCACGAAGAAAACGGCATTCCTGTATCTGGTATGCGACAGGACCGAGCGAGCGCGATCGCTCCTCGGTCGGTGTCTGGCCCGGGTGCGCTGTTTCTCGCGGCTTGGCGATGAGGCGCCATCGATCGGCTCGGGAAAACCGGTGACTCAGCACCATCGATCGACGCGCGCTGCCGTTCTCTCGACTGGCGCGCGCCGCAGTCGACGTCCTGTGCTCCCGCGACGAGGTCTGCCGACCTCGTCCGTGCGTCTCCCCATTCCGGATGGCCGCCGAGAGGCCCACACAGTACGCCTGCAATACGGGAGTAACACCAGGGGAGAGGGTGCGAGGTCTGGTGAGCACTACGCTCACCTCGCGGCCTCGGAAACTAAAAGGCCTGCTCGACCCCACAGGACCCCTGTTTTCTTGTTCCCGTTTATTTCCTCTGTATTCTATTATATGTATTCATGATAAACCTATACGGCTGCCTTGTGTGCTGTGGACAAGGAGGAGGAGGGTGAGTACCTGTCAGTACGTCTGGTTGTGGTCGTGCTTCTTAACGTCGTGACGTCGTCGCTGATAGATTGCTCATATGTTCTCCCTGAGTCCCGGGTCGGTCCTGTCCCTTGAGTGTAAGGAGGAGACGGCTGGAGGGGCGAACCAGAAAATGGAGAGGGGCGAGGATCCACGCTGGAGTTTCCACCTCAGGTAAGTTCCACCAATCAACAACACGAGCTGGTGCGCCTAAATACGTTGGGTCAGGCTAGGGAACCTAAGGCCCTCTTCTCCCACGGGTTTGGGTCCTTCTTGGAGATCCTCGGGTGTTCCGGGGCGAGAGGGGCCTCGTGAGCAGAGCTTGCCTCTGCCTGCGAGGCCGCCGACCGCAACAGCACTGAGCGGCTGCTTAGGCCTATGTCGCACCACCGCTCACCTCGAGCGAAGCCTAGTGATAAGGTCCCATATCGATTGCGCGAAGATGAGTCGATATGGGAGCCTATCATTAGGCTTCGCTCGAGGTGAGCGATGGTATAACATAGGCCTTAGGCCGTTGCTCTCAAATAGTTTTGAGAACAACTGTGCCGGCACAAGGAGTACACAATTCGTTAGCGGACAACTAAGTGAAATGCCTCTTCCTCTACAAAACCAACGGATCTTTCCAAGTCATTGGGGGAAGGGCATACGGCGTTTTGCCTCTCTTTCCTTCTTTGAGTTCACCTTAGCGCCTCAGCTACTACCAAATGACACTATGGAACTCATTCTAACTCAGAGAGTGGGTGTCGTGTCGTGTTGTAAGATGCATGAACGCTACCGTTAACTTAGCACTGCCCCCTTACGCACTCTATAAGTGGTTATGTTGTGAAAATTCTTAAAAAATCTAGGCGTTTATTTCAGCACTTATAGGTGTGACCAAGAGTTTCCAACTATGCGCTGCTAATCAAACCGGAGGCATGGAAGGCTTGGTTGCCCTGTGAGGGAAATTCAAACCAAGAACCTGGTATCGGGTGCGCGCGGCAGCCGGCACCTTCTCCGACTGCGCTGTATTAAATATTGGTGAATATTGTAAAATATTAGGTTAATCACGTGCTTTGGTAAGCAAGAGATCGCCTACTTTGAGCAAATTGTTAGAGCTCCTCTTTGGGAAAAATAAATGCACCAAGTATTCTGCAACAACTGGTAATTCATGTTTCTGCTCTATTGTTGTGAATATTCGTGAGCAAAAGCTTTCGAATTTACGAAAAAGTTAGGACATTTCGGAGTTAAGAATTGAGGAATCTCTTTGCTCAAGAGGCATGTACTTTCGACCAAAAAATTGTATACCTACTGACGCGTTGCTCCACTCAATTCAACAAAATAAAAATTACTTACCAAATCCAGACCACTGTGATGGTCGATTATGTACTTATGTTGCCAATCTCCTGTGGTATGCTTTCCACAATTGACTAAAGCCAAAGCCTTCTTATACGTAAGGTTATTTGTCTTCAATATAATAGGTTGTCACATAAGTTCTGACCGCTTCCGATAAACATTACTTTGCGATTGTTTTTTTAATTTCATGGATAGAGAAAGCATTATATATATCACTATATGATTGAGTTAGCGGCCGATAACGCTTGAGTGATCTAAACTAAGTGAGATACGCCACATCATCTACAAAGTGGACAGAATTTGCTATTGAACGTGTCATGTTTCTGCAGCAGGGAAAGCCACTAAAAAGGTAAGAGTAGAAGGGGGACTCCGAGGGTGGAGAACCGAAGGCGGCCAGAAGGGAGCGACCTGGAGGAGGCATCAGGTTGGGGGATAGGGGAACAATGAAGCAGGCGAGGAGGTGGAACAAGAAAGGTTTAGGCAATAAGAAGAGACCAGTAGGGACTTACCAATAGGAGGGGGCAGTAAGGAGGAACAGCAAAGGATCCATTACCAGTAAGAGAGACCGGATTTAGAAGATATAACACCGATGTCGTGCAATGAGCGTTCGCTCGCCGTCCTCGTGTCGTGAGCGTGGGAGGGCTACTTAATTGGGGTAGAGTAGTAAGGAGGATCCTGAGGGGGGAGGATTCTACCTGGAACAAGGCACCTTAAGGCGGGAAACTAACAAGAAGGGAGCCGTAAGGGAATTCATACGAGGAACAAGGAATCTTCCATACGCATAGTCTCTTCATGCTCGACACAGCGGCGACTGCTTCTAAGTTTCTGGATCGGAAGACGAGTCTTCTGAGCTTCTTGATCCAGAAAACGGGCCCCCTACATCGCGCAGCAAGCATCCTGATTCTGAATACGTGTCACCGACGTTCACTCTGAGCATGGGAGGACCACTAAGAGGTGGTGGAGAAGGGCGGTAAGGGGGACCTCTATGGTGGACCAAGAGAGCGACCAGGAAGGAAAGGAACAACCTGGAGGAGGGGCCAGGACGGGAAAACCAGCAAGAAGAGACCAGTAGGGGTCAATAGTAGAAACAAAGAAGTGGAAAAGGAGCTGGGACTAGGAAGGTGGGGGACTAAAGAGGGAGAGGGGAGAACAGTAAAGGCGGACCAGCAATTAGATCCAGTAAGAAGAAATGAGTGAAGAAAATCACTACTCTCTACTCCTCGTAACCGTCCTCATGCTCAACAGCTAGCGTTTCCTTTACTGGAAACGCTAGCTGTTGAGCATGAGAACGGTTGCGAGGAGTAGTGACATGTCATCCAGCCAGGTTCTTCTTCATTCGTTTCTTCTTACTGGATCTAATTGCTGGTCCGCCTTTACTGTTCTTCCCTCTCCCTCTTTAGTCACCCACCTTCCTGGTCCCAACTCCTGGCCCACTTCTTTGTTTTCACTATTGACCTCTACTGGTCTCTTCTCGCTGATTTCCCCGTCGTGGCCCCTCCGGGTTGTTTCTTTCCCTCATGGTCGTTCTCCTGGTCCACCATAGTGGTCCCCCTTACCGCCCTTCTCCACCACCTCTTAGTGGGCCTCCCATGCTCACGGCAGACGTCGGTGACACGTACTCAGAATAAGGACGCTTGTTGCGCGACGTAGGGGCTCGTCTTCCGAATCCAGAAGCTCAGAACACCCGTCTTCGATCCAGAAGCTTAGATTTTCGCAGTCGCTGCTGTGTCTAGCATGAAGAAGCTATGGATATGGCATATTCCTTATTCTCCGTATGAAATCCGTTGCGGTTCCCTTCTTGTTGGTCACCTAAATGCGATAGGCAAGGTGAAAAGCTGGATACGTGGGTGCCCACGAACTCACTGAGGAGCAGCAGGTGCCGTCTGGAAATCTGTTCTTCCCTTATTATAAAGCAACAATCCGTTTCTCGACCAGGTAATACCTACCTGGTTACCTGTCCCGGTTACTCATCGGACCTCGCCCCGTGAACTTTCGACTTTTCAAATATCTCGATGGTTTCCTCAAGGATGAAAACTTTTCCAAACTGAACAAGATGTCGAAATTGCCTTAAAGTGTTTCACTGCTTTTGCACAGTACACGCACTAAGTAGCACCCGCTCAACACTGCCGCCGACGTCGCTGATAACAGCGTCGCCGAAGTATGACAGGCCTATCGTTGGCAGAAGTGCATTGATTGTAACAGTTCTTACTTTAATTAATCAACTTTATTTCCTGTTGAGAGTTTACACCGTAAAGTTGCCGTCGGAGATCGGACAGAACCTTTATGACAACCAAATACAATAGTTTTTACTTACTGCTGCCAGGCCATTGGAAGGCGCTAACTGAGAAGAACAGCGACACCTGACGATGTACAGAAAATAATTTAAAGTAGATAATGAAACTATGCTGTAAGAAGGACTGAGGATCTACTCACTATGAAAAGGTGAAGCATTCTACAAACGATGCTTAGCCCTAGTGTGAGCAGCCCTTATATTCTGTGTGGGTTTGAATGGCTACAGCTCTCTTTAACCTGCATCAGAGTACGACCACGGATGGAAGACGTGCCATCGGCTAAACTCGCTCTCGTACTTCTGCACTTTTCCCCTGTTTGTCCTGAAAACCACGAAGGGCAAAAAAGTAACACGACGTCGACACCAACTACAGCTGCCATTGTCGCATAGTACTTCAAATTCCGTGCTGCATTTGAATTATACAACGATAATGTGGAAGCTTTATAGCTTAGCTTCACAGACAAATCCGTTGTAAATTTGATAAGGAAGAATGGGAGACTTGTTTTACCTGGACAGGAGCATCCGTGGGCAACAACACATCCTACTATATATAAAAGAGATGTGTGTATGTGTGCGTGCGTCCCTCGTTTGCGCGTTCTGTGTTTCCGTCCGTCACAAATGGAGTGGGGGCACGGCGTACTATGGATACTGTACGATTGATCGGAGTGATCGACACCAGCCCGAGTGAGGAGTCCATTCAAGCCTACAGAAGATTGAAGCTGTTAGAAGCCGCTGGGAAAGGTTCAAGCATAAAGCGCTGCAAATGAGATCTCTGCGATCAGAAGGCAATAATGTCAGCCTTTGTGGATAAGGATGGAACAACGCAAACGTCTCGAAGAGCGATGGAGGCCATCGTTCAAGAATTCTACACAGATCTGTTTCGTTCTTCCATCACTGTCTCAAAATGCTTGATCCACCAGCTGAGCAAGTACCTCCCATTCTGGAATCAGAAGTTGCCCATACCATCGGAAGGATGAAGCCAGGCACTGCTCCCGGACCGGACGGCATTTCTGCTGATCTTCTTCGTGCCCTCTGCTCACTCCTTGCCAAGCACTTCAACCACTACCTTTGACTTGGTGGGATTCCGGACTCATGGAAGGAGTCGAAAACAGTTCTAACAGTTCTATCTTTCGGTTGTGTACAAGACCTTCACAAGATACTGCTTAACCGCATGGAGCGTTGCTTGGATGAATATCAGCCAGTGGAACAAGCAGGGTTTCGCAAGGATTTCTCCTGCATGGACCACATTTGGACTGCCTCACAACTCATCGAAAGGAGCCACGAATACCACATCCCACTTGTTCTTGTCGCCATGTATTATCGGAAAGTGTTGGACTCTGTGGAAATCAACGCCATTCTGAACGCCCTTTGGTATGCCATCGCCCTACATCCGACTTCTCGATGAATGCTTCTCAAACACATCGACCACCATCCAGTTGTTTGATGGAAAGCTTAAAATTCCTATCGAGAAAGGAGTACGGCAGGGAGACACGATTTCTCTCAAGTTATTCACAGCGGCGCTCAATTATGCCATGAAGGACTTGAGCTGGGACGACAAAAGGTACCTTGTTGAACGTAAACGGATCAGCAACCTTAGCTTCGTCGACAATATTGTTCTTATCTCTACCAGCACGGCAGAAGTCGAGGAAATGCTGAACGAGCTTAATGTGGCAGGTATGAAGATTGGATTGGGCATTAATATGTCCAAGAGCAATTTATGGTCAACCAGTGGTGTAACACGGGACTCGTAACTGGGACGATAAAGCCTACCTTGTTGACGGTAAACGAATCAGCAACCTTCGCTTCGCCGACGATATTGTTATCATTTCTACCAGCACGGCAGAAGTCGAGGAAATGCTGAACGAGCTCAATGTGGCAGGTATGAAGATTGGATTGGACATGAATATGTCCAAGAGCAATTTATGGTCAACCAGTGGTGTGACACGGGACTCGTAAGGTTTAATGAAGTCGCTCTACAACAGGTCGACTCCTACGTCTATCTGGGAAGAGAGCTGAACATGGATAACGACCTCGCTCCTGAAATCGCCCGCAGGAGACGCGCAGCATGGGCAGCCTTCAGTTCGATTCGCGAAGTCACCGATCAGGTCAAGGATCTCGGCCTCAGGGCCTCGATATGCAACGCCTCAGTTCTGCCTGCGACGAGTTACGCCATGGATACCTGACCCGACAACAAGATAATCGCCAGAGCGATGCAAACTACGCATCGTGCACTGGAGAGATGTCTTCTGAGGACAAGCCTTCGTCAGCAATGGCAAGAAGGCCTACGATGCTCGGAGCTAAGGGAGAAGTCGCAATTAGCATACCCGCTTCAGTACATGAAGAAGTCCAAATATCGTTGGGCCAGACACCAGCTTCGACGAAAGGACGATAGATGGAGCCTCCGTGTCACAGAATGGCTCCCGAGAGACCATAAGAGACCACTGGGACGACCGCCAACGCAACGGGCAGACTGATTCCCATAACCTTTCAAAGAGTGGAGTCTGCGCCGTGCTGTCGCCCAACCGTTGGGCTGGGCGACAACAGGGCGTCCTTTCGCGCCCACGCGTTTCGTTTCGGTTTGGAGGCTCTTTTTGTAAATAGCATTGACATCGTCAATCATGTTGTAAAATAAGAGTTTCATACACAAATTACATTTCGCTTAAATAAGACAATCTTTAAAAAGCCAACTTTTGCTGTATTTTTTTGCTCAGCTGCTTTTGTATCACTATTGGCTTAAGAAATGTTCTATGTTCTATGTTATATTCACATAAAAATGCCGATCTGATTTCTTAATATATTATATGATTGCTGCCTTGTTGCGCTTTAAAAGAAAACTAATTTATTATTTTTTCTTAAAAAAAAATAAAAATTCTATAAAATTATTGCATTCATGCGGGTAACTGAACTAAAAATTTTAAAGAGAGCGATGCCAAATTTTTCTTGAACAGTTGCTCAATCGATCGATACCGTTTTTTTATACATCACCTCTGCCGGTCTGACCTGCCGTTGTGATATTCTCCTGGTGGAGACCATAGGGAATCTAGGCCCTGCAGGTTTTCAGTTGGTCCCTCATATCAAGGACTCACGTCGAGCCGCCACGCTGGGTCTTCTTCCACCCACCAGAGGTTACCCATTTTCGCACTCTGGAAAGCGTGAAGCGTGATAAGACACAAGGCTCTAGAAAATTTTCCCTCCACTTCCGCTCATGACTGTTATTAAAATAAAATCGGCTAGCTTGAGAAATGCGGTAGGATGCTTCAACAAAATGCGGAATGTTTATTAGAGGCGTCACTGTTGATTTTTATAGCTGAGCGCCATTACTCACTGCACGTCTTCCTGGTGTTCCAAAACAAATTTTGGACCCGATCAAACTGGGGCCAGATTCGTCAACGACTTACAGAGAGTTGACAGAGAAATTACAGCGGAACTCCTAAAAAACGCGAATTAACGAGACTTATCAACAAGCGATATGGTGAAATGTTGGCGTTATCAGGATTTTCCGCTGTAATTTCTCTGCGAAATCTCTGTAAGTCGTTGATGAATCCGGCCCAGGGGTCTCCACTATTCCTCCGCCGCTACACCGCGAGCGGTCTGCGTCGCTTCCATGTGGCAATCCTCGAAGACGATGATACACGGTCAGTCAACGTTGAAGACGGCCGTTGGTTGGTCGTCGGGCGATCGCAGCAGGATTCCAATTGTAATTCATCGTTTCGTTGACGAGAGTCGTTGGGGTGCTCTTCTACGTAAGCAAGTAGAACGTAAATCGCGTGATAAGCAATTTTATGCATGTGCTACACCACGTGTTGCCAGAATGTTGGATTAATAAGAGTCATAGTTTATAATTTATATTCTGTGCATTATGTGAGAATGAGGTGCAATCCCAGTCGGGGGGGGGGGACACTCCATAATGACATATAAATGTCACCAGTTTACGCATGAATACTTGCGTCATAACACATAAGCGAGCTACCTGATCCCTCTCCCTTGGAAATTGCCGATCTTAACCTAAAGTATATAAAAAATCGTTACAAAACTATGAAGAGGCTGCAGCGGCGGTGTTTGTAATACCCGTTCAAATCCCTGCGCTACCGTTATGCATGCGCGTCACTAACCGTGGACAACACGTAAGGGAACGCCTGCGGGCAGTGCGTATCATACCACGGCCCATTTATTTTGTTGCATGTGCTCCGCGTCGGTCGCTCTTCGTCGTCGGTTTGTAGCGATTTTTTTATATTTCCGGTCAGGATCGACGATTCCCAAGGGAGGCGATCAGGTAAGCGTCGTTCATGTGTTATGTTGCATGTATTTATGCGTAAAGTGCTATTTACCTGTCATTATGGAGTGTCCGCTCCGATTGGGATTGAACCGAGTATGAATATAGTTTTACTGCGGTCGTGGGCGAGGCCTTTCTCTGTAGTTAGTAGTGTAAACTCGTCGCTGATGATGTGAACTGTGTTGCCATTTGAAAAGGCAATCTCCGAGACTAGCTTGAAAGACTCTTGACGCTCTTGAGGACCTGAGCAGTTTCCAGTTGCCGTCATGGGGTCGGATTCGTCAACGACTTACATAACCTTAACAGAGAATTCACAGCGGAAGACTCAGATAACGCGGCTTATCGCTCACCATAAAACAAGCCTTGAAAAAGCCTTTAAATTTCCCACAATGCTTCGAGTTTGTTTTGATGTGGGCGGCTGCACAGAACATCAGTGCATCAACGTTCCGCAGACTTATGGAAAGGTTGCACAAACTTCGTGACCTAATTATCGGAGTTTATCAGATTTACAAAATTAAATAGTGTTAATTAATTAAGTTAATTGATTACCAGATTAATCACTGGACGTGTAAATTATAGTTTATCAGCGCACGCTGAAGCTACCCTTATTTTAATGGTTCATGAAAGCTTTTCGTACTAATGCTGCTGTGCTCCTTGTTAACGTGTAAAAAGATGGTTTGATGGCCATCATTAATACCATTCGATATAGTTCATCGACTTGTACAGCTATACCTGTTTGACAGTAGCGCGAACTGTAATCATGGCGTGTAAAATGCATTGCATGATTTCAAGTACAAAAGCTTGAAGCTCAGTTTGAACACAACAAAACTCATTACTGATGATAGCGAACGACTATAATTTACTGCTCTGTGTCTCAACGCTTCAACAAATTGTGTCACCAAATGTTGACGAAATTATGTTGTATATTAATATTGTAGCGCATTCACTTATTCAATGAACGCTTCCTGTGTGGGCGAGAGCTCGGCTTTGCTTTGTTCACATTCCATTATAGTTGGGTCAACTAAACGAGCAACTAGATGTAATATGGAGAGCCGAACCGGAAGAGTGGAAGGCGGGGGAACGGGGAGGGGGTGAGGTGTATATCCCACGCACAGCAGAGTGAGTGAGAGTAGAGAGTCGAGACACCGAGACAGTATTCCTGTACTTGGATCTGTCAGTATACGATCCGCGCTGGGAACATTGTGCCATGGTAAAAAACGACAATTAATCCATTTTTATTTATTTATTTATTTATTTATTTATTCACAGCATGGTGGTATCCACGCAGATAATAAAGAAACAAAAAAGCAACACAAACATTAATAACTCAAACTTGAGGGCTAAGTAGGCACCAATAAATGAGAACGGGAACAGTTATAACAATGCAACGCTGGACAACAATCAAGCGAGCGAATGCCCAAATAATCCTATGAGATTCTCGTTTTGGGCTAGTAATAAGTTGAACTTCCGCAAGCTTCTATAGGTCAAGAATGTTGATCTGACTGTGGTCCTCGCTACCGGCACATATAGTTGAAGCTTACCTCTCCTTGTTCTAGACAGATGGCCTCGGAAAAATATGCACGGGTTTATGTGCACCTTTTGGGTGAGAATCTTTAAAAGCATCTTGAGATCAAATGATTGCCTTCTACATTCAAGAGACTTTAATCCCAACATCCTGTTTCTTTTTCAGCCATTTGGGATTTGCGAATAGTCCATTCCAAACATCTCATTACTGCTTTGCGAGTGAAATTATTCTGAATTCTTTCGAGCATGTCAATGTCTTTCTTCTTGAGAGGGTTGAACACAGCTGTTCCGAATTCACCTATCGGCCGCATATATATTTTATAAGCCCGGAGAAGGAGATCAAGATTATTGCTCTTCAAAACATTGAAAATGTTGTAGGTGCAAAAATTTGCCATTTTTACCAAAGATTTGTAATGAGCGTCAATATTCAGATTTTTGCGCATTAAAAATCCAAGATCACGAACCTCGTCAACTACTCTAAGTGTTGAATTCTGTAGTTTGTAGTCGGGGAGAGAGACAACATTTCGGCCACCAATTACTAAGCAGGGGATTTCTCAGGTGCAAGTGGTATGTTCCACTCATTCGCCCAATTGGAAATGTAGTCAATCGCTGTTTGAACGCAACTAGAGTCTTGGTCTTTATACTATCGGTTAATATTTTCTCTGTCTTACGTTTTCAGATTCATTTATAATTTATAGATGAGTTCATAGATAATTTTAATTTATAGATGAGCACATCGGTAAGCATTTCAAATTCTAGAATTTGAAATGCTTGCCGAGTTGCTCATCTAGAAGCACTCGTCTTAACGACGAGAGGGCATTCTACCACCAACGACGCCCGCTTCACTTCCCTTCATTTACTTCCACATTTCAATTCATTTTTATTGCATATCTAGATGTCCGTGATATTCTTGTTGTTGTATTTTAATAGATGGTTAGTTACCCAAGTTTGAGGATTTCGTGTGTGTCGTGTCCTGATCGAGTCGTGGTTGTGTCGTCTTCAAGAAGTAGGCGGGCCTAGTCCAGACATCGTCCCGCGTTTCAGCAATTTTTCCGAATATAATTCGAAACAGTCGGCTCGCTTCATATAGTTACGAATATCCACTCCTGGCGTATGCATTGGGCCTGAGCAATAGCCATTGAGCACGTGCAGGTTTGTGTTATGCTGCCGTTTATGGTGGTCAAGCACAGCTGACACGCCAGCGAATAGAATTCTGATCCTGACATCTGCTTCAGGAATGGGAAACGTTTCCCTGTATGTTAAAGATACGTGGGAATGGTAAAGCTGACAAAGTTCGATTCAATTATGAAAGAGAGCGATTGCTGTTGGTTATTCCGATAATTACTGCGCAATAGGTCACGAAGTTTGTGCAACCCTCACATAAATTTACAGAACGTTGATGCGCTTATGTTCTGTGCAGGTGAGAAAAGTAAACTCGAAGAATTTTGGGAAATTTGAATATGCCGTTGTTGAAAACGTATTCAGAACGGCAACAGGAATGTGCTCAGGTCTTGAAGAGCGTCAAGAATCTGTCAAACTAGCCTCGAAGATTGCCATTTCAAATGTCGACATTGCTTTGCTGCATATCGCCAGCGACGAATTCACACTAAGGGGACGTTTAGGGGTCGTTTAGTGTGCGCGCAACACGCGACGCGATTAATGTGTGGTGGTCAAATTGATCGAGCGACGCGATTGATCGATTCGGCCGCTACACATGGCAATACGTCGCGCGTCGCGCGCACACTAAACGACCCCTTGGTGTGCACGCGACGCGCGACGCGATGGTGTGATAAGTTCCCATATCGATTCGTTGCGCCGCGCGATCGATTTGGTAACCAATCATAACATCGCGTGCACACTAAACGATCCCTAACAACAGAGAAAGACCTCGTCCATATAAGTGCTGACGTAGAAAAACTTCCTACGACATTGTATCAAGAAGCAACGAATTATTAGGTCGTTGCATGTAGAAAAGCCGATTTTCACTGAAAAGTTTGACAGATAACTTTGCTTAAAAGCAATTTTATTAATCGAATTAAGCACCATTGTAAAATTTACTTTTTCCAAAAGGGCGACTGCTTAGACGTTTCATCTTTGTAAAAATCTGAGCTTCGAGGATTAATATACCATAATAAGACATTTTCGACATCATTTTGGTTGCTGAATTTTTTATCCTTAACAATCGATACATAACGATCTGAATCCTTGAAGAAATGACAATCGGTAGGAGGCAGATTTGGTAAATACGCTGGATGTGGCAAAGCTTCGTTTTCTCATTCATCCAGTTTCTGGACGACAATTTTTGAAACGTGCGGACGCGCTTTGCCAGTAGCCTCTTTGACCAAAATCGGCTGTTTTCAATCAACTTCTAGCGCATCACTTCAATTTCGGCACAGTACTTCTCCGCTGTGGTCTCTTTAATTTTCCCCAATATACGAGCCGTTGTTCACAATTCGGGTAGGATGCTCTTCCTTGGATGAAGACTCTCGTTCGTGTCCAGCCATTGTGCAGAGCAACGACGATTGTCACAAAGGATCATTTTTCGACACATGTCACGATAATGTCCAAGGACCGTAGATTGCGCAGCCTTAGCGAAACACAGGTTTCGTGGCGCTTCAACATCTCCCTGGCGGTCAGTTCATGATCCATTCATCCAATTTCTTTGCTTTTCCTGTCGCTTCCAAGTTGCGACTGATAGTTCTGCCGTCGACGCCGAAATTCTGTGCCAGCTCTCTCGCAGTCTGACGCAGATCCGCTTCCACCACGAGTTGGTCGTCATTGAGGAGTGATGGGGGTCTTTATCATCGAGACTTTCATCTCCAGATCGAAACCTTTCGAACCAGTAGCGAGTGGTGCGTTTCTTAGCGAAATCTTCCCCAAATACAGCGTTGAGGCTACGAGCTGTGGCCGCGGCGTTGTGCCCACTTTTCTTTTCATATAAGTAGAGCACCTGAATATCAATTTGATTCATACTATAAAAACGCCGTCACAAATTCGGCAAGAGGCAATTACGTCACAAAAGCCATAAATGGTAAGGAAGCAACGATACTGCGCTTTCAGAAACTATGTATATATAGAGCGTGAAACGGGAACATCTGTAGCCACGAAAAGTCCGACCTGAAATCTTAAGCAAAATCGGCCATTTCATATGCAACGACCTAGCACAGTTGGAATCCTGAGCGATGGGATGCTAATATGATTCAGGTCAAATCCACTCGTTCATTTTTGACATCATACTCCTAATTAGTCGCCATGCGCATGAAAACCAGCCCTTTTTGAAGCAATTTTCGCTTCTAAAGAAGAAAGAAAAGTGGCACATATTGTTGTTTAGAAGATACGGCGCAGGGATGTTTCTCTCTGAGGCGTTCTCCCCTAAAGGGTCTGATGTTCGGTTAATTGCCAGACATTTGGAAAGATGCGTTAGTTACAGCAATTCCAAAGAACGCTGGTGCTCAATTAGTGTCTCAGTACCGTCCTATTAGCATTACCCCTACACCTATTATAGTAATGGAAAAATTTATTTGGCAGAAACTTCTATCATGGATTGAAATTTTCGGCTTCTTCCTTTTGACCAACATGGGTTTGTCACAAGACTTTCAACGGCTACCAATGTTGTCAACACTTTGTTCGATTGGAGGTTAGTCCTCAGTCGGGGGATGCCAATTGATGTTATCTAGATCTGGATCTGTCCAAGGCTTCTGACAAAGTTAACCACTCCAAATTGGTTAGAAAGCTTAAGGTATTAGGTATAGATAAGAGTTTGCTGAGCTGGTTCAATTCGTACTTATGTGAAAGACATATGACTGTTAAAGTTGGATACGAATTCTCACCTCGCCTCCATTGCACTAGCGGTGTCCTGCAAGGTGGAGTTCTTTCACCGTTACGCTTCCTAATTTATACAATGGACCTTCCAAAATTCAGTTCTACCTTCCATTCTGTTAAAGTGCAAGTTTACGCCGACGACGTAAAGGCATATGGAATTTACAATAGAGAGAACTCGAACGAAATCTGTTCTGGACTTGAGAGAACTATTTTAAAAGTAGTACAATGTGCCTCGTTGTGGGATTTGGCAGTGAGCTTTGACAAATCTCTTGCCATGCACATCGGCATTAGGCCCATAAAGAATTATAACTTTAACGGCATTAACTTAAAACTGTTACTACGGCGAGAGACCTAGAATTGATTATTGACTGTAAGCTGTCAGATTTGCAGTGTAGCGAGCAAAGCGTATACCGCTCTTTTCTTGCTTTTCCGCAATACTCACACAAACAATCCGCGGTTTCTTACACGCTTATACACAACATATATCTTGCCTCATCTTGAATATTGCTCAAAAGCGTGGAACTCGTCTAAAAAGAAGCACATTTTTCAACTTGAAAAAGTTCAGAAAATCTTCACTAAATTGATTTTCTACCTAACCTCTATATTCTGGTTATGTCCACATACCGAATTACCAACATGGTTCGAAAACAATGGGACTCAAAAGTTTGCAGTGCAGAAGAACAGTAGCAGATCTGCTATTTTGTTTTCGCATATTACGTAAAGATATAAAATTATCGCCCAGCAAATACTGGGTTTTCAGGCCGTGCAGTGTTTGTATTCGTGGTTTTGAATTTGCACTACCCACGTATTCCAAACATACGTTGTACCAAGTTG
The DNA here is from genome assembly GCA_947359475.1 of Heligmosomoides polygyrus bakeri. Classification (NCBI taxonomy): domain Eukaryota; kingdom Metazoa; phylum Nematoda; class Chromadorea; order Rhabditida; family Heligmosomidae; genus Heligmosomoides; species Heligmosomoides polygyrus. The sequence goes on from OX375867.1 coordinate 8,592,112, forward strand.
TTTAATTTTTGTTCTTCAGAGTTGCACGATGGTTGGAAGTTCTACCTTCAGAAGTTCTGTACACTAAGCTAAGCTGTTGTGAATTGGTCCAGGCAGCAATAAAGCTGGTTATACAGTTAATGGGAGTAGGATCGAACAAGTGGACTTGTTTTGGTCCTTCGCTTTTTAGTTAACAGCAACCTTACCTTTGATAAGCAGTGCAAGTCAATTGTTCTTAACGTCTCTAGAAGAGCTCTCCCCGATTATCATCAGCACCACACACTATTCAAGCTGCACAAAGATTGGCACTATTCACAAACAGCTACTCACATCTCGTAAAATTCATCATGCAGAAAAATAACTAGTCACATTTCTTGCAAAAGTTTTGAAAAGAATATAGACAAAATTATGTCAAACACCTGCTACATCATGTGGTCACCTTATTTGCATGATTCGTGGCAAACGAACGCCCTTTTTCTTTGCAGACCTCCTGACAGTAGCAAATACATCTTCTATGGTTTGCTTCACAACTGTTCCGGCCTTCTCCAATATGTGGTTAACCCTTGGAGAGGGAAATTCATTTGGAATATCGTTAGGTGGTGCTTCCGCGAGATTCCAGCGTCCGTGCGGTCCCAGGGCGCGGTCCCACGCGCCAGACACGTGATTTCAGCGCAGTCGTGAATGGGTTAAGAAAGTCGAATCAGTTAAGAATAATTTTACTAGAAACGTTTTTCTGCGTTCTATTGGTTTGCTCCAACATCTCATTCCCTCCCACCGATCGAAATGCTAACATAGTGCTGGAAAGTTCCGAGGAAACAATTTGATTATGCAATGTTCCACAAAATTCTATATGGTCAGTAGACTCTCATACTGGATCATTTCGTAGTGGGCAGCAGTTCATTCATCCGGGTTATTCGCCGCAAGGTTCCGCTACCAACAGCCAGAAATGGGCATCGGCACCACTTTTGCGCAATTCGAGCTGGGTCGAAGCTTGTTAAGCTAACCAGGGAACTGTCTCAGGCACGGCAAGGCGCATGATCGAACACGTTACCATGTGCCTTTGATTAACCGATACTTCCTTCTGAGCCACCGAGCTGCTTGCCCGGTATCTTTTACCTTATATGCATATAGACAGAATGTGGAACATATGAGAGGAATATTTGTAAAAAGTAGAAAATTACTTGCATTATGCACATACAATTTTAACTAAATGACGTAATATATTAGGTCTTTGAATATGGAGTAGCCGATTATTCTACCTCAATTTCTGGTCGATGCTCGTAGCTACGAATGTTTACATTCCAGGCATTGTATTGAATGTGCAAACTCTTCGCCTTCTTAAAGTTTATTTGTTTATTTATTTATTTCACTCTACGTTAACTGCGGGCCAAAAAACACACTATTAATACAACACAATAGCGCCTGAAAACTGTAGTATAGCTAACCAAGAAAAGCACACAAAACATTTTCTTAAATCCATATGATGATTGGATTGATTAGCCAGTGAAAAAGTATCAGCAGGTGCTTTATTTTTCCCTTTCTTTTCCTTTTTATTATTTTTCTACCATTTTTAGGAAGGAGGAAGTTGAAAAGAAGAAATATAAGCAATACCTTGAAACAATTATGATTGAGGACATTAATGTACCACTTATCAGTCATTGTATGCCGACCCGTCAATGAAACAGAATGGCTATAAACGCCTGCTAGAAAACAATTCGAATTATCAGAGCACCTGCTCAAACCATCCAGACATGCACCAGCCGAGGCGGGCTTCGTCACTCAGGTGTCCCTTTAAGCTGCTGCGCACCTCGGACGATGGTCTGGAAGGGACGTCCGCGTGTGCGACGGCCGCGTCCATCGCGCAAACGATGACACCGTTCGGAAGACTGGTCTTATCCTTGATGTGCCCTAGGCGGCCACGAGGGCGTCTAAAACAGGGTGGCTTGATACACTGCGTAAGGACTTGAAAACGGCTAGGTTGCAGCCTGATCAGGCATTTGATCGGGAAAGGTGGCGCCAACATTCCAGGAAAGCGGACCTACTGTTAAGCGAAACAAACAGCGGTTATTTTGTGTGCTGATTATGAATTTAATGTGCGTTTATAGTATTTCGATCGATTGGGTAGGTATGAACAGATAAGCACTACTTTTCTACTGTAACCTTACTCGGTCAAAATCCTAACAAATAATGACACATTCGTGATCAACGCCCTAATACTCACCTCTCCCCTAGCCGAAGTTTCAGCAAAATCGGTGACCCTGACCCGACTACCCTCGTTTGTCTGAACGGAATGTAACATGCAGAAATCTGCTGAAAAACGGCTGAAAAGCGTTTTCTAACCGCCATCAGAAAGGGTCGGAGCTAGGGGGGCGCAGCTCATCGTGGAGGAGATATCTGGGTACGCAAGAATACCGCTCCACGACTTCTATGAGGTTTTTAATTTCGCATTGATTGCTCTAGCCTGCGCTGGCTTTATCGATTCATTCATTTGAATTTTACAAACGTGGCAGAGTATTAATTCGCATCAGTCCGTATTGTTGTATTAATTCTTCGGTCATTGCTTGGTTACTTCCAATGTTTTTCCAAAACGACGTCACATCAGCTAACAGATCCGCAAACTGTGGCGCGATTTTCGCCCAAATAGGGCGGCGCGCAGAATCGTGTAGGGAACGTACTCCCCAAAGACATGACGTAGGATTCGTAGTAAGCGCCCCAAATAATCTCCTTTATGGTTTTGGGCGAAGTTTGGACGAATTTTTTTTGACTAGTAGAGACCGAAAAGTCTTGCGCCTTACGCACAGGTTGAGAGACAGTTGCGATATGAGGGACCACCAAGAAAATCTAGTCCTGATAGAATTGCTCAAAAACACAACATAAAGGGAGGATAACGCAAGAGCGGCCATGTGGGATAATATGATGAGAGCCGTAATGACGAGATGCGAACTATGACAGGTCCTAGGACCGGATTCATCAACGACGTACAGCAATTTAACAGAGAAAATACGGATGGAACCCTGACAGCGCGGCTTATCAAGCAAAATTGTGAAAAATGAAACTCGGAATATACATATATGAAATAATGAAATATCAGGAATTAAATAAATACATAAAAATATATCTCATATAAATAAATATATAAAATATCAGGAATTTCAGCCGTATTTTCTCTGTTAAATCGCTTTAAGTCGTTGACGAATCCGGCACTTGGTTGCTGGAGAAGCTAGGCGCTAGATGTGGCTTCGATTGGTAAACAAGCATTTATAGTTTTTTGATCCAAGAAAGCATCTAACAGTTCATAACGATGCTATGACGCAAAATACAGCAGCAACATTTATTCAAGAACTCGCGGCTGAAGTCGATGATGCTCTCCCGATCCTGCTAGCACTCTTGAGAGTCTTTCTTTCTGAAAAAACGTTCATGTTGTGCGCTGACTCTCAAAGTAATATCATAGTATTACCTGTAGAGACAAAGAAGATTAATATGCCCATGAGATCCAAGTGGAACATATCCGTATCTTACCCCATAACAACCGTAGGTCGTCGCACCTAACTTTTGTGCAGTTTTCATAATCTGCAAGTGGAAGCAATTTTCGATTTTCATGCATTTCTACCGAAAATTTTCGATGCTTTGATAATATCACATACACTGTCCTTCGACATTTTCTTGAAGACGTCTAGCAATTCCTTTCCACCAAAACCATAGTCGTCCACACAACTGAAGCAGGCAATTAATGGTGAATACAGATGCTCAGAAATAGGCATTTAAACAACAACGGTCGACGGTCATGTCGGAACCGAAGACAAGACCTCAGACACGATTTCGTCACAATTTAATTTAATTTAATTTAGTTTAATTTATTACATGAACATGTCATGCAGAACTTATAATATTAGATTGTCCCATAAGTCCCCGCCGTTTTCTTCAACGATTCACTGCATATTTCGCCGGTGGTCTCTTGTACAGCGCTGCATAGCTTTCAAAAGAGAATGATTTGCTCTATCAGAACTTGTATTGCGTTTCTTTTTTCATCATGAGTTTTGTAAATTTTTAGGTCGTTGAAGTGAAAAGCGAAAAACAGAAAAAGTAGCCATTTGCGCACTTGTTCTCTCTGCTTAGGTTTGTAATTTTTTGCGCAGTTTTTTATAGCACTTGGAAGACAATGTTCTGTTCTACAAGAATATGTGTTGGTCCTATTTTGTCACTTGCCCTTTATTGATTTTTAGGCTATCAAATAGGGAATTCCGACTTTTCCGTCCGAATTTTTACCAAAACTCCGGTTCTGTGGTTGGACTTTTTTGCTTGGTGTTGTGTCATTTGGAAGAGGATGTCTTGCTCGGTAAGAATTTGTGTTGCGCTTATTGGCTCACGCTGATTTCTGTCGAATATCAACAATTGAAGAAGGAGAAGGAGTTGTTGGTGAAGACGATTTTTCTCTTTTTGGCATTTTGTTGACATTCAATAGAAATCAATAAACGCAACACATATTCTCATAGAGCAAGACATTTTCTTTTGAATGACATATAACGCCAACCCAAAAAGTCCAACCACGGAGCAGGAGCTGTCGGCAAAATAACCATCCTCCTTCGAACGTTCCAATTTGATGGCCTAAAAATCAATAAAGGACAAGTGGGAAAATAGGACCAACACACACTCTTGTAGAACAGGACATTGTTTTCCAAATGCTATAAAAACTGCGCAAAAAATCACAAACCTAAGCGGAGAGAACAAGTGCGCAAATGGCTACTTTTTCACTTTTTCACTTTTCACTTCAAGGACCTAAAAATTGACAAAATTCACGACGAAAAAAGAAATGCAATACATGTTCTCATAGAGCAAATCATTCTCTTTTGAACGATATGCAGCGCTGTGCAATAGACCGCCGGCGAAATCTGCAGTGAATCGTTGAACAAACGGCGAAGACTTATGGGACAACCTAATAGATAAACAAAACAAACCCGGGTACAAACGAAGACGAAAGACAAACATTGACCTCATGAGCACAATTATTTAGGATCTATCAAATAATTTCAATTCTCATTATTAATAACAACTGCGATCAACTAGGATTCAGATGACGGTCCAACATTTTTAAGAAACACTTGAAATCAACCAGTACACAAACGTTCTATTAACGATGAAACTGTATGTTTGAATGACGAGCATGAATACCACTACGAGCATTTCCACCCTTGAAATAGTAGGAAGGTATGTTTCATTTTTGCAGTCCTTAAATCTAAGGAGTCCTCTAAAATGCCAGTATTGAGTTGTACTGCCAGCATGCACCTAATACCTTTGTGCACGCTCTTCGTTAAGATAAGGGAGGTGGTAAAAGATACCGGGCAAGCAGCTCGGTGGCTCAGAAGGAAGTATCGGTTAATCAAAGGCACATGGTAACGTGTTCGATCATGTGTCTTGACGTGCCTGAGACAGTTCCCTGGTTAACTTAACAAGCTTCAACCCAGCTCGTGTTGCGCAAAAGTGGTGCCGATACCCAGTTCTGGCTTTTGGTAGCGGAACCTTGCGGCGAATAACTGGGATGAATGAACTGCTGCCCACTACAAAATGATCCAGTATGAGACTGTACTGACCGTATAGAATTTTGTGCAACGTTGCATTAACAAATTGTTTCCTCGGAACTTTCCAGCCCTATGTTAGCATTCCGATCGGTGATAGAGGGAATAAGATGTTGGAGCAAACCAACAGAACGCAGACAAACTTTTCTTGTAAAATTATTCTTAACTGATTCGACCTTCTTAACCCATTGACGACCGCACTCAAATCGCGTGTCTGGCGCGTGGGACCGCGCCCCGGGACCGCACGGACGCTGGAATCTCGCAGAAGCACTACTTCACGATATTCCAAATGAATCTCCCTCTCCAAGGGTTAGCTACATATTGGAGAAGGCCGGAACAGTTGTGAAGCAAGCCATAGAAGATGTATTTGCTACTGTCAGCAAAGAAAAAGGGCGTCCGTTTGCCACGAATCGTGTAAATAAGGTGGCCACATGATGAAAGTGTTTGATATATTTTTGTCTATATTTTTTAAACTTTTACAAGAAGTGTGACTAGTTATTTTTTTGCATGATCAATTTCACGAGATGTGAGTAGCTGTTTGTGAATGGTGCCAATCTTTGTGCAGCTTGAATAGTGTGTGGTGCTGATTATTTGATTTTATCAGTGCTTAGAACCACAGTGCAGTAGCATTGCTAGGATACAACATATCTAATGATTACTCGCAAACTACGAAAAAAGCGAGAAAGGGGTACCAAAGGACAGTTTTATAACCGCGGCCCGAAATCAGCCCGCACGGTCGTCAATGGGTTAATCGATTTTCTTTTATACGTTTTGAACACTAGAGTACTAGATTTGAGCATCGGTCCGACACATGCTTTATAAGTCGCACTAAAGCATGTGTCGGACCGATGCTTTAAAGCGTTGGGATCGTGAGTAGAAAGAGCTCTAATCAGGTTGGAAACGCTTCTAGAGACGTTAAGAACTATAGACTTGCACTGCTTATCAAAGGCAAGGTTACTGTTAACTAAAAAGCCAAGGCCCCAAAACAAGTCCACTTGTTCGATCCTACTCCCATTAACTGTATAACCAGCTCTATTGCTGCCTGGATCAGTTCACAACAGCTTAGCTTAGTGTACAATGTGGCCTCTTCGTTTTGACCAAGCCCACTTGTCTTCAGACCGAATCGTGCCTTTTGTATGCATAAGCAAAACTAGAACACATAACCATGCAGCGCAGAGCCTCCTTTCTCTGATCTTTACTTCTAGCCTGTCCAACACAGATTCTTTGCGGAAATCGGCGACACCCTTGCTTCAACAAGTGGTTCGTTTCTCACAATTGTTAAGCATATAACACTTTGCTCGCCAATAAGAGCTTATGTTACGCTGTGCAACCTAATAGAGGTAAAAACTTACGTCAGTCTTGAATACCTGCAGAATTCCGTTGAGTTGACGTAATGAGGCGGGAAGCTAGGAACCATCATTTCAAACGTCGCTGCAGATTCAGCTAGATCAACTATTTCGCAATCCAAGGTCTGTAATCTTAATATGTTTAGTACGCTATGGTTGAACAGGATAGTAAAAAAATTTATTACAACGAAACTTTTTTGTTTTTCCATTCTTCCTAGGACCATAGCACTGAATCTGCTCTTGCCTGTTTTCATAGCTTCATAGTTTTCCGTTTTTTCATCATCTACCGTCATCTGCTCCGTTATATTTTCACGCTTTTTAGCACTTTATGGCGCCCTTGTTGTTGCGTTCGAAATAAATATAAATAAATATAATTTTTATTGTAATCCATATATAACTAAATGCTGAACAGGGAACTACCTAAAATGTAGATCTGAACCACTGATGTATATATATATGACGGAATCGACTCCCTCCCTGAAGTAACGAAATGGAAGTGTCCGACCCGAGTACAAACTGGGCAGCTTGCTCCCAGTTCTTGCCGTTTGCTTTATGAGCAAAATAAAGCAATCAGTTCTAGGACGTGTTCTTTTGATCCATTATAGACTATCTTATTATAACATTAACGCAGTCTGAAATGGACGACTGATTCAATTTACTCAATCATGAATCGCAATACATTAAGGTTACGAGAGAAACTTCCAAAGAAAGGTTGGCAGCCGTACTTGTAGCACAGGCAGGATGAAAGGGCGGAGCGAACACATGCGATCGAACGAGGTATGCGGTGCAAGGGGACGGTTTCAATTAGAAGATGGCATGCTGCTAGTGTCCTCTTCGAAGTGATGTACGAATTAGCAATAACCGATTAGAAGTAATGGTGTGGGTGGTGCCAACGAAGACGATGCCAAATGTTTTGAATTCATGAAAAGGAGCTTGAATTTGTTTTGTCTAGAGATGTGTGGGTTGAGACATCGTATTTTCATTAGTGTTAGGCCCATTCAAAATCCAAGGAATAAGAAAAGGGAGAGGTAAAAAAGGAGCAAGAAGACTCGTCAACTCAACTTGAAGACAACGCTGCAATACTAATTTAAGGGCTAGAGATCTATATTAATCTAAATCTATACCAGGTAAAAGTATGACTATCACTATAGAATAACTGTCAGCACGCATCAAAGAGAGCAGATCAACATACCCGCAGCTTTAGAGATCGCAGTTTTGTCGGAACATCTACGTGAAGGTACGACACCACCTTGCTTATCAAGAAAGGTACTTGTAGCCAAAAGCACAAGGTATCTTTATAAAATAGCAAGATGCGTAATGTAGATGAAGAAACGGAGATGAGGATATGAAGAAGCACAGCGCTTCCTATAGAACGCATCCAATAAACCAGCAGACGGCCAGTCGCAGCGCCGGCCCATGACAACTCGCCCGCGCGGACGAGTTGTCATGGGCCGGCGCTGCGACTGGTCGTCTGCTGGTTTATTGGATGCATTCTATAGGAAGCGCTGTGCTTCTTCATATCCTCATCTCCGTTTCTCCATCTACATTACGCATCTTGCTATTTTACAAAGATACCTTGTACTTTTGGCTACAAGTACCTCTCTTGATAAGCAAGGTGGTGTCGTACCTTCACGTAGATGTTCCGACAAAACTGCGATCTCTAAAGCTGCGGGTATGTTGATCTCCTCTCTTTGATGCGTGCTGATAGTTATTCTATAGTGATAGTCATACTTTTGTCTGGTATAGATTCAGATTAATATAGATCTCTAGCCCTTAAATTAGTATTGCAGGGTTGTCTTCAAGTTGAGTTGACAAGTTTTCTTGCTCTTTTTTTACCTCTCCCTTTTCTTATTCCTTGGATTCTGAATGGGCCTAACACTAATGAAAATACGATGTCTCAACCCACACATCTCTAGACAAAACAAATTCAAGATCCTTTTCATGAATTTAACACATTCGGCATCGGTTTCGTTGGCACCACCCACACCATTAATTCTAATCGGTTATTGCTAATTCGTACATCACTTCGAAGAGGGCAGTAGCAGCATGCCATCTTCTAATTGAACCCGTCCCCTTGCACCGCATACCTCGTTGGATCGCATGTGTTCGCTCCGCCCTTTCATCCTGCCTGTGCTATCTATGCTACGCAGACGAAGGCCTTGTCTTCTCTAGTTTTCTTGTCCTATCCCTTGATGTGTTCGGAACGCAACACCGAGAGTGACGCAGCACGTTCGAATATGGCTAGGTTACCGCCTGATCAAGCTTTTATAGAAAAATCGGCGCCAACATGACAGAAATACATATAATCTACCTATATATATATATATATATATATACATATTTATACATATATATATACTTACTCTCAAGCAGAACAAGCTCTGAAAAGGAAGAACGAGAACACAGTAATATTCGCAAGCATGAGGACCAGTTAAAGCAACATATAGCAGCAGCAGGACCTCGGCGGTTTCAACCGTTTTGCCATCACTGCTGTTTCTTTTAAGGCTGTCTCCTAGTTCCCGTTATCACTCACACCAAAGCTATGCTGAATGACGTCGAAATTTATCTTTATGTTGTAGAAAAGCAAAAATGGAACGGATAAGTTTAGTAACAATCCTTTAAAGATATAAATTGGCGTTGGAAATATATTCTTCCTGGTGTAAAACATTTTATCCGTAATTAGATTAATTATTTATTATTGAACTCACCATTCCCATGCCTTTGTGGTATTCTTCTATAATGTCAAGCTGAAAATCATGTGGGCGATCCTCGCAGTGAACTGAAGAGTGTAGTCTTTGAAGAAGTTAAGAATGCCATGCAGAAGCACTGATGCAAATCTTAGTCACAAAAACGCTAAACACTGCCATATTTTCATGTCTAATGAGCTCTATAGCGACCTACTTCGGTTCGACGAAACTGCGTATGCCAGGAACAACAACAGCACCTAAAAAATTTTCGCTAAATGTTAGGGCAAAACAGCCCTCAAAAATGAACTCACGATGTGACGAAGCATTTCAAGACAGAAAGTAGTAAAACTAATCTCTATGTCACCTTTATATTGTGCTAGTTTTGTAATGATCCTTTCGTACAGTACTTCCATCTATTCATTGCCAGGCTCCCAGCAGCTGTAATAACTGGACACTAAACATAGATGTCAACCGCTAGACCACGCTGGTGCTTCAAACTGTTTTGAAACGAGGATTTCGAAACAAGACTTATTAATCTGGTCTCCGTCGTGCTTGTACAACACATATATTTAGGACAGAACTTTGTGTAATGGAAATCGCTATCTCGAGCAGTAATTACTGTTTGTCGTATTTGCCCTTTTGGATAGTACTTCTGTCCGTTGTTAGATTCTTAGCAGCCGTAATAAAAGATCACTAAACATTGATGTCAACGGAGAGACCAGGAGCAGGCTCCAAACATCAAAACATGCAAAAGGACATTTCAAAACAGAACGCCTCGTGTTCGACTTTTCATAAATCCCGGTATTGTGAATATGTCATTGTGACATCAAGTGCATCAGCTAGCAAGGTAGCTCAGCTTTACTCGACTGACGAAAAAAAGCAAAACTTGGTCTGTTGGCTGCCCAGCGAGTTTTTTTCTGCATATCTAGGCTCCGAAGAAGGCGATAAAGCCGAAATGTCAGCCGAATAGAACTGTGCTGTCTTGGTCAAATCACCCTCGAATTACAATGACATATGTATTTCAAAACACTCAACATTTTATCGCGTCCTCCCTATTTTTATTTGCGTTGAGCCACAGCAAGCTGAGGAATGTGCAAGAGGTGAAGCAACCCGGAGTTTTTGTGGGAAGATACGTTGCCGATGTGAGTTCCTCTTTTCTCTAGAAAAAAAAACGAATTTACAATTTAATGTCGGCCAATGAAGGTCAATAGTACATAACGAGAACTATGAGGCTAGAAAGCGCGACTCCTGGGGCCCGGATTCATCAACGTTTTAGCAGCCGGCAAGGACGGAATTTACCGGGAAACCGCCCCGATTCATCAACGCGCGGTGTGGTATGTTTGTGGTGAAAACCGTTGTAACGGTTACCCGTGTAGAGCGCCGGGTAAACGACGCGGTGAAATGCCGATGTGTCTGACACCCAGTAGCAACGAGTTTTGCTCGTTGCCAGAAGTAATCGGACGCACACGAAACCTTTGCGAAATTTTCTATTTCGTTTTACCTACTATGTTTAAGCATGTTATTGCACATATCACCACTGTTATCGCATGGTCTTCGAGATTCGTCTAAGAATTTACACTGAATAGGAATGAACCTTTGAGTGCGAATTTCAAGAGGCTTGCTTCAGCTTGTTATTTCTTCCACCTTCATTTTTGCGTTTTCCATTACCTTCTTCCTATAACAGAACCCTGGCGAACTACCGCTTCCATCTCAACCGGGTCGGTAAATTGGTACTTGGCTGATGGGAGGGGAGGGAAGAACACTGATACGTCTACGATAAGAGAACTGAAACAGAAACATATTCCATCTTCAAAATACGAATGTGCAAATAGCTGCCCAATTAGCAACGAAAACAGGCACGGGCTAGTTAGGGAAGAACCTATGTACTCCAATACCAAATATAAAAAACCAGAATAGAAGATGAAACACATATTGTGAGATACAAACGACAGACAACGGCAACAGTGGGAAGTGAACTATTGTGGAACATCCTGGAGATATCTGTGAACAGGATTTTACAATAATTCTAAAAAGATGTTTTTCTTCGAAAATTTTTGAAGTTCTCCAGCCCCAGATCAATTTGTTAAAAATGTCGGCCCCCATCTCTGGTATTTATAGGGAATAAAATTGCTGAAGAGCAAAAATTAACATAGAAAGAACATGATCAATTATAGATGGTGAGTAGATCATCTGTTTTCCTAAGAGAAGCAGAAGTGCGTAACGTTAAGATATTGCTCCTCTCAAGTCCCGATGGAGCGTTGGCAGAATTACACAAATGTACTTTTATCCAGAGCTATATTGTTAAGCTACTTTGAACAGATTTCAATATCATGATTTCACGTTTACATTTAGACTTCGGCTTCTCTTTTGGCAATATACAGGGTGGTCGAAAAGTTCAAGCAATTCTTCAAAGTATTTCAGCAGCACGAGAAAACTCGATAAACGAAACAGATTTGCAAACAAAAATAATAGCAACTTCACTAGATTGATGACAGCAGAGTGCAACAGAAAAATTCAGAACAAGTGCTCAAAATTGCCTCCTTTGCCCTCAAAACGTTTCCGCAGTCGCTTTGGGAAATCCCTGACGATGGTCACCCACTCATCCGCTATAATCTCGTTTCAAGATCATACACGCCGCTTTCAGCTGCTCTACAGTAGCGCATCTTGAAGTAGAGGTCTTTAGCTCCATGATTGAACACCGAATAATCCATCAGGTTGAGATCCGGCGAGCTCGAGCGCAGATGTCCCTGCTGCAACAGCCTGGGAAAAACCTCTTGCAAACGGCAATCGCGGATTTGGCGGAGTCCACAGGTTCCCAGTCCTGCTGAAGAGAAAATCCAGTTTCACCAAAATGGCACCTAGCCCACGACTGCAGTACGGCGTGCAGGTCATATTGCTAGTGGCTGGCGGTGTTCATTTTGATGATGTGCTCCATGAAGACCAGTAGCGTCTTAAACAACCTGCAAGCACTATATAACAAAAGATTGGTCAAATGGTTAAAGAAAAACATTTCACACAACAACAAGATGAGCGGGCAGCCGAAAAAAATGTGATTCCTATACTCAGCTCCCGCAGTTTATGACAATTGAAGATGCAAGTTCAAAGTTAGAACTTTTAAGGTATCTCGCCGAGTGTAGCCCACTGCGCATTTACGAAACGTCGTTGACCTATACACTGGGGGCTGGAAAATAGAGCTATAAAATGCTTAATTGAAATTAAAATTAAACATATTCAGCCTGTTTTAGCCTGTTTTGCTCTAGTGGAACACTCGACTCTCAAATATGCTTCAATCGAAGCGCACAAGCAGTTGACACAGCTAAAATAGCCAAGTGAGGGCTTCTAGCAATTTAAAGGCTGACAAGATCCGACATATGACAACCCAGAGAGGTTTCACTAAGTTATCGCCCTCAGACCCTAGGTTTAGAAAAAAGAAAAAGGATACTAACCGACGTTCTCGATCTGAAACATTTCCAAAACATCGAGCTTTTTCAGCTTGCGACTAAATTCCCTAGAGCTTCTGCTCGATACTAAGTCCAAGGAAACTCAACAACCTTGTCGTTCGTATGAAAACTGAGTTAAATACAGGTTTGTTCAAGTGCCTGTTCAGTTTACGATGCTGAATGGCAATCCCTGCTATTCTCCCACGACAGAGCTTGAAAACTAGCACCAGGCTTAACCTCCATGCGTAAAATGCGAAAACAAAATGTCAAATCCTTGACCACTCTTCTATATTTGAGACTCTTTATACCAAGTACTTGTAGGCGGTCTTTATAACATAGAAGACATTGTGGGTAGTTAGGGGTTAGGAAAAGCCCTGTAAAATACAATCTGTGTGAACGTCTTCTGAACTTTTCTATCAGCAGTACATGTATCTTAATACGGGGACTCCATCTCCAACTGAGTGAAGACGTATGTGTTGGACGCTTTTGAGTATAGTAAAAAGTGTGCTAGTGCATTTCTTGCAATAGCTTCCAAGTGCTTGTGGAGCTTCAAAGAAATGTCAACAAGAATTCCCAAATCTCTCACATAATCCTATTGTCTTATTGTAATTTTATTAAACCTATAGGATGGTTTTGGATAGAGCCCTAAATGTAAACGCAATTTTTTCCAAAACCTTGCCAGCGGTTGTACATATGCTAATAGCTCTGAAATCTTATTGTTCTTAGGAAGTGGTGTCACTATTTTTCCAAATCATCGAAATTTGACCTAGAGCTAGGGAGATATTAAAAACAATAGCTAGTGGGTATTGTAATGTATTCGCACATTTTCGAAAAACCAGTTGTTGGATGCCGTCAAGCCGACAGTGAGGGTTTCAGACCTTTAAGGACATGCAGGACATCACCAGGAAGAACGACTGCAAACCGAGAGGAAAAATCTGATGAACGCAAATCAAGCGGATATTCAGACATATAGCCTATGTCGTAGTGAGGTGTCGCGTCGTCGAAAACGCTAGCGAATTATTTTCCAAGAGCGTTTGCCTTATCTTGGTCTGTGCAAAGAAAGCACCCATCTTGGGTGCTCAAGACAGGAATTTTACACGTACCCTTAATCTTTGTTCTAATATAGTTGAAAAGTCCGTCCTTGCATGCGAGCAAACAACGTTCACGGTATGCTGTGTATTTCTTAATATGGCGGTTTATGTCTGAGCATACCTTTTTTGTATAATGGGTGTTCTAATGGTTTTAGAAGACATGAGAAAAGGCGACATTTTGCTCGAAGAGGTTCTTAAGATGAGCTGGATACTGCTGTGGTACAGCCTTTTGATAGCGAAAAGGAACAATTGTTGCGAGCAGCTGATATAAAATCAAGCAAAATCTATAATAAACATTATCAATGCCTATGTATCCCTTAAACACTTGGAACCAATCAACACTTTCAAGGTATCAGTTAAGTTTGTCGTAGTCAACTCTATTGTACATCAGTTCAGGTAAGTATAATGTACCCTCTGTACCCTCCTGAACGCCTCTTAGCTCGAAAAGTATCATATTATGATCGGAGTTTCCAAGAGGAGAAGGTATGCAGAGATTGTGAAACATTAGGTTTGACGAAAAAACTAAATCAAGAATAGAATTGTTTCTTGTGGGAATGGAAACCATTTGTTTAAGTTGACAGTTAGCGAACGCTATTCTGAAACTTTCAACCCGCGACGACTCCCCGCGATTTTACCCAATCGATATTAAGATTGAAATCACCTAATATAACAATCGGCAGCGGAGCAGAGCACAATACGTACATTGAGTCTAAAAGTTTATTATCTTGCTCGATAGAAGATCCAAGTGCTGCTATACTATAATAAATCTAATAAATTCAGAGGAATCTCCAGAACCTATGTCAAAGCAAACTGATCCCGAATTTGGACCATGTTGTCTGGGTTTAGATGGAGCCCATTTTTAACCAGGCAGCATACGCCTCCTTCTCTAAGTTTGCTCCGATCAGACATTATATTATATGGGTAACCACCTACTAATTCTGAACTCAAAATCTTTGGATTCAACCACGTCTCGGTAATGCAAACGATATCAAGAGCTTTTACGGCAAGAACTATTGAATTGCACTGCAAAAAGTCTGCTCCAGTCATCTCTGACCACCCACTGCGAAAATGCGGCGGTGTTGTAAGTTGTATATACGGTTATGTAGATCTTGAAAAGACGAATCCAACGTTACCAACCATTTCTCAAAAAACCACAAAAGAAAATCATCCAGAAATTGTGAGCATGCAACCGTTTTCGACGCCTTGGGGCCGACAACTCGTCCACGGCCGGCCTTCTCAACGGAGCGCAAGTTTTCAATTTTGGCCATTTTTAAAAAATTATGAAATGTATATACCAAACAATAGAACTCGATTTTCTGAGCTCAATATACTCTTGGTTTTTCAAACGGATGAAATTTGGGCGAATTATAGCAAAAAGACGCAAAAACCGCAAAAGTGCGGTTTTTTCGGCGTCCAGTACTGTACTTCGCATCCTACGATCCTCTTCAATACCATCGGCGATGGCCTGCGGTATTTTGGCTTGAAGTGTCATAACCATTTTTTCAATAAGTGGGTCAGTGTTTCTCTCTATAATGGAAGCAATGATCTGACTTATTGAAAAATTACAGTAATTGCATTCATCTCCTTCGGTGTTAACCACTGATGCAGAATGCAGGGTGCATTTTTTGTGATGCACGCAAAGATGGCTGCACTTTTTTGTTGGCATACTTAATCAGTACAGTTGTAGAGCTCAGATCAAATTTTGACTGGCGTTAACACAGGCAGATTTTCGATTACGGAGCACCCAGGAAGATGAATGCGACTCAATTAAGCAACAGTTCTTCTAGTCGGACTCGCAATGGAAATGGAAGTTCGATAGGGAACAGCTGGAACGTAGGTGACTGAAACAGAACACTAGGAAGAGGACGAAAAACGAGGAAAATCAAGAAAAATCTTATTTGAAGACAAAAAGTGACAGCGATATGCGGACGCGACCGGCCGAGAACGGCGCTGCCAAGGCAATGTATTTTTATCCCATATCCCATTTTACACTATCACCAAAGCTAGAAAATGACTGTGGCTGATGGTCCTTGCGGTTGTCGTCTTCGGCTGACCCTTCATGAGCAGTTGTCGGCGATTCTGACGTTTGCGAACCGGCTGGACAGTAAAGATCTTCTAGGCGGATCAATATGCGACCATCGTCAGGGGCCTCCCAAAGCGACTGCAAAAATGCATTGAAGCTAAAGCAGACGATTTTGAGCTTTGATCACCTGTTGTGGATTTTTCTGTTGTATTCTGTTGTTATTGGTCTAAGGCGTCTTTTATGCTAGCGTCGCCATGCGGCGCGGCGTGATGGTTGATATAGCTATCGATTTATCGACGCATCGCTTTCATACTCCGCTGCCTGAAAACACCATATTTGACGGAATTTCGGGTGCTGGATAGCTCGGCGCGGAGCGATGAGTTGCGGCAGACTCGGTGTGGAGTGGGAGATTTCACCACCAAGATAATCATTTTGCCCCAACTTCGCCTGGGTAGCCTAGGTAGGTTATTTGGGGTGCTCGTCACAAGTCTAATATTCGCTTTACGTTTTACGGTGGAGTTTGGGCAAAATCGGTGAACATTACTTTAGTCACCCGTACCTTCCGTAACCTAGGAAGGGAATGGAGATCTGTAGACATTCCCGAAGTTTCACCTGCTACGCTAGAGACACGTTTAGTGCACAGTATTCCCGGAATGTTTACAAGAGAGAGAATTGTGAGTGATTCTATAGACAATGAGTACCTTCAAGCAATGCTACTTGTGAACCTACACATGTTGTGGAATAAAGGGTCGTTTAGTTAGTTTTTGCAGGGGATTCAACTCAATACCACACTCACTAGTTTCAACCGTAGGCTGAGCAGATGACTTTAACTACAGCCTCAAAAAAGAATTCGTCGTTCCTCACAGAAATCTCACCACTAGCATTGGCAAGATGTGTTGCGCTGATCAGCCTGAAGAATCCTTTCTGTTTTGGCTCTCCAATGACTCAAGGACTGTCTCCCCGTCATCCTTGGCGCACGGACCGTGGAATGCAAACGCTCGTGGTACCAAATCCCAGGCCTGGATTTGTGTGCGAGCACAGCGTAAACGGCTGAATTTGTTTTCAATGATTTAAAAACATTATGCACAATTCTGTCTACTTTCTAAGCCGCATCTTCGCAATGCTGCATAAGGGAAAGAGTTGTGTCTAGTATGAATTCTAGGACCCGCAAAATGGGTGTCACCATCACATTGACATGAGGGAGCTATGCGTTGAGAGCGCAGTTCGTAGAGTTTAGCTTCTAGCAGTGACTGTTATTATCGCAGTTATTATTAACACGAAACGGAATAGATGAAAGAACATCAATCAGTAATTGCAGTACATAAGCGACGCATGCTAGCACAATCCATCTGTATTGAAATGCTTCGCCTCACTGTAAGTGCATTTCTGCGGTCTACCACGCCGTGTCCAAAATTTTGCGAGCACATTCCAGATTCTTTTCTCAACTTTCGTATATGCCGCCTTCACAAACCCTACTCGAAGTGAGCGTCATCACTGTAGAAGTTTTAAAATAGGAGTTTTAAAATCCCTAAGTATTCTACAAGTAGATAGCACATTATTATTGGTCTCTTCATAACGAAATATAAAATGAACCGATGAGCTCAACATTTGTTCCAGTCAATTGCGAAGGGCGAAAAATCGATTGGCATATTCTAGCTGTGGAAGAATATCACAAGGACATGAACTTGGTAAGCAATGTTTATGGACTTTTATTGAGGACGGAATTTGAAATTATTAACAACTGCTAGTTTTGGGTTCTCTATTCGAGAACAAACCGCGCAGTTCAGAATACGCGTTACTGACAGACAGGTACGGACGAAAAGCTCATCACTATCATGTATTAGGCTAGCCGAGAGGTCTTGAAACAAAATTTTGAAAACTGCACAATTGTCTGGAAAAAATTACAAAAATCCCGGGTTAGTAAGGATCGTGTAGAATGTTCTAGATTTGTTGCAGCACGAGCATACAAGATCCCACGCGCGTAATTTTGGTGGCATGTCGAACATGATTAGTCAGAAACAGCTTCGAGTGGTCGTCTTCTACGAATGGTGCCGAGGCTCCAACCAACGCAAGCACAACGGTCTCTAATATCACCGATGAATTTGGGGAAGAGACTGTAACAGTGTATCATCGTTGGTTCACTCGCTTTGAGTCAGAAAATATGAACCTTGAAGAGGAGAGCGCAGTGGACGACCATCTGCTGTCGATGGTGATGGATTGCAGCTCGCTATCAAATCCAATCCCGAATCAACTACGCGGGAACAGGCAATAACCTTCGGCTACGCCCACTCCAGTATCGGGCTGCATCTCCACAACCTCGGCTATCGAAAAGTTTTGACAAGATGAATCCCTCATAAGCTGACCGAGGCGACACGATAGCAGCGCACTCACGCCGTCCGGTCCCATGCGACGCAGAACCACCAATCCAGCCGAAGCCAGACCCACACCAATGCAAACATTTACTTTGGGTTTGGTGGATTTCAGAAGGGCCAGTCTACCGTGAGCTGTATGCTGCCTGACGAGAGATGGTCTCTGCTTTTATACACGTTAATCATCTTTAGAAATTGGCCGATGCAGTGCGAAAAAAAGGCGAAAAGATCAAGTATCCACCTGTTGCACGACAACGCGCGTCCACACGTTGCATCGACAACCTGTGAGAAGGTAGACGAACTTGGTTGGAATCCGTTAGCCCATCCACCGTATTCGCCATGCAGCTCACGGACTATTATCTGTTTGAATCGCTGAAGCATTATTTGAGAGGGAAAACTTGAAAGCTATTTTGATCTCAAATGCCAGTCGACAATTTCTTCAGGTCGCAATCCGCTGATTTGTGAATGAAATGAAGAATCGATTTGTCGAACAGATATCAGAAGGTTATGTTGCTCTATGATGAATATATTGTTAACTCCTGGTTTGTATTTAGAAAACTACGGTCGAATAAAAAAAAATTTTGTTTCAAGACTTTTCGGCCAGCTTTGTAGATTTCAGATTTCATGAAGATTTCATGTAGATTTTCACACTCATGTGGATTTTTTTCACAATTTTAACGCAATCTATTCTCGTTTTACATCAGATTGAACCCACTTCTAAACAAACTTGATGTCTGAAATCAAAGTGAACATCTTCCGAATCAGAACGAGAGCCTTCCACAATAAACCAAATACTTTTCAGAAATCTTAGAGTGCTTCTTTTTTCAAGAAAAATATAGTGTGTTTTTGTTTGAAGTTTCAATTCAACTGTATAATAAATGAATGATCTGTTTAAATTTTTATTAAGATTTCATAATTCAAGAGAAAATTATGGTTTAAAAGCAGGAAGGTCACCGATTTTTTAGAGTTAAAAGTATTGACAGCGCCAAGCCGATGCCTTGATTTTTATTCGATTCATAGCATAACTTCTGTTCGCATGAAGGTTTACACCTGTAAACGATGCAACAAAAGCATCTGTGAAGGACACACATATTCTCATTTTGATGTTTAATGTAGGCAGCATTTACAATGTCAATCGAAAGAAATCGCAGCAAGCTAACCGAGTGCTTGGCGCAATCTTTTATTTATTGCCCTAAACAGTTTCGCTCTTATTGCGCTTGGAAACAAATTTTAATGTAGCGTTTTATATATATTTTATACAATCTTATACACACAATATATCTTACTCATCCGCCTTACTAAGCAAACACCTAGCAATAATTGGCTCCCGTTCCTCAATGTGCAGGTTGGCCTGTCCAGGAACGTGATCAAAACGAAGTGGTACCGCAAACCTTGTAACAAAAAAGCACTGGTCTTCCGGTCTGCACGTTCATTCAACGTGAAAAGGGTCATAGTCACCAATATGCTTCGAACAGCGGTCGCAGTGTTGTCCGACGACATCCAGAAGGCGCTGTCTATGGAGCTCTCAGGGCACATCGCCTCCTTGAATTGGTACCCCTCGGTAGTAATCTCTACCCAATGCAAGCGTTGCTCAGTGTTTGCAAACAGAAAAGAGGCCGAGCGAAACACAATTCATTTCTTACCGTTCATATCGGACGAAGTCAGTAGGGAAATTCGCGGTTGCCATCGATAGACAGACCTCCATGAACAGATAAGGGTGGTAGAAGGTCCACGTCAGAATTTGAAGGGACAAATAGTTCGCAACCAACTGTACGACGGCAGCTGTACTGCCCCCTCGTGTGTAGTGTGTTATTTTTTGGAAAACAAGGTGATTTCATAACCTCATGATGGAGTACGTCATATCATGAAGAAAATGCAGGGGCAGTACGTTGGGGAACTGGAAGGCCACTGTGTATAAGGGTGAAAGAGCACGTAGACGACCTTAGAAAGTCGCAGAGATCGACTCCAATGGGCGAGCACAAGGTAGACCGCCATAGCGGCGCAATGGTTTAGGTGGCTGTCACGATCCTTGCGCGCGAGAGCGGAAAAGGCTAGTGGTATTCTGGATAGCATCGCGACACCCTAAGATCAATTGCAGAAACGAGTGCGTGGAGGAACGCAACAACTCGCACCCTTTGTCGTCCTCTATGGGTTTTGACCTACAGGGTCATGCCTTGGAGGTCCTTCGGGTAGGAGGTTCCGTTCAGAAAGTTTACCTCCATCTGTCGGTGACTGGTGGGGCTCCTCGGTTTCCACCAAAAAGGTCACGTCTTCGTCGTTTTTTGGAATTGCCTTCTTCATTCGATCTACCTTTGAATTTCTCACTGTAGTATGAAATGATCTTTGCGAGAGTAGCACTTCAAGTGTTATTTGGACTCTTTCAGTCTCCGAAGAAGGCGTAATCGCCAAAAGGTAAGCCGAATAAAGTGCTGCAGCAACCTTGGTGCACAGCTTGAATTCAACACGAGACATCATGGAACGTCGGACATGGAATATACTCTAAAACTGGAGAAACTTGAACCAAGCTTTCTTTGAACAAAAAATTATTCTAACTACCGCGGAAAGTCTGTAGCTTAACCTATAGGAGGCTCTTTTGATTTGAAGATGCTATTTGGATTACAGACACATCAAGTTTGTTTAGGAGTGTCCACTTTGATGTGGAAATGGCATATATTATACCATTTGCACGTCAAATTGGACACTCTTTCAAGCAATCATAACAAGAAGACCATCTCAACGGTAGAACGGAATGGCCTAAGTGGTGCATATGGGCAGAATCACCTCTCTCTGAGAAACAACAAAATGCAAATATCTCGACCCCAATACAACTCTACGCAGAGTGAGGCCCCGTTTATACTTCCGACGCCGAGCGACGCGACGCATGTAAAGTGGCCACATTGATCGATAGCATAGCTCAATCAATATGGCCATTATACGTGGCGTCGCGTCGCTCGGCGTCGAGATGTAAACGGGGCCTAAGGGACGACGGAAGTGGAACCTTTGGCGGCGTTAGGTCTGAGTTATACTCCCGCGGGAGCATCCGCGGAAGGGCGGGAATCGCGTCGAGACTCCTCACCTGACCAAACGCCGCACCTCGCCACGCCCGCCGTCCGCCGTGCACTCTTGGTCCGCGGACGTTCCGCGGATGCTCCCAAGGGAGTATAACAGAGGCCTTAGCCCTATGCCTGCGCGTGAAGGGCGGGCTCAAGTTGGCTGCGATGACGAGCGAACGGCGGTGGCGCAGTGGGTAGAGGGATGAGGTAGTCCCATAATCGCTGTTCCAGCCAACTTGAGCCCGCCTAACGCGTGCATGCTTAGGGCGAACGCCGTCAAAGGCCCAACTTCCGTCGTTCCTAACTTTGCGCAGAGTTGTATTGGGGTCAAGATATTTGCATGTTGTTGTTTAGAGAGGCGACCTTGTCTATGTACAACACTTGGGCCATCCCGACCTACCTTTGAGGTAGTCTCCTGGTAAAACTTTTGAAATCAAAGCGACTCCTCTTCCAGATGAGCTTCCTCTAGACCAAACTAGAGACTTTAAAAAAATAATTTTTAGTCAAGGAAAGTTTTAGTATAACTTTCTCTGAAATTTTAATACACTTGCACGATAATTGAACAAATTGTTTGAAGCTTTACAAAAGCTTTATTTTTGAGGGAAAGTTGTTTAAAACATGTTGTAGAGAGCAAAAAGGCTGACATCTTTAGTGCTAAAAAAGAATGCACCGTACCCTTGTCCAGGACGTCACGATTTTTATTCGATTGATAGCAAATGCACTGCATCCATGTAATTTCGCACCTCTTAACGATACAACAAATGCAACTGTAAAGAACACACATATCCTTACTTTGATAATTTATACAAATGGCATTTACACTGTCATTTAAATAAACGTTGCGACGAACTATTTAAGCGCAGGCACCATCTAATCTTTCAATGCACTCTATGCTTACTTCTTAGTTGTGTTTAAGACAAATTTTAATACTCTATTTTTTGATCAAAAATTTTAGAATTGTTACACTAATTCGGCAGCTAAACAAAAAATTTCAAAGACGCTTGTACCAAATTTCCCATCAACAAAAAATATCCTGACCATCTCGGAGTGTCTGTAGTTTAATTAGTAGGAAGCTTGTTTCGATCTTGAGGATGCTCTTTCTGACTTCAGACTCAACAATTTGTCTAGATGAGTGTACAATTTGATGAGAACACTGTCCAATTTGAAATAGAAATAAATAAAACTAATAAATAAATTTTAAGAAAATATATATATCTGTATGTGTGTATGTATGTGTACATGTGTGTACATTTATAAGTCGCCTTAAGTTTATAGTTAGTAACAATATGTTAACGGTTCTATAATGTAGTACAATTGTAATAAAACATAAGTGTTACCTGTGTTTTTCAATCGTAAAATTTAGTTGCTAGTACTAGTTAAAACCCTTTTAAAAAATAGTAAAAAATTATTTCGCCTAATAAATACTAGCAACTAAATTAATCAATTAGGGCGCGTGTAGCGCAGTCGGAGGAGGCGCGACTGTCGCGTGCACCCGATACCAGGTTCCTGGTTCGGATTTCCCGCCCAGGCCAACCAAGCCTTCCATCCCTCCGGGGTCGGTGAATTGGTACCAGACTTGTCTGGAAAGGATAGAGCGCTGACTTGTTCATCGGCTGGCCACCGCAAGTCATTGTATGGCCAAATACGCATTCATGTCGCCTCCACGACATACCGTAGAAGTAGAATGCGCTGGCGCATCCCAGAAGGGATTGAGCAACGCCGTCCTTTATCCTTTATCCTTTATCCTTTAAATTAATTAGTTACCTTCTTCACTGATGAGCCTCGGGGTAGCTAATTACAAACATGTTTAGTATGAAGGTAGAGGCGAAGCAAAACATGTTTTAGTTGTTGTTAGCTGTCGTTGTTTTAGATGTTATTGTCCCTTAAATAAGATTGTTGTGTCGTTGTATTTTATGTTGTTGAAGAGCTATTTAAAAAAGACAATTTTACTTTCAATAAAGGATAAAATAATAAATATTTAAATAATTTTACACATAAATCTACAACTATATTTATTGACGTGAAGGGTGTCTAATTTTATGGGAAAATTGTCTATATTTGTACGAATTGCAGACGTTTGATTGTCACAGAGCCGATACGGCTGCATGGGTAGCAGACGATGAGCTGTCACATCCCAGTGCTCCACAGTATTATGTTAATTCGACGGTATATTGCAGATATTCAAGACAGATGTGAGTCCTCATATCTATCCTTACGTGACAATGAAAGCTCCGCAGCGCGCGACCGTGGCGCACCCCACATTGTGGATAGGCATCGCCGAAGTTTATTATTTGATTTGATGCATGACGCGTAGTTGCGCACTGTGCTAGGTAGGAACGCGCCAGCCAATCAGACAGCATCGAATGGGCGTGGTGTTCAGAGAGGGTGTGTACGGGAGGCACCCTGACTGGCTGACATACGATAGGTCGGTGTTCTGATGCTATGGTTGACTGCCGCGTTTCTACCTACCACTACACATCTTTGCTTTTTATTTTTTAAGGTTCTTCTCATTTCCTGGTTCGCTTTTAGCAGTCTGTTTCAGAACAAGTAATAGTGGAACGTTTGGAGAAAAGGAACTCAAGTTGCTTCTTGATAAAATGCCAATGGAAGAGGTACTGTACCAGCTATGCTTTCCGACCAAAAGCTTGTATATACTTCCGTCTTAAAATTTAAGAAATAGCCAGCGTTCTGTTTCAGATTTTGAAAACCGTCGGAAAGCTAGGCCCGACGACCTATGGATGTTCAATGAGGGGATATGAATATACACGCATGACAGATTGTGGCAATCATGCGCACCTTGAGCTTCTCTGTCTGTACAGGTGGTGCACTCAGTTGAAGAAATTGAGGTTCTAGTTACTACC
This sequence comes from Heligmosomoides polygyrus bakeri, assembly GCA_947359475.1. Lineage (NCBI taxonomy): Eukaryota > Metazoa > Nematoda > Chromadorea > Rhabditida > Heligmosomidae > Heligmosomoides > Heligmosomoides polygyrus. The sequence continues at coordinate 8,616,534 of OX375867.1, forward strand.
TCTATCAATTTTCATTTAGGAAGCATATGGAAACTCAGGAGTGCTAGTGAAGCCGAACGGGATATCAAACTCCTATCTTGACAGCGTTTGATTAAACGTTGCAGTTGACTGAAGATGTCACATTGAATTCGTGTTCGTCATTGGTTACGCACAGCGGTGCTTCATCTAGGGCACAACCGCTTCTAAAACGGTGGTCATTTTCATATTTGCTATGTTTCTGCATAGATACTTTAACAAAATCTTCAAAATTTTAAACGAATGCAGTTATATTATACATCGCTCAAAAGCAATTCTTGGAGCGTTATCGAAATTAGTACCATTCCTCTATTTCTATATCTTCGGTAGCTTCGGATCGCTTGCGAAGATGCTACCAAAACGAAAAATTCGCGAAGTATTGCTTCGAACTTGGTCATAGTGTTGCAGAAGTAAATCGAAATGTCATCAAGTCATAGGGAGTGGGCACCACATCTGAACGTAGCACACGTAAATGGTTCAAGAAATTTCGAGCTGGAGCCAGATTCATCAACGACTTACAGCAATCTAACAGTGGAAATATATCACTGATAGCGCGGCTTATCAAGTAGCGATGTGGTGAAATGTTTCATGATAAGCCGCGCTGTCAGGGATTTCAAACATTTTTTCATCGTTAGATTGCTGTAAGTCGTTGACGAATCTGTTCCCTGGAGATTTCTGGTTCGGTCTCGACGACGAAGTGAGATGCGGTCGGCCGTCGGAGGTTGACAAGGATGAGTTGATTGCAATGGTATATGCCTTTCCAAGAACACGCACAAGGGAAATTGCCGAAGAGCTACACTTTGACCACGCAAACGGCATTTGAAGAAAACTGGAAAAGCAAACAAACTCGATAAGTGGATGCCGCACAAGTTAATCGAGTATCACCATTCTTCCAAGAGACTCGAAGTGTTCTCGTCTTTCTTTTGCGCAACAAACGCAATCCTTTTCTGGAACGTATGGTGGCGTTTGACAAAAAATGAATCTTCCACAGCAGTTGTCTACAACAAGGCCAGTGAACAGACCGCGATGGAGCTCCGAAGCATTTATCAAAACCAGCATTGCACCAAGAAAAGGTCAAAGTAACTGTTCCTTCCTGTCTCCAGGCGAATCTATCATAGTGAAGAAGTACAGTGAGGAACTCGACAAATGTATCACAAATTGTGTAGAATATAGTACAGAGTTTACGTATAGTATAGAGGCCGGCCTTTTTCGTCTTCTTCTTCTTCTTCAGCGTTTGTCCCGCTTAGTTGCGGGGTCCGCTTTCCTGGAATGTTGGCGCCATTTCTACCGATCAAATGCGGGATCAGGGTGCAACCCAGCCATCTTCAAGTCTTGATGCAGCGTATCAAGCCACCGCTGTTTTGGTCGCCCTCGTGGCCGCCTACCGAGCACATCAAGGTTAAGACCAGTCTTTCGGACAGTATCACCTTTTGAGCGAAGGACGTGGCCGTACCATCGTAGACGAGCTTCGCGCATCTTCTCGAATATCGGGGTGACACCGAACCTCTGCCGTATGGATTCGTTGCGTACTCGATCCAAACGCGTAACTCCGGCCGTCCACCGCAGCATCTTCGTTTCCATTACGCTGAGGCGCCCTTCATTTTCTTTGGTAACGGGCCAGCACTCAGCTCCGTAAACAGCTACAGGCCGGACGACTGCTCTGTAGATCTTCGACTTGAGACGCTCTGGTATCTTCTTGTCGCAGAGCACTCCCGTCAGAGAGCGCCATTTGGACCACGCTGCACTCACGCGTGAGTTCACTTCAACGAGTAAACCACCATCGGACCTGATCCCAAGTACTTGAATACCGAAGTACGTGGCAGCTCAATGCCATTTACCTTAATGGAGCTGGAATCGTCTCCATCAGTCGTCATATACTCGGTCTTCTTGACATTAAGTTTGAGTCCAAATCTCTCCAAGCGATCGCACCACGCTTGTATCTGCCGCTGGAGTTTAATCTTGTCTTCGCTAGCAAGAATTACATCGTCAGCATAAAGCAACGTCCAAGGGACTGGCTGCTGAAGATCACGCGATATGGCATCCATAACGACGACGAAGAGTAGTGGGGAGAGCGCAGACCCTTGATGTACTCCGACAGAGATGGGAAACTCCATCAACGTGCCTGCTGCAGCTTGCACTCGACTCTTTGGAAAAGAGTGCAGTATTCGTACCCACTCTACGAGTTCTTCAGGGACTCCATGTTCTCGTGAGGCATACCATATCATTTCACGCGGAACGCGATCAAAGGCCTTCTCCAAATCCACAGGAAGGCAAGATGCACCGGCTTCTGTTTCTCGCAGTGTTTTTCTATCAGAGACGAACGGCGTGTATGGCATCGACTGTGCCACAACCAGCTACGAGCCGCACTGGTTCCTAGAGAGCTGGACGGTATCACGAATGCGCCCGTCGACAATCCGCTCGAAGATCTTCATGCTATGCGAAAGCAATGGGATTGGACGGTAGCTTGTGCAGTCTGCTGGACTGCCCTTCTTTTTCCAAATCGGAATCGTCGTGCTTCTCTGCCAGATATCGGGCACTTTCTTCTCCGCAATAACCTGGTTGAAGAACGTCGCCAGCCACTTCGTTGGGTACCAGGATTTCGACTTCCATAAGTCGGCCGCCAAATCATCGGGGCCGTTGCCTTGCCCGGCTTCATCTTCTTCAAAGCCCCTTCCACCTCCTCTACGGTGATTTTCTAAACGGGACCGTATACAGGAGGAGAAGATGGAATGCTCGGATGAGCAAACTCTACTGTCGAGACTTCCTCGAAGTAGGTGCGCCATCGGTTCAAAACCATCTTGCGGTCCATGAGTAGATGACCGTTCTCATCGTTGATGCCAAAGAACTTCTCAACATCCTCAGTCTGGCGATGGCGGACCGCGGGTCGATAAAGAAATCGCTCGCCATCGCGCGACTCAAGCTTCCCGTTGACATCATCGTAATGAGTGGCTCTTGCAACGGCTACCACCTTCTTAGCGGCTTTCTTGGCTTTCTGATACAGACGCCATTTATCGGCTGTCTTATCTCCGAGGAATGCGTGGTATAATCTCTTCTTCTCTAAGACTTTTTCCTTAACTTCGTTAGTCCACAGCCATGTCTGCTTATCGACCTTACGCCGTCCCGGTTTCGTAGTGCCGAGTTCGGAACGCGCAGCATTGAGAATCGCATCCGTGGCTATTTGCCATGTCTCATCGACGGTCGTTACCGTCGGCAACCGAATGCGCGAGGTAACAGCTGCTTCATTCTCTTTTAGTCGCCACCACTCAATTCTTGACGGACCGCTCCGTTCGACCTGCTTAAACATCGGTGGTGTGATCCTCATAGTGCAGATCAGTGGGCGATGTTGTGTGGCGACCGTTTCATACGGCACGACCTTCGCGTCCGTGACAAGCCCTTGGTCACGATTTTGCACAAGGACAAAGTCGATTTGCGTTATAGAATTCCCGCTGTAGAATGAGATAAGGTGGGATTCACGTTTTCGGAATCTGGTGTTCACGATGGTGAGGTCGTGCGACTCCGCGTACTCGAGGATACGCTCACCATCGGCGTTACCTGAATCAAAACCGAGACCACCATGACAGCTGTACCCGTCTTTCGCAGCGGCAACGTGCCCGTTAAGGTCACCTGCGACAATGATTACGTCTTGTGACGGCACTTCTGTTGTCTTCTCATCGAGCAGGCTCCAAAATTCATCCTTGGCTCGCTCAGAGCATCCAGTCTGTGGAGCATATGCAGAGAAAAGATGATACCGCCGCGGTTCTGCAGCGATTGCGACCTTCATCAAGCGGTCATTGAAACTTTCCACGCTTGCAATCGCGTCTCGGAACCGTTCGGAGACGATTATGCGAACACCACTGGTGGTCCTGGGACTGCCACACAGAACGGCTTTGTGTGTGTGTGTGCTACAGGACCACCTCGTCTCCTGCACCGCACATAAGTCAATCTTCCTTCGCTCCAGTGCCTCTGCCAACTCATAGGAGCGGCCCGACAACGTACCCACATTCAGCGTTGCCACGCGGGTCTTGCTTACGTTGCGGGACTTTTGGACTAGCTCAGTTTCCCCCCGACGCCGTCCTCGCATCAGAGACCCTCGCATACTTTTCACACTCGCCGGGCTTTGCGAGTGCGCGTCGGCTTCCGCGGACACCGTAGCATTATCTCGTGAAACATTCAGCACCATCAACCATATGATGTGACATGGGTTGTTCGTAGGCCGGCCTGTCACTAGGGCCAGTCGTCTGCATTCGAGTGTCCGTGTTCAGCTCGGCTCGCAAAAGCGAACAGTTTCCAGTGGCACCACGTGGAGGAACGGACATCGCCACCATTATAGAGGCCGGCATTGATCAACCGAAAAGGTGTAATCCTTCACATGACAACGCCTGGTCGCACTTTTCATTGGTGACAACAAAAGCTGATTGAGTTCGGGTATGGAACACTCGACCACCAAAGATAACATCCTAAACAGACTACCACTTTCCAGGCATCTAGACAATTTCCTGCACAAAACGCTTCAAAAACCAAGACGACGCAAAAAAGGCAGACGACGATTTCGTCCCTACCAGAAATCAGGAATTTACGCAGATGAATATCTAAACTAGCTTCTCGTTGACAGAAATGTGTTAATTCTTCTGGTGGTTATATCAATTGGAAGGATTTCCTGTGGAGCTAGTTATAGTGAGTTATAGTGGTATTTTGAAATAGTTTCTTCAAAACGGCCACTATTTTTGCATCACCCCAATATTTTGAACGTTGCACCTTAGGAACAGCTAAAGCCAAACGCCTTTCACAAAAGATGTCTTCGACGAATGTTGAGAATACGATACACAGACCGCGAGAGCAATAGCGAAGTTCTAAACCGGAACGGATTAATGAGTCTCTCTACATTAATCGCACAAACGCCTCGCAGGAAACATACTGCGAATGCCGAGCACCGATTTGGTGGAGTGGCCATGTCGTGGATTCATGAAGGTAGCAGAGCCTACGGTCCTCCGAGAAACACATGGAGGCGAACATTCGAAAAGGACCTTCAGCTCCTAGTTATTTCCAGAGACGAAGGTGAAGAATTCGACTAAGGCAGGCATCAGCTGAGAAATCTCGTTGCGCGATGTGCTCAGTAGCATGGGGAACTGAGTTTAAATATAACAAGGAAAGCCTGCAGAGTGGCGGTGAGCTTTTGCGATGCAATTTTCACAAGATGTGGAAAGTCCAAAACCATAGTTACTTTTTTCAGAATGCTCTTACGTGGTCGAAAAAAAAACGTGTGAACGGGTGAGCGCGAAGTTCATCTCGCCCTGCTGCCATCCAGACCAATTTGTTCAGTTGGCGTAGTGGTAGCGGGGTCGCCTCTCGCGCGCATCGAGCGGGTTTAATGGGTCAGTCCCCAGTGTCGCGAATGTTTTTGCAAACATCGGGTCGTTGTTATTCTGGGCTTGCATGACCACAGGGATCAATTTGTACACGATTAATGCTTTTAGTATTTAAATCTAGTCGTTTATTTGAGTTACCTCTCAATGGATCGTATTTGCACTGTATCATATCAGCAACGGTACCGTAAATGCACACAAACGCACACACTTCACGGGATACGTATGAATTTGTTTTGATACCGGTAAAAACTTAACATTAACAATGAAATGTCGGGTGGCGGCCGGATATGTTGATGATCACCCGGGGCCCTTCTCTACGTCTACCGATGATGCCTTAAACGAAGGAGAAGTAGTGATGCCTTTTCAGATAGAGGAAGATTGTTCGTCTCTAGCGCTTGTAAGATGCTGCTGGTGTGATAAGCGATTATGTTTTAAATGTTTCACAGTTCTATATCATAATTGTTGAATATCATTGTCAGCAATAAACACAGTTACTTCGTGTGAGCAAAAAAAAAATTTATGTTAGCGATCCAATAGAATGATACAGTGCAGATATGATCCATTGAGAGGTAACTCATATGAAAGCCTGGTTTAAATAGTAAAAACATTAACCTTGTACAAGTTGACTCCTGTGAACACGCATGTTCATAATAACAACGATCCGATGTTTGCAAAAACATTGGCGACACTGGGGACTGAACCATTAAACCCGCTCGGTGCGCCCTTGAGGCGACCCCGCTACCACTACGCCATCTGAACAAACTGGTCTGGGTGGCAGCAGAGCGCCATGAACTTCCCGCTCATGCGTCCACACGCTTTTTTATGAACACAGAAGAGCATTCCGAAAAAAGTAACTATGGTTCTGGTCTCCCCACACGGGACCCTACATCCTGTAACAATTGCATCGCAAAAGCTCACCGCCCTCTGGAGGTTCTCCTTGTAAGTAACCTTCTGAGCGTTTGCCACATTTCACAGAAAACAATTCGTACACCTGAAAGTCCATGCTTCTTCTACACAAAAGCTGCAGCTCAAAACCGATTCCTGAATAGAGTTCTCCAGAGCCTTTTAAGGCAAGGTTCCACTCATAACCAGGGGGTGGAGGCACAGAGTTATATATTGCATAAATTTTAAAAACTTGAATTTCAGTAGCAGGCAAAACAGAGAGGGCTTCTCTCACCAAATTTATTTTGAAATATCTTCGCTCGTGGACAATTTTTTACCCTAAGTAAATGCTGTCGGAACAAACTTCATGTCCGACTTTCCATGAATCACGGCATGATGTTTTGTGTTGAGTTGCTGGTTCGTGAGGCTGTGCACCAGGATTGTTACAGCACTTTATTCGGCTTACCTTTCGGCGGTTTCGCCTTCGTCGGAGCCTGGAAGAGTCCAAATAACATTTGAAGAACTACTCCCGCAAAGGTCGTTTCATTCTACAGAAAGACATTCAAAGGTCAGTGAAGTGAAGAAAGCGATGTGGAGAAACGACGAAGGACTAACTTTTATAGTGGAAGCCGAGTCACCGTCAGACGGGGGTGAACGTTGGTGAATGACTTAAGCTCTAGAGACCACCTACCCAAAGGACCTCCAAGGGCTCGACCCTGGAGGTCAAAACCCACAGAGACCGACAAAGGGTGCCAGTTCTTGCGCCACCGCTACGCACTCGTCTCTGCGAATGCCTGTAGCGTTTTCCGCGCGGGCACGCCGCTCTCGCGTTCAGGGATCGTGGCAGCCACCTGAACCGTTGCACTGCCATGACAGTCTACCCTGTGCTATCCCATTGGAGTCGAGCGATTTTTGCGTCTGCGATTTTCTAAAGCCGTGCTCGTGCGCGTTTATATTTATAGACAGTGGCCTTCCTGCCCCACGGATCTCGATGTTCGTAAGCGAAAAAACACATATAATATAGTATGATAGTGGCAGAAGATGCAGAACCACTACAGCAATTTGCACAGGTCTGGATCCTAACCCCGACCTGGCGCTCACGAGTGCTCAACACTACCCACTCGGTCATCTCGGCAGTGGTGATGGACGGCATTCCCGCAAATCCCATGGTGTTGCCTTACGACAGTTTTTCGTCATTTTCGGACCACCCGTTGCCCAGCAGCCAAAACCAAAAACACTTCTGTGCTCCTTGTTCCATGCCCTACAACATCATATAGGCCACGTTGAAAATTTTTGGGGAAGTCTATTCCTGTAAGTTGGGATATCCTCGTATGGCGCTGCTTGACCTATAGCATTTGTTTATTTCTAGACTTTAGATTTATACTTCCAGATAGAGCGGTTTGGTTGAGTAAATCCTAATAACATCTTCAAAACAAAATCTGGATTTACGATCTTTTCATTTGCGAATTCAAAAAAGACACTGCAACCAAAGAACGTGTCCCGAAAATGCTAAGCGTGATTGAATAGGATACCTCCAGTAAATGGGTGAAATAAATTGTGCATCAAACATTTCATAGAAAAAACAAGATCCTTCATTTTTCGGCAAGCTGCTGAATACAGCCAAATATTAGGATGGTGTGAAAACAATGGCCATTTGAAAGCAACTTTTCCAAAACACTAGAATCCGCTTCAAGGAAAAGCTTTTTAATTGAAGTGGCATTGCAAAATTACATCAGAGCCAACGAGAAACTAGTTTAGACATTGCAGCAGCTTAAAATTCTAAAGGCGAGAACTTTTTTGCCTCGCTTTGGTTTTAAATGCATTTCTCGCGCAGGAAAATGACGAGGTGGTTGAAAAAGCGGTATCCTGTAGGCGAGCATGGAGGATAGTTGGAATTTCCCTATCCCAACCAATCAGCTTTTGTTCTCATCAATGAATCGTTCGTTCAGGAGTTGCCATGGGTAGGATTACATCTTTTCTGTTGATCAATGCCGAAAAAATTCTACGCAATATTTTTGCATTTCGTCGAGTTTCTCACAGTACTTCTCCACTGTGATGGCTTCACACGAATCCAGGAAGCTCTGTTGGATCAAACCGGCAGCTGACCACCAAACAGTTACCATGACCTTTTTTGGTGCAACAACAGCTTTGGAAAATGCTGGGAGAGCTTCGTCAACCATCGACCTACATAGTCGATTGTCGCAGAGAATCCAATTTTTGTCAAACGTTACAATACGTTACTGAAAAAGGTGCTCTTGTTGCGCAAAAGAACAGACGAACACACTTCGAGACGACCAGAGGTCGGATTCATCAACGACTTTAGCAAAGAATTCACAGCGGAAATCTCAGATAACGTGGGTTATCGCTCACCAAATCGCTTGATAAGCCCCGCTATCAGGGATTTCGACTGTGATTTTCTTTCTTAAATTGCTCATGAAATCGTTGATGAATCCGGCCCCAGTTAGGCTTCTGTGCACGAAGAATAGAACTAGGAAAAGGTGGAGGTGGAATCGTCGCGATGCCTCCGGTACCTGACTGGTTGCCTTGTGCATCAATATTGATCCAGTAGCGCAGTTGATCTCTAGCCTCTGTAGGCTGCTGTCAAATTTGCGTGCTACCCCATGCGACGAACGCTGAGAAGCAGAGAAACTGGGGCGCTTTTCCAATGCTGCAAGTGCCTCGCGCGATAGAGAGACATCGCCTGTGACAGAGACCCTCTCGGAGCGTTTCACATCCAGAAATTCTCCGTGACCGGGGAATAATTGATGGTATGGGTAGAAGGGCTGCCGCCTCCACGATAGTTCAATCCACTTATCAACTCCTGAAACTTTCGCTGCCACTTTACTTTAATTCTAGAACGAATAAAGTCACAAACTTCCATTGACTCACTCACGATTCTATTCCAAAGAAGGTATGTAGGAGTCGTTTGCAAAACAACTCATTCGATCTGCACTTGTTAAGCGAGCTGTAAAAATGATTCTGCTTGCTTGTGATAGCCATGCACAAGATACGAAGCTCGATTTTCTTAATCTGCCTGTCCTCCACCTTACGGACGCATTCCTTATTCTATCGCTTTAAGTGGAGGAAACCAGGAATTATACTGTGCCGCAGGCACCGCTTTAGAAAATGGGTGCTTTGCCTGGCAATCTAGGGGTATACATATATCTTGACTCAACAGCTTTAAACGTGATCCTACACCACGAACTTTGGTAAATCTAGACGTCGACGTCTAGGAATTTTATGACCACTCAAAGAGTGACAAAAAAATTGGACCTTCCTCATTTTACTGATAATCTTTAATTGCCCGAAGTTCTTACAATAGTCCCATCCGATCCAATAACACAAGACTTGTCCTCATAAAAACATACCAAATTCAAGCCTTTGTGGTAGTCTAGTATGTACCAATATTGCCAAACTCCAGAGCTAGGTATCTTACAGTGAACTAAAAACAGTGGTTCCTCATAGCTGATGTACATTTCTGTTTTGAAATGTATATGAAACTATCACTCACTGGTGCCTGGCAATTGATAGGCATTTCCTAGAAAGAAAAGCGACGCCTAAAAATTTCGATAAAATAACTGGACCTAGAAAAGAGAAGAGTACGCAACTGATGTCTAGCGCTGGTATGCGCGGTCCTTAAATGCGGTGGATACTCCATGTACTTCATATTTAATCAGTCACATTCACATTTACTACATTTGTCCAGTCATATGAACATGCATATGAATACGAGTGAATACTTCATCTCATGGCTGTACTATGGGACCATTACTTTCATTAGTCTGTAGCACTATTACTTTCACTTTGCTTCATTTTGGCTACATCTTCAAATGCCTCAGCACAATTACAAAATGTACTGCCAGTTTTTACAGCCCTCGTCAGTATGTTTTTATCGAGCGAATGTTCTGTCATACATTCATGCAGCTGGCCTAAGATAATTATCTTCGTTTGCACTAAGTAGCACTTACTTTACTAGCACTCACAGGTCTTTTCTTTGTTGTGATATAACTCCTGAACATACCATGGACAAATTTTCGGTTAGACATTTTGGGGTGAAATGTTGCCTGTGGATTGGTGCTCCTGCCCTACCCAGGCTCTCTCCATTTGAAATTCATGCTCACTGATGGTGATTCTTCCTCTAGACGCTCTTACTCTATTTTTAGAAGACACCTAAATTTTTCCTTTTTTTTGAGTTTTCTCTTTTCATTGTTGTCTTGAAAATTTTTGTTTCCTTACAAGCATGATGTTTTTGGCACATCCCTATGGGTGCATTTATAAACAAGTAAATAAATAAATAAATAAATAAATATCGCTCGTTTTCGCCTTTCATCCTGCTCAGATCATCCACTTTGCACTATACTGCAAAGGACCCTGGCTGGAATTCGATTCCTTCATCACTTTCTTATTGAGAAGTCAATACTGCACAACAGCACCTCGTCTTCATGTAGGTGTGAAGCCAAATTCAGGTCATCATCATTTTCGACAGCAGCTGCCCCGCTTGGTAACGGGGTCATTTTTGGACTTTTTGTGGCCAATTTTCCCGATCGAATGCTTGATCGTGATGGTCACCAGCTAAATGAAGCATATCCTGCTTCGTTGCCTCGTGTGTCCTGTGGGCCGCTTCCTTGGAATCTCAAGGTACAGTACAATCTTATGGACGTCGAAGTCGTCGTTTGCACGATAGACCTAGCCGTACCATGCGAAGACGAGCTTAGCGCAAATTTTCGGCTTTTCGTGCGACACCGAACCTCTGTCCTATGGTTTCGTTGCGAACATGGTCCCAAGCGTAACTCCGGCCCTCGACTGTAGCATTCTCATTTTCATTGGCCTGAGGCGGCCTTCAATTTTCTTGGTGACGAAGCTACACTCACCACCGTACGCAACTAGTGGACGGACAACTGCTCTACAAGCGTTTGAGGTGGTTAGCTTTTATCCTGTCGCAGACAGGGGTGTGCGTAAATGAAGTTTGAAACTTAAATCGTAAACCGTAAATCGTAAGAGTTACCTAACGTATAATACAGTTTAGCTGAATTTTTATAGGCTTTTCGCTAATGTTAATACAACATGTCTCAGTATCTGCATATTCATTGCTTTATTTTTAGCCCAAGTTGGGCAGTTTTCTTGCCAACGATTTTCCTATTTTACCTTTAGTTTTCGTTCTGGTCAGACGAGATCCGATCAAACTTTACACGTTTTAAGAAAGCCGAAAAAGCTGTTGATTCAAAAACTTTATCATAACTTATGCATGATGTATCAACCAAAAGCTTTCATCGTTTGAACGTTCAGCAAATTTGCAAAAATAACCTCCATCTTCAAGACTCAACAAAGTTTGATACGGTTTGGCTTAATGCCACAGGCTTATGATCCGATCATTCCAGAACATAATGTCATACATTCTAGAATATTCTAGAACTTGTTGCAGCGAATGGGCATCGCTCAGTCTCTCCTTCGCCTTTTTTTCAAAACATTCCGGGGAACGTGATCACGAAGATGAGTCTTTTACGACACCATTTCCGGATACCTAGTGACTCCCCCAACGAGATCCACTTCCGAAACAATTAATTCCGGTCTTCCCTAGAAGAAGGTAATGCTGCACTGTTACTGTACAGTACTGTCGGTAAACATCCACCAAAACGCTGCCGGCTACGGATTAATCCGCCATTTCCGCCGCTTCGCCATAACTCCCTTCAAAGTCGGTTATTTTCAATGAAATGCACATTGTTGGATTCAGAATAGCATGATCTACCCAATGGCGTAAAAATCTTTGCAATATTTTAGAATTTTCAAGTTCGAGATGACCTAAATTAAGCGAGCCCGTAATTATCTTGACCTGACCACATTTGCTCCTCAGTCTCGCCTAATTATACCCTCTGGCTGGAATGGATCTGCCCAGTAGAATTTTAAAAGTTTTAGAAGATGTCGAATATGTATATTCCGTGCCAATTTTTAAATTTTTTTTTGGTTTTTCGTCATCACGTCGATCTATATGATATCAAATTTGCCATCGCTCCATATCCATCACACCATACAATCTTAACTGGTGATTTTTTCTTTTTCGCTAATTAGTTACTAATTAGTTAGAACCGCTCTTGTTCTAGGGCTGATTTTTGGTCGTTCTTGCCTTGAGGTGTGGATTACAAATATAGGATTTGAGTTTTCTTTAATCAAAAGTAAGATAGTAATCAGCCACCAAATTGGAAGTGCATCTGGGTTTCAAGGAGACCCGTCCTGCAAAGGCTATTTCATGCGTGTGAATCTGTGTCTCCACGCGGCGGATTAGTATGGAAGCTGGATATGTGATCAGACACCATGCATAGATGCTGCTTCATTTAGCTGGTGACCATCACGATCAAGCATTCGATCGGGAAAATTGGCGTCGCCACAAAAAGTCAAAAAGTGAACCCGTTACCAAGCGGAGCAGCTGCTGTCGAAAATGATGATGACCTGAATTTTATCCACAGAATTGCGTAAAATCGGTGTAGGGGGCCGCTTGGGGCCGCTAGGGTCTAATAATTCCTTGCGCGCAGCGTCAGCAGCTACTCCAATAGTATTACAAGACGATGTTCATGAGGAACGGATGAGTTTCTGATGCCCTATTCTCGCTCAACGGAACGAACATTTCCGAATGCTCTAGCTATGTGTATCTGGGTCGCGAAGTCAACATGGCCAACGACCTAGCACCAGAGCTGAGCAAGAGGAAAAGAGCGGCTTGGGGAGCTTTCAAGAGCGTCGAAGAAGTCGCGAAGAAGACGAAGAACGTCCGACTCCGTGCCCACCTATTCGACTCCACTGTTCTTCCTGCCCTAACATACACCTCAGAGACCTGGGCTATACGAAAGCAGGATGAACACGCGATCAGCGTCGCGCAGCGTGGAATCGAGAGGACGATGCTCGGAGTGACACGACTCACGCAAGTGAGAGAAGGCCTCCGGAGTTCCGAGCTTCGCCGACGTTCGATGATCAGAGACGATGTCGCGTGGGCCAAGTTGTCGAAAATTAGGTGAGCCGGCCACGTAATGCGCTTCGCAGACACCCGCTGGACGAGAGCCGTCACCGATTGGATTCCGCGGGATGCCAAGAGAACTCCAGGACGTCCACCAACACGTTGGTCGGACTTCTTCGTTAAAGCCCTGAACGACCGATATGACGCTCTTCGCGTCCCTCGAGCGAGGAGGATCCATTGGACCACTCTGGCACGCGACAGGAACGAATGGAGACGCTGCTGGCACCCGCTTGAGCAACTCGATGACCAACGGGACGATAGGTGATACAGGTGACAGGTGAAGCAAAAAAATCGCTAAGAAGGGGATAGCGCATCAACGATGAGAACGGTCATCTACTCATGGAGCACAAGATGGTTTTGATTCGATGGCGCACCTACTTCGAGGTAGTCTCGACAGTAGAGTTTGCTCATCCGGGCATTCCATCTTCTCCTCCTGTATATGGTCTCGTTCAGAAGATCACCGTAGAGGAGACAGAAGTGGCTCTCAGGAAAATAAAGCCGGGCAAGGCAACGGGCTCCGATGATTCGGCGGCGGACTTATTGAAGTCGAAATCCTGGTACCCAACGAAGTGGCTGGCGACGTTCTCCAACCAGGTTATTGCGGAGAAGAAAGTGCCTGATATTTGGCACAGAAGCACGACGATTCCGATTTGGAAGAAGGGCAGTCCGAGCGTCTCGTTCTATTAATGTTAACGGAATTGAGCTACCACGTACTTCGGTTTTCAAGTACTTGGGATCAGGTCCGATGGTGGTTTACTCGTTGAAATGAACTCACGAATGAATGCAGCTTGGTCCTAATGGCGCTCTCTGACCGGAAATGCTCTGCGACAAGAAAATACCAGGGCGCCTAAACTGAAACGCAAAAGATGACAGCGTTTGGAAGACTGGTCTTAACCTGGATGTGCCCTAGGCGCCCACGAGGGCGACTAAAACAGTGGTGGCTTATACACTGCATAAGGACTTGAAGATGGCTAGGTTGCAGCCTGATCAGGCATTTCATCGGGAAAGGTGGCGCCAACATTCCGGGAAGGCGGACCCTAACAAATAGCGGTTATTTGGTGTGCTGATTATGAATTTAATGTGCGTTTATAGTATTTCGATTCGATTGTGGTAGGTATGAACAGATAAGCACTACTTTCCTACTGTAACCTTACTCGGTCGAAATTCCAAAAAATCATGACACATTCGTGATCAACGCCCGAACCCCTCTCCCCTAGCCGAAGTTTGAGCAAAATCGGTGACCCTGACCCGACTACCCTTAGTTATCCAAACGGAATGTAACATGACAAAATCTGCTGAAAAAACGGCTGAAAAGCGTTCCCTACCCGCCATCAGAAAGGGTCGGAGTATGGGGTGCGCAGCTCATCGTGGAGGAGACGTCCGGGTACGCAAGAATATCGATCCACGACTACTATGTTTTTAACTTCGCTTTGATTGATCTAGCCTGCGCTGGCATTATCGATTCATTCATCTTAATCTTACGAACATGGCAGAGTATTAATCTGCATCAGTCCGTCTTACTGTATTAATTCTTCGGTCCTTGCTTGGTTACTTCCAATGTTTATAGACGACGCCACGCCATTTAACAGATACGTAAAGTGCGCCGCGATATTCGCGCATCCAAATAGGGCGGCGCGCGGGATCGTGTAGGGAACGCCCTCCCCAAAAACCTGACGTAGGATTCGTAGTTAGCGCCCCAAATAATCCTCTTGATGATTTTGGACGAAGTTTGGACGAATCATTTCCTTGACTAGTGGAGTTCGAAAAGGCTTGTGCTTTACGTACAGGTTGAGGGACCAGCTGCGATTAGACGGACTGGCAAGAAAATCTAGTGCAGATAAAACTGCTCAAAAACACAGCATAAAGGGAGCATGACGCAATAGTGACCATTTGGGATAATATGATGAGAGCTGACAATGGCGAGAGGCGAAATATGATAGGTCCTGGTTTTTGGAGAGGCCAAGCACGTGTATTTACAATAATAGACTGGCAAACAAGCCTTAACATTGTTTAATCTGAGGTGAAAAGAAAGAAAGAAGAACAGTTCTTAGCGATGCTTTGACGCAAAACACAACAGCAATATTTATTCAAATACTCGTGACTGAATTGGCTGATGTTTTCCCGATCTTGCTAGCACCCTTGAGCGCCATTCCTGCTAAAAGATGCTCATGCTATTGGTCGATTCTCAAAGTAATACCATAGCATTACCTGTAGAGACAAAGAAGATTAATGTGCCCATGAGATCCAAGTGGATCGAATCCGAATCTTACCCCAGAACAACCGTAGGTCGTAGCACCTAACTTCTGTGCGGTGTGCTTAATCTGTAATTGGAAGCAATTTTCGATTTTCATGCATTTCTATCGAAAATTCTCGATGTTTTGGTAATATCACATACACTGTCCTTCGGCATTTTCTCGAAGACGACTACCAATTGCGGTTTACCAAAAACACCGCTGTCCTCACAACTGAAGCAGGCTGTTAATGGAGAATCCGATGCACTCAAATAAGCATTCAAACAACCACAGTCACGTTGAAACCGTAGACACGATCTCAGACACGATTTCGTCGCGATTTAATTTAATTTAATTTAATTTATTACATGAACATATCATGCACAACTTATAATAGATCAACAAAACAAACCGCATACAAACGAAGACGAAAGACAAACATTGACCTCATAAACACAGTTATCTAGGATCCTTCGAATAACTCTAATTCTTATTGTTAATAATGACTGCGATCAACTAGGATTCAGATGACTGTCCAACATTTTCAAGGGACACTTGAAATGAACCGGTACGCAAACCTTTTATTAACCAGGAAACTGTCTCAGGCGTATGTCTGAGTGGCGAAAATGAATACCACCACGAGCATTTCCGCCCTTGAAATAGTAGGAAGGTGTTTAATGTTTAAATTAAAAGTTAAATGTTTTATTTTTGCAAAGTCCTTAAACTCAAGGAGTTAGGGCCCTTGAAATTCGAGCATTGAGTTGCACGGACAGCACGTACCTAACAAATTTGGTACGCTCTTCTTCGAGATAAGGGAGGTGGTGAAAGGTACCGGCCAAGCAGCTCGCTGGCTCGGTGGGAAGTAGCGGTTAATCAAAAGCGCAGAGAGAGGAGTTCGACCCTGTGCCTTGCTGTGCCTGAGACAGTTCTCTGGTTAGTTTGAAAAGCTTCGACACAGCCCGAATTGCGCAAAAGTGGCTGGGTTGAAGATTGTCAAGCCAGTTCTGGCTTTTGGTAGCGAAACCTTGGACCTATAGAATTTTGTGCAACATTACATGGTCAAATTGTTTCCTCGGAACTTTTCAGCCCTATGTTAGCATTTCGATTGGTGATAGAGGGAATGAGATGTTATAGAAAACCGTTAGAACGGAGAAAAACTTTTCTAGTAAAATTATTCTTAACTGATTCAACCTTCTTAACCCATTGACGATCCCGTGTCTGGTGCGTGGCACGCGCGCTGAGACCGCACGGACGCTGGAATCTCGCAGAAGCACTACTTCTCGATATTCGAAATGAATCTCCTTCTCCAAGGGTTAGCCACATATTGGAGAAGACCGGAACAGTTGTGAAGCAAACCACAGAATATGTATTTGCTACTGTCAGCAAAGAAAAAAAGCGTCCGTTTTCCACGAATCGTGCAAATAAGGTGACCACATGATGTAGAAGGTGTTTGACATACTTTTTCTATATTCTTTTCAAAACTTTTACAAGAAATGTGACTAGTTATTTTTCTGCATGATCAATTTTACGAGATGTTAGTAGCTGTTTGTGAATAGTGCCAATCTTTGTGCAGCTTGAATAGTGTGTGGTGCTGATTATTTGATTTTATCAGTGCTTAGAAGAAAATGACTGCCGGACCACAGTGCAGTAGCATTGCTAGGATCCAACATATCTAATGACTACTCGCAAACCACGAAAAAGGCGAGAAAGGGGTACCAGAGTACAGTTTTATAACCGCGGTTCGAAATCAGCCCGCGCGGTCGTCAATGGGTTAATCGATTTTCTTTTATGCGTTTTGAACACTACAGTACTAGATTCGAGCATAGGTCCGACTTATGCTTTATAAGTCCGCACTAAAGCGTTGGGATCGTGAGTAGAAAGAGCTCTAATCAGGTTGGAAACGCTTCTAGAGACGTTAAGAACTATTGACTTGCACTGTTTATCAAAGGTAAGGTTGCTGTTAACTAAAATGCCAAGGTCCCAAAATGAGTCCATTTGTTCGATCCCACTCCCATTAACTGTATAACCAGCCCTACTGCTGCCTGGACCAATGCATAACAGCTTACTGTACAATGTGGCCTCTTCGTTTTGACCAAGCCCAGTTGTCTTCAGTCCTAATCGTGCCTTTGTCTGTTGTATGTCAAAACTAGAACACGCAAAAAGGCAGCTATTTTTTTCATATACTAGCCAATTCTGGAGGTGTCGCTTCCATAACCGTGCAGCGCAGAAGCTTTCTTTCTCCGATCTTTACAACTAGTTTGTCCAACGCAGATTTTCTGCGGAAATCGTCAACACCTTGCTTCAACAAGTTGTTCGTTTCTTACAATTGTTAAGCATATAACACACCAATAAGAGCTTATGTTACGCTGTGCAACCTAATAGAGGTAAAAACTTACGTCAGTCTTGAATACCTGCAGAATTCCGTTGAGTTAACGTAATGAGGCGGGTTGCTAGGAACCATCATTTCAAACATTGCTGCAGATTGAGCTTGATCAACTATATCGCAATCCAAGGTCTGCAATCCTAATATGTTTTAAACTGCTGTAGTTGGACAGGATTGTAAAAATTTTGATTTTAACGGAAAGTTTTTGTTTTTTCCGTTCTTTGTAGGAAAAGAGCTCAGTGCTAGATGGGGTCAGTGCGATCTCAATTTTTAAAATTATTCACTTCAAGGAGTATGCGGTAGTTGCTTTATTAGTGCTAGTATAATTTTCCAATCTCTATTATCCTAATGTGCTGGTTTCACGAGAGTGGTTGGCATACCCGTGCCCCGAACCTCCAGTACAAACCTATACACCTAGAGAGTATCATGGCCAACTGGTACAGATATAGTTCTTCTTAGTAGCCTGCCCTATTAGCAACCACTAGGACGACATACTTTTGGTGCTTTCCATATCGTAATTTTTGAGGGCTCCTTCCATCGCACTGAATCTGGTCTCGCCTGTTTTCATAGCTTCATAGTTTTTCCTTTTTTGTCATCTACCGTCTTCTGCTCTCCTTTATTTCCACGGTTTTCGGCACATTAGGCGTACTTTTTGTAGTTACGAAATAAATATAAATAATTATAAATTTTATTATAATCAAAATCTAACTAAATACTAAACAGAGAACTACATAAAGTGTAGATATAAAGCACTGATGTGATATATGGACGAAATCGCCTCCCTCCCCTCCCTGAAGTAACGAAATGGAAGTATCTCGAACCGAGTACAAATTGAGCAGAGTTACGGCCCCTACGACTTGCTCCGGTTCTTGCCGTTCGATTTATGAGCAAAATAAAACAACCAGTTCTAGGATGTCTTTCCTTGGTGTATTATAGATACATTAATGACTGTTTTATCATAACATCAGCGCAGTCCGAAGTGGACGAGTGCTTCAATTTACTCAAGCAACAATCGCACATTAAGGTTACGAGAGGAACATCAGGGAGTGGTTAGCTGCCTTACTTAAACACGCAAATGAACGTGTCTGGCGGTATGTGAAGTTTGAGTGGTAACGTAAAGAAAGCTTTAAAAATATATTGGTTTATATTGGTTCTGCACATCCTAGAGCAGTTAAGCTCGCAGCTGTAAGTAGCATGTTCAAAACCTGCGCACAGCGTGGGCATAGGTCCCGAAGAGCAACAAGAATCACTAGTTTGAAAATTGCTCTCCAAAATGGCTATACGGTACCACAGCACCGCAGAACACTCCACTCTGCGCAGCATAATCTATCACGCCGAGATATGGTACCTCTTTTCTTTATCCTCCCTTTATTTCTGATACTATCACTTCTGCCATGCAACGGAGCATAGCTCGGACTCAGCTAAAAAATGATGTTGTTCTTGTTAGCATTCCGGATGACAGCATTAATCGGCAGCTAGTCTGAAATAGCCTCTACGATAGGGAGTGCATATCAGAGAGCTTGTTGTATTCCCCTACAATATGATAAGAGAATGTGCCAGAGTTAGTGTAGTCTATCAACTTGAATGTGTAGAATCCCTAGAAACTGGAAGGATACTAGCAATTCGCGTGAAAGAACACATGACAGGCAAAAGGCGCGGTACTTTGACTAGTCCACTGGACAAGCACAGAGTGGAGGGGCATAGGGAAGCGGACTTTGACATTAAATGCGCGATTTTGACGTATGAGACTGACACCTTGTCCAGAAAAGGTTGTAAGCGTTCTGGATTTCTGCAAGAAACCCAACGCATAACAGCCAAAATGAGTGTCCCTCTATTACTAGTGACTTCTTACCATTCATTCCGTATTGTAAGCTATATAGCTATGCCTCGGAATCCGACAAAAAGTTGGGCCACTCAATAAATGGATCCACATCCAACCTCGTTTGGCGCAGAAGCATTAAAACGCAACAAAGTCTCAAACAGAATTCAAACCTCCTTATCTTTCGCTTTTGAGTCTGCTCTACTACCTACTCGGACAACTCGACACATGGCTTCGAGAGAACAATGAACTCGAGGTGGGCAAAATATCAAAGTTCCTGCTTGCTTCACAGCCAGAACGATAGAAGCCCAAGTTGCCTCTGCGCTATGACCGACTTGACACGTTGGAGCTTGGTCTTCGAAGAAAATGCTCGAATCTCGCGGTGTGCGTTGCGTGCGGAGAAACGCCCGCAACTAGGAAGAAACTGCCCGCAACCATGACAGAAAATGCCCGCAAGTGAGGGGAAAAATGTCCGCCACGGTGAAGGAAAATGCAAGAGTTAATGTATTAGTACACCAGATCGTATATTAATGTATGGTACAGTAGAAGATGACGTCATGTTACAACTAGCAGATGTACGATGATAAAGTAAACAACTGTGGGCGGTAAACTCCATTAAGAAAGCTTGGAATACGTTTGAAACTGTTGAGGAAATCCTTCATATAAAGTTTTAACCGGATGCAGCATTAGTACTATTACGTGTTTAATCTAATTTTCGTAGTGTTTCAATTAAATTTAAGCTTCAATAGGAGGGTACAGCACCGTAAGTTTTGTTCATTTAATGGAGACTGAAACGCTTAGAATGGCGTCATTTCAAGGTTTTTGTACAACCTTTTATGTAGCAACCAACCATGTGTTCCCAAATTTCAAAGTTTTGTGCAGTTACGTGAGAATAGCTGAAAAAGAAAAAACAAAGCAAGATTCTCAATCTAACTCAAAAAAGAAATTAGAGAAATTCTATAGAAAAAAAAACTTTAACAAAAAACACAGATAACATTTACAATACGAGCGCTGTTCCGGAGGAAGAAATACTACAAAAGCAAACAAGTGTGGAAATATGTACCTAACATCTCCTAAAAATTTAGGGTTCAGCCTCTCCGAATAGGTTCGATTCCAAAGATGTTGGCTTTGGAAACTGTCATGCTATCTTTCTGTACCAATTGACAATACGCTAGCCATGGACGCGTTCAATTTTTATGTATTTTTATTTTTTTCTCACATCGTATTCGGTTTTCTCAATAGCTTGTACTAATTGCCTTTTTAAGAAGGGCTAAGCTTCGCTGCTGTGGGCTCGTACGACATTTGGTGAACTTTAGGTAATATAATATGGCCACATCGATTTTTTTAGTACAGGGATCAGATATTCTCACGGCTTCAGTTGCCACGCTCTTCATCGGTCCTGTCCCTTGACGGAATAAGAAAATAAGGTATGCTTGGCCTTGTGACTACCATGTGTTTTGTTGCACGGGTTTGATCGCGCTACTGGCAAGCGCCTAGTGGTCGCGAATACTTCTTCCCCTGGCTGTGGGTATTTTCTCACACCGAAACATAGGCGGCGAGAATCGGACATTTTCTCTCGTAATCGTGCGGCTTCGGCGTCAACCCTATGTTAAAAAAGATGCGCAATGTCCATCTGCGATAGCATGACCACGTTTCTTGCGCAAACAGTGACACTGTCTGAAGAAATGGGGTCTGGACGTTAGATATACCGCCTCTGGTAGCTCGCTCCCGCGGACGAGTTGTCCTGGGCCGGCGCTGCGACTGGCCGTCAGCTGTTATATGGGATGCGTACAATACGAAAGGCTCTGCTTCTTCATATCCTTATCTCCGTTTCCCCATCTATACCACCCATCTTGCTATTTTATGAAGATACCTTGTACTTCTGACTATAAGTACCTTTCTTGATAAGCAAGAATGTGTCGTACCTTAAGGTGGATGCTCAAAAAAACAGCGATCTCTAAAGCTGCCGGTAAGTTGATCTGCTCCCGTTGATTGATGCGTGCTGACAGTTGTCCTATATTGATTGTCATAATTTTGGCTGGTATAGACCTTTAGATTTAGGTTAGTATAGACCTCTAGACCTTAGATTACCTTCAAGTTGTGTTGACGAGTCTACTTGCCCTTTACTTTTACTTTTTCTTATTCATTGGACTCTTAACGGGGCTAACATTAATGAGAAAAAGACGTCGCGATCCACACTACTCTGAACAAAACAAATTAAAGCACCTTTTCTTGAATGCAACGGCGCCTGGAGCGCAGTTGGAGGAAGCCCCGGCTGTCGCCTGCACCCGATACCAGGTTATTGGTTCGAATTTCCCGCCCAGGCCAACCAAGCCTTGCATCCATCCGGGGTCGGCAAATTGGTTCCAGACCTGTCTGGGAAGGGTAAAGCACTGACTTGTTCATCGGCTGACCACGCAAGTCATTGTATGGCCAAATACGCGTTCAACCCGCCTCCACGACATCCCGTAGAAGTAGAATGCGTGGCGCATCCCAAAGGGGATTGAATAACGCCGTCCTTCATCCTTTTATCCTTTCTTGAATGCAACACATTTGGCATCACCTTCGTTGGCACCATTCACAAAATTACTTCTAATCGGTTGTTGCTAATCCGTACATCCATTCGAAAATGGCACTAGCAGCATGCCATCTTTGAATAGAAACCCTTCTCTTGCACGGCGTACCTCGTCCGATCGCATGTGCTCGCTCCGCCCTTTCACCCTGCCTGTGGTATCTAATGTTACGCACCCGAAGGTCTTATCTTTAGGTCTTATCCCCTGATTTGCTGGAAAGGCAACTCCGAGAGTGATCGCAGCAGAGTCGAATATGGCTAGGTTACCTCCTGATCAAGCTTTTATAGAAAAATCGGCGCCAACATGACAGAAATACATATAATCTATACATACGTACTGTGATACCAAGCAGGACAAGCTCTGAAAAGGAAGACCGTAAAGTAGAAATATTTGTAAATATGTGGAGCAAATAAAGCAACATAAAGGAGCAGCGTGGCTTCGTAGGTTTCGACCGTTTTGCCATCACTGCTATTTCTTTTTAAGTCTGACTTTAAGTTTTCGATATCACTCACACAAGAGCTATGCAGATATTTTTATGTTGTAGAGGAGCAGAAAATGGAACGGATAAGTTTAGTGGCAACCTTTAAAAAGGGACTGTGGGGTAAGAAATATATTCTTGCAAGTGTAAAATCTTTTATCCGTTAAATTAGATTTATTAATTATTATTGAACTCACCATTCCCATGTCTTTGTGATAGTCTTCTATAACGTCAAGCTGAAAATCAGGTGGGCGATCGTCGCAGTTAACTAAAGAGTGCAGTTTTTTCAAAGTAAAGAATGCCATGCAGAAGCACTGATGCAAATTTTGGTCACAAAAACGCTAAACACTACCATATTTTCACTTTAATGAACTGTATAGCGACCTACTTCGCTTCGTCAAAACTGCGTATGCCAGGAACAACAACAACACCTAAAAAATTTTCGCTAAATGTTAGGGCAAAACAGCCCTCAAAAATGAACTCACGATGTGACGAAGCATTTCAAGACAGAAAGTAGTAAAACTAGTCTCTATGTCACCTTTATATTGTCCTAGTTTTGTAATGATCTTTTCGTACAGTACTTCCATCTATTCATTGCCAGGCTCCCAGTAGCTGTAATAACTGGACACTAAACATAGATGTCAACCGCTAGACCACGCTGGTGCTTCAAACTGTTTTGAAACGAGGATTTCGAAACAAGACTTATTAATCTGGTCTCCGTCGTGCTTGTACAACACTTATATTTAGGACAGAACTTTGTGTAATGGAAATCGCTATCTCGAGCAGTAATTACTGTTTGTCGTATTTGCCCTTTTGGATAGTACTTCTGTCCGTTGTTAGATTCTTAGCAGCCGTAATAACAGATCACTAAACATTGATGTCAACGGAGAGACCAGGAGCAGGCTCCAAACATCAAAACATGCAAAAGGACATTTCAAAACAGAACGCCTCGTCTTCGACTTTTCATAAATTTCGGCATTGTGAATATGTCATTGTGTTGCAAACCTAGTCTCTATGTCACCTTTATATTGTCCTAGTTTTGTAATGATCCTTTCGTACAGTATTTCCATCTATTCATTGTCAGGTTTCCAGTAGCTGTAATAACTGGACACTAAACATTGATGTCAACCGCTAGACCACGCTGGTGCTCCAAACTGTTTTGAAACGAGGATTTTGAAACAAGACTTATGAATCGGGTCTCCGTTGTACTTGTACAACACTTGTATTTAGGACAGAACATTGTGTAATGGAAATCGCTATCTCGAGCAGTTATTACTGTTTGTCGTATTTGCCCTTTCGGATAGTACTTCTGTCCGTTGTTAGATTCTTAGCAGCCGTAATAATAGATTACTAAACATTGATGTCAACCGCTAGACCACGCTGGTGCTCCAAACTGTTTTGAATCGAGGATTTTGAAACAAGACTTATGAATCTGGTCTCCGTTGTACTTGTACAACACTTGTATTTAGGACAGAACATTGTGTAATAGAAATCGCTATCTCGAGCTGTAATTACTGTTTGTCGTATTTGCCCTTTCGGATAGTAATTCTGTCCGTTGTCAGATTCTTAGCAGCCGTAATAATAGATTACTAAACATTGATGTCAACGGTGAGCCCAAGAGCAAGCTCCAGACATCAAAACTTGCAAAAGGACATTTCATAACAAAACGCCTCGTGTTCGACTTTTCATAAATCTCTGCATTGTGAATATGTCAAGACGCGTTCACCAGTTACAAGTTGTTATGACGCGTAGTTGCTTCCCCAGTGCCAGTGCCAAGCGTACGTATTTAGTTTAATGAGGTGCCACCATGCGCCCGCGTTGGAATGACATTGTCAGTTGCGCTGGATATCCCCTGCTGTGGAACTGGTGCGAGACAACTTGTGTGTTGTGGACGTGGTTGTACATGATTGGATCGAGATGCGTCGCTGTCGCTGACCACACTTACACGCATTAAGGCAGCGGGCCAGTTCTAGGCATTATAACTTACGGGAAACATCTTTTCGGTACTCTTCAATGGGTACCTAATATTTGCAATGAGCTTACGATGGGTTTGTGGTGTGCTGATTTACTTAGTGTATTAGTGTTTGTATGTTCTTTGTGTCTGTATTTTTTGTGTTCGTTTGATTTTCTGACCAAACTGCGTCAATTCTTGCACTTACGATTGATTCTTTCAATATTAATGTTTGGGCACACCTTCGGTGTATTGAATAAATGAATAAATGAATAAATGAATAAAAGTCATTGTGACATCAAGTACATCAGCTAGCAAGGTAGCTCAGCTTTACTCGACTGACGAAAAAAGCAAAACTTGGTCTGTTAGCTACCCATCGAGTCCTTCTCTACATATCTAGGCTCCGAAGAAGGCGATAAAGCGGAAATGTCAGTCGAATAAAACTGTGCTGTCTTGGAGAGATCATACTGTAATTATAATGAAATATTTCAGAGCACTCAACAAATTTTATAATGTCTTCCTCATTTCCATTGCGCTGGATCAGAACAAGCTAAGGAATGTGCAAACCCGGAGTTCTTGAGGGGAAAGATACGCGGCCGATGTGCAGGAGTTCCTCTTTTCTCTAAAAAAGCGAATTTACAATTAAATGGCGGCCAATAAATTAAAATTAAATGTCAATAGTACAGCACGAAAACTACGTGGCTAGAAGGAGCGACTTCTATCCACGTAGGCCGCTAAAACATTGATGAATCTGTGGCCCGGATTCATCAATGTTTTAGCGGCCGGCAACGATGGAATTTATCGTGAAACCGCCACGTACGGCGATTCATCAACGCGCGGTGTGGTATGTTTCTGGTGAAAGCCGTTGTAATGCGTCGTCATTTCACTGCGTCGTCTACCCGGCTAGAGCGTCGGGTAGACGACGCAGTGAAATGCCGATAACACTTCATCTATTCTGGTCTTCTATTCTGGTTTTTTATGTTTAGTTTTCGAGTACATGGGTTCTTCCTTCTCCAGCCCGTACCTGTTTTCTTTGTTAATTACACTATTTGAACATTCGGATTTTAAAGATGGAGTATGTTTCTGTTTCAGTTCTCTCGTAATAGAATATCAGTGTTTTCCCACCCCCCCCCCCAGCCAGGTACCAATTAACTGACCCGGTGGGGATGGAAGGGGTAGTTAGCTAGGGTTCTAGCCTAGGAATGATGAATTGGAGAACGCAAAAATGGAGGTGGGAGAAATAACAAGCTAAAGCAAGCTCCCTAGAAATTCGCGCTCAAAGGTTCATTCCCATTCAATGTAAATTCTTAGACGAATCTCGAAGACGATGCGGTAACAGAGGTGATATGTGCAATAACATGCTTAAATATAGCAGGTAAAACGAAAAAGAAAATTTTGCAAAGGTTTCGGCGTCAGATTACTTCTGGCAACGAGCAAAACTCGTTGCTACTTGGTGTCAGACGTTAGAGTGGAGCGTTATAGCCGCGTACACACTTCCGCAGTCGTGGGCGACTCTGACGTTTGCGAACCGGCTGGACAGTGAATATCTTCTAGGCGGATCAGTGACGACCATCGTCAGGGACCTCCCAAAGCGACTGCAAAAACGAATGGAAGCTAAAGGAGGCAATTTTGAAGCACCTGTTGTGGATTTTTCTGTCGCATTCTGTTGTTATTGGGGGTGTTATCTAAGGCGCCTTTTATGCTCGCCACGCGGCGCGGCGTGATGGTTGACATAGCTATCGATTTATCGACGCATCGCTTTCATACTCCGCCGCCTGAAAACACCATATCTGACCGAATTTCGGGTTACGGTATTCGGCGAGTCGCTGGAGGGAAGGGCTTGGCGCGATCAGTTGCGGCAGACTCAGTGTGGTGCAGGAGATTTCACCACCGGGATAATCACTTTGCCCCAACTTCGCCTAGGTGAGTTATTTGGGGTCTTCATCACGAGTCTAACATTTGTTTTACGCATTACGGTGAGTTGTGGCGAAATCGGTGACCATGACTTTAGTCACCCATACCTTCCGTAACCTAGGAAGGGGATGGAGATCTGAAGACATTCCCGAAGTTTCACCTACTACGCTAGAGATACGTTTAGTGCACAGTAATCTTGGACTGTTTATGTGAGAGAGAATTCGGATAGTTCGAGCAATTTTACTTTTAAATCCACACGCGTTGCAGAATAAAGAGTGGTTTAGTGCCACCTGCATTGCAGGGGATTCGACTCAATACCACACTCACTAATTTCAACCGTAGCAAGTTTCAACCGTTCAAGCTGAGCAGATGACTTTAGCTACAGTCTCAGAAAAGAATTCGTCGTTCCTCACAGAAATCCCTCCACTAGCATTGGCATGATGTGTTCCGCTGATCAGCCTAAAGAATCCGTTATGTTTTGGTTCTCCAGTGACACATGGACTGTCTCCCCGTCATCCTTCCGCACGGACCGCAGAAAGCAAACGCTCGTGGCCGCGTGCCGCTGGCGCTCGGCTTTCTAACCGCAAACGCGCTGCGGTACGTCAAATTCCAGCTGGTGTGCGACTGGCCGCGACGCAGGGAGAGTATAAAAGGCACCTAATAAAATTGCTGTTATTTTTGTTCATAAATCTGTTTTGTCCATGTGGTTTTTTCGTACTGATGAAATACTTTGAAAAATTGCCCAAACTTTTCAGGCATGCAATAATGCAGATTTCTATACTTAACATTGTACTGTTCATTTGCAAACAATAGTAAATAAAACAAAATGAATAAACACTGTGGTACCAAATCCCAGGCCTGGCTTTGTGTGCGAGCACAATGTAAACGACTGAATTTGCTTTCAATAATTTAAAAACATTATGCACAATTCTGTCCACTTTCTCAGCCGCATCTTTGCAATGCTGCATAAGGGAAAGAATTGTGTCTAGTATGAAATCGAGATCCCGCAAAATGGTGTCACCGTCATGCTGACATGATGGAGATATGCATTGAGAACGCAGTTCGTAGAGCTTAGCACCTACTAGCAGTGACTGGTATTATTATCGCGGCTGTTATTAACACGAAAAGGAAGAGATGAGAGAACATCAATCAGTAATTGCAGTACATAAGCGACGCATGCTAGCACAATCCATCTGTATTGAAATGCTTCGCCTCACTGTAAGTGCATTTCTGCGGTCTACCACGCCGTGTCCAAAATTTTGCGAGCACATTCCAGATTCTTTTTTCAACTTTTGTACCTGCCGCCTTTACAAACACTACTCGAAGTAAGCACCATCACTAGAAGTTTTAAAATAGGAGTTTTAAAATAACTAAGTATTCTACAAGTATATAACACATTATTATTGGTCTCTTCTTAACGAAATATAGAATAAACCGATGAGCTCAACATTTGTTTCAGTCAATTGCGAAGGGCGAAAAATCGATTGGCATATTCTAGCTGTGGAAGAATATCACAAGGACATGAACTTGGTAAGCAATGTTTATGGACTTTTAATGAGGACGAAATTTGAAATTATAAACAACTGCAAGTTTTGGGTTCTCTATTCGTAAACAAACCGTGCAGTTCAGAACGTTACTAACAGACAGATACGACGGAAAAGCTCATACCACTCATGTATTAGGCTAGCCGAGAAGTTTTGAAACAAAATTTTGAAAACTGCTGAATTTCCTGGAAAAAAATTTCAAAACTCCCGGTTTATTAATGATCGTTTAGAATGTTCTAGATCTGTTGCAGCACGAGCATATAAGAGCGTTATTTTGGTGACATGTCGAACATGATTAGCCAGCGACAGCTTCGAGTGGTCACCTTCTACGAATGACACCGAGGCTCCAACACAAGCGCAACGGTATCGAATATCACCGATGAAGTTGAAGAAGGAACTGTGGGCGGCACCACAGCGCACCGCTGGTTGACGCGCTTTGATTTAGGAGATATAAACCATGAAGATGGAAAGTGCAGTGGACGACCTTCTGCTATCGATGATGATGCGTTGCAACTCGCAATTAAGTCACAATCCAGAAGCTACTACGCGGAAGCTGGCAGCAACCCTTGCCTATACATCCACTTCACCATCGGTCTGCATCTCCACGACCTCGGCTATCGAAAAGTTTTGACAAAATGAATCCCTCATGGGCTGACCACATGAGCAAGTGCGGATGTACTTATGCCAGTCACTACCTGCGCAGCCGCATCGAAAGGAATTTCTTGAGGATCTAGTGACTGGATATGAGAGCTGGATAGCGACACGATAGCAGCGCAATCGTGCCGTCCAGCTTCCACGCGGCGCAGAACCACCAGTCCACCCGAAGCCAGACCCACACCAACGCAAACATTTATAACGCAAATATTTATTTGCGTTTGGTGGGATGCAAAAGGGCTAATCTACCATGAGCTGCTGGGTGCCTGGCGAGGTGGATACCGCATCCTTATACGTTAATCAGCTTTAGAAATTGGCCGACGCAATGTGAGAAAAAAGGAGAAAAAATCAAGTGTCCACCTATTGCGCGATAACGCGCGTCCACACGCATCGACAATTCGTGAGTAGATCCGGTAGCCCATCCACCGTATTCACCAGAATTTGTGCCGTCGGACTGTTTTCTGTTTGAACCGCTAAAGCATCATTCGAGAGGGAAAAATATGACAGCTATTATGATCTCAAATTGGCAGTCGACAATTTCTTCCGCTGATTTCTGGACGAAACGAGCAAGCGATTTGCCGATCAGATGGTAGAAGGTTATGCCGCTCTGTGATGAATACATTGTTAACTCGTAGTTTGAAATTAGAAAACTATGGCTGAACGAAAATTCGGCTGATTTTTTGTTTCAAGACTTTTCGGCAAGCCTAATAGATTCCAGATTTCATGGGGATTTCATGTGGGTTTCCACAATCATGTAGTTTTTTCTCGATTTTTTAACGCAATTTATTTCATTTTCACATCGAATTTAACACTCTTCTAAACAAACTTGATGTCTGAAAACGAAGTGAACATCTCTTCCGAATCAGAAGGAGAGCCTTCCACATTAAACCAAATACTCTTCAGAAATGGTAGAATGTTTCCTTTTTCAAGGGAGATGTAGTGTGTTTTTGTTTGGTGTTTTAATCCACCTGCATAATAAGTGAACAAGCTGTATAGAATTTTATTATGATTTCATAATTAAACAAAAAAATTATGGTTTAAAAGCAGGAAGACGACCGTTTTTTAGAGCTAGAACTGTTGACCGCGTCACTCCCTTGCCAAGTCGATCCATTTTCGTTTGATTCATAGAAAAACTTCTGTTTGCATAAAGTTTTACACCTGCGAACGATGCAACAAAAACATCTGTAAAGGGCACACATATTCTCACTTTGATGTTTAATGTAGGCAGCATTTACACTGTCAATCGAAAAAAATCGCAACGAGTAAATCGTGCTTGGCGCATTCTTTTTTATTGTACTAAACAATTTCATTCTTATCGCGCTTGGAAACAAATTTTAATGTAGTGTTTTTCGTAAAAAATGAAAATGTTGTAAAATTACTCCACACATTCGGCAGCTAAAGTAAAGAATTTTGAAGAAAATTCTTTTACAGTCGATATATAGAAAGCTGCTTTGTGGTGTGTTCTACACAAGTTGAAATGGATGTCTGTTTCGAATTGCTAAACAAGCAGTTCGAGTATATCCGCCTTACTGGGGAAAGACCGAGTAATGATTGGTTCCCGTTCCTCAATGTGAAAGTTGGCCTGTCCAGGAATGTGATCAAAACGAAGTGGTACCGCAAACCTAGTAACAAAAAAGCACTGGTCTTTCGGTCTGCACATTCATTCAACGTGAAAAGGGCCATAGTCACCAACATGCTTCGAACAGCGGTCGCAGTTTTGTCTGACGACATCCAGAAGGCTGTCTGTCTAAGGAGCTTGTAGGACAGATCGCCTCTTTGAATTGGTACCCTTTTGCAGGAATCTCTACCGAACGCAGACGTTGCTTAGTGGTTCCAAACAGAAACGAAGCCGAGCGAAACATAATTCCCTTCCTACCGTTCATATCGGGCGAGGTCGGTAGAGAAATCCGCAGTGGCCTTCGAATGAAGGACCTCCGTGAACTGATGAGGGTGGTAGAAGGCCCACGTATGAGTTTGAAGGGACAAATAGTTTGCAACCAATTGTACAACCGCAGCTGTCCCCACCGCTCGTGTGTAGTGTGTCCTTTTGGGAAACAAGGTGATTGCATGACCTCGGGGGTGAAGTATCTCATGTCATTCAGGAAATGAAGGAAAATACGTCGAAAAAACTGGAACGCCGCTGTGAACAAGGGTGAAGGAGCACGTAGACGACCTTAGAAAGTCGCAGGGATCGACTCCAATGGGCGAGCACAGAGTAGACTGTCATATCGGCGCAATGGTTTAGGTGGCTGTCACGGTACTTGCGCGCGAGAGCGGAAAAGACTGGAGGCATTCTGGATCACATCGCGAAACCCCAAGATCAATCGCAGAAACGAGTGCATGGAAGGTATGCAAGAACTCGCACCCTTTGTCGACCTCTGGGGTTCTGACCTACAGAGTCATGCCCTATGATGGGCTTTTCGGCTTCCACCAAAGAGGTCACCCTTCATCGTTTCTCCGCATCGCTTTCTTCATTTCATTCACCTTTGAATTTTTTCTGTAGTATGAAACAACCTTTACGAGAGTAGTTCTTCAAGTGTTATTTGGACTCTTCCAGGCTCCGAAGAAGGTTCTACTGCCGAAACGTAGACCAAAAAAGTGGTGTTTAGCACAATATCATGCCGAGATTCATGAAAAGTTGGGCACGGAGTCTACTTTCGGAGAAACTTGTATCAAGCTTTCCTTGAACGAAAAACTATTCCTCGGAGAGTCTAACGTATAAGAAGCCCGTTTTGATTTAAGGTTGTTACTTTGATTACAGATGCATCAATTTTGTTTAGGAGTGTTCAATTCGATGTGAGTGTGGTGTATATTACACGGGGACGGTCAGGAGGTACAAGATAGGGGCCACGCCCTTCGCCAGGTGGCATGCAATCTCTCTCTCATCCCCTCGCTCCCTCCTCCAACCCCTACACTTTATCGAGAGTCTAACTGCTGCCATATGAAACCTTTGAGACGCAAAACAAAATTTCCCTGTCCGCAGAACTGTGGGTAACCTCCTCACGCTACGCCCCTAGCAGGAGGCGGCTGTACCTCCTGTGGCGCTGCCAGGTTACATTTGCACCTCAAATTGGACACTCTTTTAAGCAAGCCTAAAACTTTTGAACTCAAAGCAAACTCCTCCTCCAAATGAGCTTGTTCTACGATTAACTAGAGACTCTCTGAGAAGGTTAGAATATTTTTAGTTAAGGGAAATTCCAGTATAACTTTTTTTGAAGTTTTAATACACTTTCACAAGAATTGAACAAATGGTTTAAAGTTTTACAAAAAGTTTTAATTTTTGAGGGAAAATGGTTCAAAACGTTTTGCTCTAAATAGCTGGAAAGCGGACATTTTTAGTGCCAAAAAGAATGCGCCATTCCTTAATCCAAGACGATTTTCAGCCACAACTTTATTCGATTGATAGCAAATTCTCTGCTTCCATGGAGCTTCACACCTGTTAATGATACAATAAAAAGCACAGTAAAGAACACACATATCCTTACTTCGATGATTCATATAAATGGCATTTGCACTATCATTAAAATAAACGTTGCGACGAACTTTTTGTGCGCGTGACGCAATCTAATCTTTCAATGCTTTCTATGCTTACTTCTTAGCGTGTTTAAGAGCAATTTTATTTCACTATTTTTTCGAACAAAATCATTACACTCATTCGGCCGCTAAACAAAAAATTTCAAAGGACACATACCAAATTCCCTACAACAAAAAAAATCATCTTGGCCATCTCGGAGTGTCTGTAGTTAGAAGCCATTAGAAAGCTTGTTTTGATTTTGAGAATGCTCTTTCTGATTTCAGACTCAACAAGTTTGTTTAAATGAGTGTCCAATTTGACGAGAAATCTGTTAAATTTAACGTGAAAAGTGTCCAATTTGAAGGGAAAATGGTCTATATTTGTTCGAATTGCAGACGTTCGATTGCTACAAAGCCAATACGGCTGCAATTGCAGCATACGATGAACTGTCACATCCCAGTATTCCACAGCATTATGTTAATTCAACGGAATATTGCAGATATTCAAGACAGATGTGAGTCCTCACATCTATCCTTATATGGCAATGAAAGCTTTGCAACGCGCGACCGTGGCACACCCCACATTGTGAATAGCCGTCGCCGAAATGTATTATTTGGTTTGCTGCACGACGCGTAGTTGGTAGGTAGGAACGCGCCAGCCAATCAGACAGCATCGAATGAGCGTGGTATTGAGAGAGGGTGTGTACGGGAGGCCCCTGACTGGCTGGCATGCGCTCGGTCGGTGCTCTGATACTGTGATTGGCTGGAGCGTTCTTTCCTACCACTACACATCTTTGCTTTTTTACTTTTTGAGATCCTTCTCATTTCCTGCCTCGCGTTTAGCAGTCTGTTCCAGAACAAGTAATGGTACAATGTATAGAGAAAAGGAACTCAAGTTGCTTTTTGAGAAGATGCCAAAGGAGGAGGTACTGTACTGGTTATGCCTTCCGACCAAAAGCTTGTATATATTTCCGACCTAAAATTTAAGAATAGCCAGCGTTTTGTTCCAGATTATGGAAACCGTCGGAAAGCTAGGCCCGACGACCTACGGTTGTTCAACGAGAGGATACGAATATCCAAGTATGACAGATTGTGGCAATCATGCGCACCTTGAGCTTCTCTGTCTGTACAGGTGATGCACTCAGTTGAAGAAATTAAGTTCCTAGTTAATACCTCTATCAATTTCCATTTAGGAAACATAGTGAAACTCAGGAGTGCTAGTGAGATCGATGGGATATCAAACTCCTATCTCGAGAGTTTTGAATAAACGTTGCGGTTGATTGAAGATGTCACATTAAAATTCATGTACGTTATTGGTTACGCACAGCGTGTTGTGAATACCCAACGAGGGTGTACATCTATGAATGCATAATAGTATATTATAGAGCAGATAGGAATGAATAATAAGACTTAGCCCACTTAGGTGAATACTCTGAGATAAGTATCATTGAGTAACATCCGCAGGCATAACCTAGGGATACCGCAAGAAGGTAATAGAGATTGCGCTCAAGTAGGCCACTCTAGGCGCGGTGCCCCCATTCAAGACCAGAAGTAGTTGGTTCCATTGGCTAACTATCGATGATATTTGTAGTCCCGCCTCTGCATGTAGTCTATACAACCTGCCCTGATGTGATAAATGTGTTGTGCTCTGCAAGTAACCAACGTAATAAAACCATTATTAAACGTTCTGCCGCAGACACATCCATTGTGCCTGCCAAACAGCGGCGTTTCACCTTCCTGCTTCTATTAGATTGGTGCAAAATGGTAGCCGTCTCCGTACTTCATTAAACAGAATCTTCAAAATCATAAACGATTGTAGTGATATTATACATCGTTGAAAGCCAAATTATTCTTAAAGCTACCGTAATTATTCCTATTTATCTGTCTCTCTATATTCGGTAATTTCGGATCGCTTGCGATGATGCTGTCAAAATGAAAAATTGGTGACGTATTGCTTTAAAATTGGCCATAGCGATACAGAAGCATCACGAAATGTCATCAACGCATCGGGTGAGGTCATCACGTCTGAAAGTACAACGCAATGGTTCGAAATTTCGAGCTGGAGACTTTAGTCTCGAAGATCAGCAGGGACGCCTTCGGCCGTCGGAGGTTGACAAGGATGAGTTGATGGCAATGATAGATGCCTATCCGAGAATATCCACAACGGAAATTGCCAAAGAGCTACACTTTGACCACGTAACTGTAGAACAGCATTTGAAGAAAACTGGAAAGGTAAACAAACTCGATAAGTGGGTGCCGCAGAAGCTGATCGAGCATCAGCCATCCTCCATGTCGTAACAAGACGACTTAAAAACTTTAGGATTGTTTATCACTGTAACGTGCTTATTTTATTAAATATATTTATGTGGCAGATTCTCAGGGTAGCCGGCGATGGCAGATTAGGGGTCTGTTGACACTCTGTGCGCTTCTCATACTTATCAGATGGAAGACTTTGGTGTATAAGAAAATGTCAGGCTGCGGCGATGGGCAGTTGTACTCGTTTCGTCAGGCCGGTGAGGCCTTCTTTTGTGTTATTTAAGATTCCTACTGTTTTTTATCCCAATAAGGTGCCTTTTTTGTATGTTAAATTTCCTCGCGGTAATTTTCTTGTACTGCTGAGTTACAGCTGAGTTTAATTACCCAAGTTTAAAGTCTGGAATGAAGAATTCGGTCTGTCGAATGTGAAGTCCCGCGTGGAGAGTGGCGAGCTAGTGTTCGAAATCACGACAGACAACGAATTCATGAGTTTCAATGTGCTTTCGTCTCTACTTTTGTGCAACATAAACAATCCTTTTCTGGGACGTATTCCGGCCGAAGCACTTAACAGAATCATTGCAGCAAAAAAAGGATGATAACTGTTTGGTGGTCAGCTGCCTGTTTGTTCCGCAACAGTTTCTCGGCTTCAGGCGAATCTATAACAGCGAAGAAGTACTGTGAGAAACTCGATAAAATGCACCAAAAATTGCTCAGAATCCACCAATCCTTGATGAACCGAAAAGGTGTAATCTACACATGACAAAGCTCGGCGGCTCGTTTTATTGATGACTACAAAGCTGATTGAGTTCGGATATGTAACTCTTCACAACTATACCTATATTTCTCTAAGAGACTATCACTTTTCAAGCATCTAGACAACTTTCTAGGATCTAGACAACTTTTCTAGGCTTCAGAAACTAAGACAATGCAAAAAAGGCAGACGACGATATCGTCGCCTACAGAATGCAAGAATTTTACACTGCTGGGATATCTAAACTAGGTTCTCGTTGGCAGAAGCGTGTGCTTCTTTTATTGGTTATGTCATTTGTAAGGATTCCCTATGGGGCGAGTTATAGTCAGCTATATTAGTAATTTAAATTAGTTTCTTCAAAGAGGCCACTATTTTTTCATCAACCCAATACGTTGTATCTTCTGAACAGCGAAAGCTAAACTCCTTCCACTAAAGATGCCTTCGACGAATATCGAGTGTACGATTCACAGACCGCGTGACCAACAGCGAAGTCCTAAACCGGAACGGATTAATGAGTCTCTCTACATTAATCGCACAAAAGCCTCCTAGGATACGTGCTACGAATGCCGAGCACCGATTTGCTCGAGTGGCCATGTCGTGGATTCTTGAAGGTGGTAGCATAGCCTGCGGTCGTCCGAGAAACACATGGAGGCGAGCATTCGAAACGGACATTCAGCTACTAGTTATTTCCAGAGGCAAGGGTAAAGAATTGGCACAGACAGGCATCAATGGGGAAATCTCGTCGCCCGATGTGCTCAGCAGTATGGGTGGAAGCGAGTCTTAGTCAAAGTAACCTTCTGAGTGTTGCTTCGATGCCACGTTTTACAGAAAACAAATCGTACACAAGAAAGGTCATGCCTTTTCTACCCAATAGCTGCTGCCCAAAGACCGGTTCCTGACTAGAGTCACCCAGACCCTTTCTTGGCAACTCATCGGCTCTACACTTAGAGACAAACAGGGATGGAGGCGCAGAGTTCTATATTGTATAAATTTTAGGAACATGAATTTTAAAAGCGGGCAAAACAGAGAGGGCTTTTCTCATCAAATTTGGTTTGAAGTATGTTCGCTCGTAGACAATTAGTTATCCTAAGCAAACAGCAAATAGACTCCATGTCCGACTTTCCACGGCATGTTTCGTGTTGAGTTGCTAGTTCGTGACGCTATGCGCCGAGATTGTTACAGCACTTTATTCGGCTTATCTTACGGCGATTTCTTCATCGAAGACTGGAAGAGTCCAAATAACACTTGAAGAACTACTCCCCCAAAGGTCATTTCATACTGCAGAAAGAATTTCAAAGGTGAATGGAATGAAGAAAGCGATGCGGAGAAACGACAGTGGGCCAACCTTTATGGTGGAAGCCGAGAAGCTCCACCAGTCACCATCAGATGGAGGTGAACGTTGGTGAATTATGTACTTATGCCCTAGGGACCACCTACCATAAGAGTCTCCTACGGCATCACCCTGTAGGTCAAAACCCACAGAGGTCGACAAAGGGTGCCAGTTCTTGCGTCACCGCCATGGACTCGTCTCTGCGATTGATCTTGGGGTTTTGCGATGCGATCCAGAATGCCTTTTACCGCGGACACGTCGCTCTCGCGTGCAAGCCAGAGATGAGCGGATTAACTGTTATCCATTATCCGTTATCCGGTTTCCGGAGATTTGGCTTATCCGCTTCGTTGCTCGTTATCCGGCGATTTTTGGCCAGATAACGAACAACAAATAACATGACTCCTAGGTTTGAACGTGGTGATGGGTGGACTGTGTAAAGGATCCTCGCCATCGTAAGAGTGGAAAGACAACGGAAGTCGTTCAAATCCAGGTGGGTTAGTTGATGCATTTCCTCGCTTGAGAACTGGTTACATAGCTTTAAAGTTACCTTAGTTCTTCCTTCCAGAGTGAGTGTACCATACATTCCTGAGGCCTACTAAGCATAGCATTGTTGATTCATCTCAAGCCATGCAGACCAAGAGGGCATACAAACTGCTATTAGCGACCGTGAAAAGTGCAGGGCCTGACTCAACATAGAGTGAATTTTTACCCCCGACGTCGTGTCATATGTGGCTCCATGACTGCAGTGTGTTTGATTTTCTTGAAGGCGGTAGAGGTATGCTTTTAGTCATATACTGTTGTGAACCACCAAAAAAATACCGCAATACAGCAGTGAATACGAGCGAAAGAGAAATAGGTTCAATTCGGATTCAGGAAGCGACTTCTCCATTGAACATTTTAGCGCTACAAGAAACTGTACTAAACAACTTAGAATCGCGGGTGCTGCAAGACATGCAGATTCGTTCTATTTGTGAGTTCTACAGTAAAGCCTCTCTATTACACAGGGAACCACTCCCTTTTTGGAATACTTCGGATAATCCTGCCCTTCTGAATGACATGTGTCCTTAAATGTGTGACTGGCCTACACAATTGCTTGCTGTTATTACCAGATATAAGAAGATATATACGCCAACAAGGCTACGTCGTTATGTCGCACATGTCCTCCGACATAGTATCATTGCCTCTCCCATAAATAGGCTTGTCCACGAGTTTCTTCTACTGTCGCCTTGAATGATATTTCTGGATTTCCCTCCTGTTCTTAGCTTCCTTCGTTTCACTTACCTCTCGCGTTCGTTAGTGCTTTTCCTTGAAATACCTCAATTTTTCCTGGTGTAAGCCTTTCACTGCCTTACAGTAATGTTGAGTCATATCAATTCGGAAAGCACAGGTGCTGCAGGCAATGACTCTCTTTGGCTTGAAGAAATCACTGTTTTATTTTTATATAGTTACAACCAGTTTTTTTGTTGTTGCTTCAACTCTTTTACCTGACTATATCTTTGCATATTTATCTCCTCTGCGGCTCTCCTTAGTAGGCCATCGCCTGGGGAGCGTAGTTAGTTTAAAGAGGTTCCTGAAAGATAGAACCCACCCCGGTATGTTATGCCAGTTGCGTGCCTACTGAGTCGTAGCACTCAAGGTGGAGAACCATTGATTCTATGTAATATAAGTCGGGAAGCAGTTGTTTCCTAATTATAGTTTTAAATTAGTTGTATTTATTATCGCCACAATTTTTTTTATATTGCAGACAAAGTTTTTTTTACGGATAGACTTTCAAGTCAAGTAGAGGCGCAGTATAGGCCTGTTCTTTTCCTCGTTTTTAGTATAGTATATTACGCATTTGACTCGTAAGAAGAATATGTTTGTAGGCTTATGAATTTTTTGAGGTATTTCAGGATCAGCAACGTTGACAAAACATTTATGACTCCTCAGTTTCCTACTTATTTTTGTCTAGATTATTGTTTACTTCCTTGTTCTTCTATTGTGTTCTTGACATACCAACCATAGTCTCTTCTTTTGTGGAGTGCTGGCTGTTTTTTCTTTTTTTGACGCACCCATGAGTGCATAAATGAATAAATAAATAAATAAATAAATAAAGTATTGTATCTATCCTAGACAACTCCATATTCAAGTACCTTAGATCTTTGGGTGCTATAGCGCAGCAACAACAATAACGGTGGTGTAGAATGGAGATTGTTATGTGGACTTTATTCGAATGGACGTCTACCGCTTTCTTCATGGCATCGAAAAGTTAAGAAACATCGGGGAATTGCTCTTCCAAGGATCATTCTATTTTTCAGTAGTTTTAATTGAAAAAGAACTAGGTGGCCGATAAACAAAACAAAGCGGGCAACCTCCTGGCACAGGTAAAAGAGGAAATGTTGCTGTTTGTTTGCCTTTCTTCTGATGAGCAAAAAATTCCATAGGGCGACGTTAATCTGGCGACTGTACTGCGTTTAAGAAACTATCAAACAGTCTAGGAATGGCTTATCAATTAACAGTGCTTCAACTTCTAATCTGCCGTTGAAATTATAGCAATTTGAAGCGAGTTTTAATTTTTGTTGTTTGTCCGGTTATTTATCCGTTATTCGGGTTTCAAAACTTCATTACCCGCTCATCCCTGGTGCAAACATCGTGACTGCCACCTAAAGCGTGACAGTCTACCCTGTGCTATCCCATTGGAGTCGATCTCTGCGATTTTCTAAGGTCGTATTCGTGCTCCTGCACCCTTATACACAGCGGCCTTCCGACTTCCCTTACTCCTCCCTGCATTCTCATGAGGACATGAGGTACACCACCGCAAGGTGTAAACGTAAGCCGAATGAAGTGCTGTAGCAATCTTGGTGTACAGCTTCACGAACTAGCATTTCAACTGTCAGAATCTACAGGTACATCTTTTCCTACACTGCGCATATTATGCAGCTTCACTAAGTTGAAACTCTACCCTTCTAGAGTTTGGTGTTGAAAAAACGACAGTATCATCATAGGTTTAGTTTTTTCCACATCATTATCAAAAAATGTGATAACACTTGACTAGATAGTAGAGTAAGTAGAAGGGCAGATAGATAGCATTCGCTCACGTTGCACAGAAACGTGGCACAGTGCGGTCATTACTTTATTTCTTCATATAACAGGATTGGACAACAGATTGAAGGCTGTTTCTAAATAATCGCTTCTGGAAGCCTTTTCTTCAAAGAACCATTGTCGACTCCCCTGATACAGACCTTAGTCGTTGTATTTTTCCCATTCTTCCTAAATGTTATGAATTGGAGTGATTGCTCGACATTAAAACACCTACAAATCCACTACCTGTAGAGGCACAATAGTACAGCGTCCCTATACTCTGTATTGCCAGGCTTCCTCAGAGCAGAACATCCATATGTTGTCCGCCCAAGTTGAACTGCAGTTTCATAAATCTGAAATGCATGTCTTTGAGAGATGTCTATAGGAGTTTGACAAACATCCTTGCCTGCTCCCATGGCATCATATTAAGAAGTTCCAAGAGCTGTGGTTGATAGAAACTTCTTCTGTGAAGCTTCCTACAATTAAACGGAAAAAGAGCAGTCAAATTAAACTCATATTTTTGAAGATGTTGAGCTAACAAGGCAAGCCCATGAATTTTTCCCAAAGATTCTCAGTCAGACTATGTGATGTTGTGGAAAATGAGGCGAGGGCATAAAAGTGTTCTTCGTTTACGTTACGGAAATGAGAACGACGACATACTGTCGCAAGGCAACCCCTTGTGATTGTAGGAATCAACTATCAGTGCCGAGTTAGCCGAGTGGGTACATGGACGGGCGTTCGGATCCGGAACTATGCAGTGGTTTTAAATCTGCTGCTACTGTCATGAAATCATATCCACCACTGTTAGGACAATTGTGGTCTATAGGACGCCTAATTGCACCACTAGTGGTACGATACAGCTTATCAAGGCTTTAAGTGATTTAACCACATTTGAAGGGTAATGCATTATAAACAGCGACTTCAACTTTCCAGATATTGACTGGGTTAAAGCCACTGACTCACTTGCTTCTTGCATACAAATCA
Source organism: Heligmosomoides polygyrus bakeri (assembly GCA_947359475.1). NCBI lineage: Eukaryota > Metazoa > Nematoda > Chromadorea > Rhabditida > Heligmosomidae > Heligmosomoides > Heligmosomoides polygyrus. The sequence goes on from OX375867.1 coordinate 8,657,241, forward strand.
TATGTTCGCCCAATATTGGAGTATGGCACCACTGTGTTCAGTCCTCACCTTAAGCGCTGCATACAGAGGCTAGAATCCGTTTAGAATAGCTACACTAGAGAGCTATGGTTACGCTTAAATGGCTATGACTACACCTCCATTCCATCAGCACCTGTTCGTAATAAAGTATTCAAGCTGGAATCGCTTGCTATTCGTAGGAAGCGAAACGATCTAACTATGATTTACAAGATGATGATTGGAAAAGTTGCACTTCCACTTACTGAGGTTTTCACAGTCCATCATTCTACCACTAGGGGTTGTAGATCTAAATTTCATTATTCTACGGCCAAAAGTTGTGTTCGTGCCTCCTTTTCTACTCAAAGGGCCGGTTCTGAATTCTTGATGTTTACCAAAAAACATACTTTGCCATCTTCGTTTAACCAATATAAAAAGCTCGTTGGTAGTTATCTTAAAATTCGCTAATTCGCCGTTTCTTGTATTTCTGTATTTATTACCAATGTGTTGTCCTGCTGGAGTTTATTTCGTCGCGTGTTGTCATACACGTATAAATAAATAAATAAATATTTTTTGTTTTCACACTATTGTGGACCATTCCCTCTTACAACTCCACGCATTATATATGTTACAGGGAGGTGAGATTGTGATTTGTAGAAAGCTGCGACCAACAGTTTCGATTGACTTCGTTCTCACACGTAGTTTCATCCAAAGTGTCTGTGCTTGATCGACTACAATGTGTCTATAGCTGGCGAACTATTACCGCATGTTTCTTTCTTGCGAAGACCTTGGTTGAAGACGGGTCAGCACAGACACGTTTCATGTACCAGTAAAACTATGTCAAATAGTGTACTTTTACAGGTCTAACAACAAGCAATGGATACTAATAATGGCAATGACACGAATCCAAACCCAAGGTATGAGGAAGGAAGGCTTCTTATATTTTGCATGAAAACCATACGGAGATAACCCTACCCCACTGATCTCGAGGTTCGTAAGCGAAAAAACATATATAAATTTATGGTAGTGACAGAGGATGCAGAACCACTGCAGCAATTTGCACAGGTCTGGATCCGAACCCCGACTTGGTGCTCACGAGTGCTCAACACTTTGTGGTATTCTTCTATAATATCAAGCTGAAAATCATGTGGGCGATCCTCGCAGTGAACTGAAGAGTGCAGTTTTTTAAGAAGTTAAGAATGCCATGCAGAAGCACTGATGCAAATCTTAGTCACAAAAACGCTAAACACTGCCATATTTTCATGTCTAATGAGCTCTATAGCGACCTACTTCGCTTCGATGAAACTGCGTATGCCAGGAACAACAACAACACCTGAAAGATTTTCGCTAAATGTTAGGGCAAACCGCCCCCAAAAATGAACTTACGATGTGACGAAGCATTTCAAGACAGAAAGTAGTAAACCTAGTCTTTATGTCACCTTTATATTGTCCTAGTTTCGTAATTATCCTTTCGTACAGTACTTCAATCTATTCATTGCCAGGCTCCCCGTAGCTGTAATAACTGGACACTAAACATTGATGTCAACTACTAGAGCGCGCTGTGGCTCCAAACTGTTTTAAAACGAGGATTTCGAAACAAGACTTATGAGTCTGGTCTCCGTCGTACTTGTACAGCACTTGTATTTAGGACAGAACATTGTGTAATGGAAATCGCTATCTCGAGCAGTAATTACTGTTTGTCGTATTTGCCCTTTCGGATAGTACTTCTGTCCGTTGTTAGATTCTTAGCAGCCGTAATAACAGATCACTAAGCATTGTTGTCAACGGAGAGCCAGGAGCAGGCTCCAAACATCAGAACTTGCAATAGGACATCTCAAAACAGAACGCCTCGTGTTCCACTTTTCGTAAATCTCGGCATTGTGAATATGTCATTGTGACATCAAGTGCATCAGCTAGCAAGGTAGCTCAGCTTTACTCGACTGACGAAAAAAGCAAAACTTGGTCTGTTGGCTACCCATCGAGTCCTTCTCTGCCGGGGCTCCGACGAAGGCGATAAAGCCGAAATGTCAGCCGAATAAAACTGTGCTCTCTTGGACAGATCATACTCAAATTATAATAAAATATTTCAGAACACTCAACAAATTTTATCACGTCTTCCACATTTTCATCTGCGCTGAATCCGAACAAGCTAAGGAATGTGCAATCCCGGAGTTCTTGAGGGGAGAGATAAGCTGGCGATGTGCAGGAGTTCCTCTTTTCTCTAAAAAAAGCGAATTTACAATTAAATGGCGGCCAATGAAGGTCAATAGTACAGTACGAAAACTAGTGGCTAGAAGGAGCGACTCCTGAGGCCCGGATTCATCAACGTTTAGCGGCCGGCAACGATGGAATTTACCGTGAAACCGCCACGTACGGCGATTCATCAACGCGCGGTGTGGTATGCTTCTGGTGAAAACCGTTGTAACGGTTACCCGGCTAGAGCGTCGGGTAGATGACGCAGTGAAATGCCGATAACGCTCCATGTGTCTGACACCCAGTAGCAACGAGTTTTGCTCGTTTCCAGAAGTAATCGGACGCATCCGAAACATTTGCGAAATTTTCGTTTTCGTTTTACCTGCTATGTTTAAGCATGTTATTGCACATATCACCTATTTACCGTTTTCGAGATTAGTCTAAGAATTTACATTGAATGGGAATGAACCTTCCAGCGCGAATTTCTAGGGGGCTTGCTTTAGCTTGTTATTTCTCCCACCTTCATTTTTGCATTTTCCTATTCATCATTCTTAGGCTAGAACCCTAGCTAACTACCCCTTCCTTCCTTACCGGGTCAGTGAATTGGTACCTGGCTGGGAAAGTAAAACACTGATATATCTATTGCGAGAGAACTGAGCCAGAAACATACTCCATATTTAAAATCCGAGTGTTCAAATAGCTGCCGCATAATTAACAAAGAAAGAGGCACGGGCTGGAGAATGAAGAAACCATGTACTCGAAAACTAAATATAAAAAACCAGAATAGAAGATGAAACATGTATTGTTAGATACAAACGACAGACAACAGCAACAATGGAAGTTGAACTACCATGGAACATTCTGGAGATATCTGTGAACAGGATTTTATACAGCCTTAATTATTTTAGAAAGATTTTTTTTTTAAATGTCGACCGTCCGCCTCAAGTATCTATAGGAAATAAAACTGCTAAAGAGGAAGATTCAACATACCATTGGTCATTCATGGATGGTGAGTAGATCGTATATTTTCAAGCAAAAAGCAAAAAAAGAGATGCAAAAGTGCGTAACTTGAAGATATTGTTCCTTTTAAGAACCGATGAAATGTTAACGTTACGGACAAGTTACACCAATGTACTCTTATCCAGAGCTTTATTGTAGAGCCAATTTAAACAGGCTCCAGTATTAAGATTTGATCTTAACAATTAGACTTCGCTGTCTCTTTTGGCAATATACAAGGTGGCTGAAAAGTTGGGGCAATTTTTTTAAAAGTATTTCAGCAGCAGGAGAAAACTCGATAAACGAAACAGATTTGCAAACGAAAATAATAGCAACTTCACTAGATTGATGACAACAGAATGCAACAGAAAAATTTAGAACAAGTGCTCAAAATTGCCTCTTTTGCCCTCAATACATTTCCGCAGTCGCTTTGGGAAATCCCTGACGATGTTCACCCACTTATCCGCTATAATCTCGTCCCGAGATCGTACAACGCCGCTTTCAGCTGCTCTTCAGTAGCGCATCTTGTAGCAGAGCCGAAGAAATGTGATTCCTATACTCAGCTCCCGCAGCTTAAGACAATTGAAGATACAAGTTCAAAGTTAGAACTTTAAAGGTATCTCGCCGAGTGTAGCCCATTGCGCATTTACAAAACGTCGTTGACCTATACACTGGGAGATGAAAAATATAGCTATAAAATGCTTAATTAAAATCAAAATTGAACATATTCAGCCTGTTTTGCTCTAGTAGAACACTCGACTCTCAAACATGCTTCAATCGAAGCGCAGAAGCAGTTGACACACCTAAAATAGCGCAGGTGAGGGCTTCTAGCATTTGAAAGGCTGACAAGATCCGACATATGACAACCCAGAGAAGTTTCACTAGGTTATCACCCTCAGACCCTATGTTTAGAAAAGAGAAAAAGGATACTAACCGACGTTCTCGATCTGAAGCATTTCCAAAACATCGAGCTTTTCCAGCTTGCAACTAAATTCTCTAGAGCTTCTGCTCGACACTAAGTCCAAGGGAATTCAACAACATTGTTGTTCGTATGAAAAATAAATTAAATACAGGTTTGTTTAAGTGCCTGTTCAGTTTACGATGCTGAATGGCAATCCCTGCTATTCTGCCACGACATGGCTTAAAAACCTAGTATTTACTGGCACTATGCTTAACCTCCTTGCGTAAAATGCGAAAACAAAATGTCAAATCCTTGACCACTCTTCTATATTTGAGACTCTTTATACCAAGTACTTGGAAGCGGTCTCTATAAGATGGAAGACATTGTGAGTAGTTAAGGGTTAGGAAAAGCCCTGTAAAATACAATATGTGTGAACGTCTTCTGAACTTTTTTGTCAGCAGTACATGTTTCTTAATACAGGGACTCCATACTGTCGAACAATACTCCAAGTGAGTAAAGACGTATGTGTTGGACGCTTCTGAGTATAGTAAAAAGTGTGCTAGTGCATTTCTTGCAATAGCTTCCAAGTGCTTGTGGAACTTCAAAGAAGTGTCCACAAGAATTCCGAAATCTCTCACATGATCCCTTGTCTTATTGTAATTTCATTAAACCTATATGATGGTGTTGGATAAAGTCCTAAATGTAAATGTAGCGCTTTTGCTAGATTTACTGGAATATTCCACTTACTGGACCACTCCATCGTACTTCGTATGAAGTTTGAAATATATTCTAGAGCAAAAAATTGATTTGAAAAATCGTAGGCACAGCAACTTTATTATATCATCTGCGAAAATTTTTGCCTCCAAACTAGGATGCACCTTCAGGATTTGTGGCAAGTCAGCTGTATACGCGGAAAAAGCAGAGGAGAAAGTATTTGACCTTGAGGTACATCACTCGGACAAAGATGTCTGTTTGAGAAGCTGTTTCCAACATTTACCGTCATGTGTTACTCCCGCAAATAGGATGATAACCATTTTAAAATTGGCTTGCGAATACCGAAGCTAGCAAGCTTCTGAAAAGCTTATCTGTCGAATGCTTTTGAAAGATCAAAAATGATAACATCAACCGACTTTGCTTGATTCAACGCTGTGTGCCAGTCATATATGGAGTCACAAACCAGGGTTTTTGTAAAAGCTTCCGGATTGAAACCGTGCTGCTTTTTGGGATTACATGGTGTTTTGAAAACAAGTTGTACAGCTTATCTCGCGAAATTTTTCCAAAACCTTGCCAACTGTTGGAGATATGCTAATAGCTATGAAATCAGACAGTAAAGATGCATTATTGCTCTTAGGAATTGGTGTCACTATGGAGTCCTTCCAAATCATCGGAACTCGATCTAGAGCTAGGGAGATATTAAAAACCGTAGCTAGTGGGTGTTGTAATGTATTCGCACATTTTCGAAAAATCCGCTGTGGGATGCCGTCATACGTAGCCGACAGTGAGGGTTTCAGACCTTTAAGGACACGCAGGACATCACCAGGAAGAACGACTAGAAACCCAGAGGAGAAACCTGATGAACGCAAATCAAGCGGATATTCAGACATATAGCCTAAGTCGTAGTGAGGTGTCGTGTCGTCGAAAACGCTAGCGAATTATTTTCCAAGATCGTTTGCCTTATCTTGGTCTGTGCGAAGAAAGCACCCATCTTGGACTTGCTCAAGACAGGAATTCTACACGTACCTTAGTCTTTGTTCTCATATAGTTGAAAAGTCCGTCCTTGCTACATGCGAGCAAACAACGTTCACGGTATGCTGTGTATTTCTTAATATGGCGTTTTAAGTCTGAGCATACCTTTTTGTAAAATGGGTGTCCTAATGGTTTCGGAAGACATGATAAAAGGCGACTTTTTTGCTCGAAGAGGTTTTTAAGATGAGCTGGATACTGCTGTGGTCCAGCCTTTTGATAACGAAAAGGAACAATTGTTGCGAACAGTTGACATAAAATCAAGCAAAACCTATAATAAACATCATCAATGCTTATGTAGCCCTTAAATACTGGAACCAATCAACACCTTCAAGGTGTCAGTTAAGTTTATCGTAGCGAACTCTATTGTAAATCGGTTCAGGTAAGTACAATGTACCCTCCTGAACGCCACTTAGCTCGAAAAGTATCACATTATAGTTCCCAAAAGGAAGAGGTATTCAGAGATTGTGGATGATTGGGTTTGACGAAAAAACTAAATCGAGATAGAATTGTTTTTTGTGGGAATGGAAACCATTTGTTTAAGTTAACAGTTAGCAAACGTTATTCTGAAATTTTCATCCCGCGAGGACTCCTCGCGATTTTACCCAATCGATATCAAAATTGAAATCACCTAATATAACAATAGGCAGCGAAGCAGAGCACAGTACGTACATTGAGTCTAAAAGTTTATTATCTTGCTCGATAGAAGATCCAGGTGCGCGATGTACTAAAATATATATAACGCAGCAAGCGTGTGTGTGTCACACTGTCCGTCCGTCCGTCACACTTGAGTTGGGGCGCGGCAGCCGAACACGTCGGCAACCGTTCATGGTGAGCCGCAGACGTGCCGAACACGTCGGCAACCGTGCATGGCGAGCCGTAGACGTGCCGAACACGTGGGCAACGTGCATGGCGAGCCGTAGACGTGCCGAACACGTCGGCAACCGTGCATGGCGAGCCGTAGACGTGCCGAACACGTCGGCAACCGTGCATGTAGAACTTTAGACGTGCCGAACACGTCGGCGGCACGAAACTTCGGCTTTGGGGGTAATCGAGGTCGCGGAACACGAGTCCGAAGTCGGATCAACCGATATCGATCGATATTATCGATTTTTTGAGGGCGGCGCTCAAGTGGCGCGAAACTTCGGCTCTGGGGGTAATCCGCTGAACACGAATCTGAAGTCGACCAATCGATATCGATCGATGTTATCGATTTTTTGAGGATGGCGCTCAAGTAGCGCGAAACTTCGGCCCTGGGGTAATCGAGGTCGCTGAACACGAATCTGAAGTCGACCAACCGATTCATCTCGATTAATATAAAGGTCAGAAGGCCTAGGGAAGAATAGGAAAATCGTAGCGGCTATGGCGTCCTATTCTCGGGGTTTGGGGGCGAAGCCCCAACCAGTCGTGGGCGGCCGCTAGGCCGACGAACTACTGGTACTAAAATAAATCTAATAAATTCAGAGGATTCTCCAGAACCTATATCAAAGCAAACTAATTCCGAATTTGGTTGTTTGCGAATGGTGTCTGGGTTTAGATGGAGCCCATTTTTAACCAGGCAGCATACGCCTCCTCCTCTAAGGTGACTCCAATCAACCTGAAACCTTACGATATTACGATATTATTTGGGCAACCACCTACTAATTCTGAACTCAAAATCTTTGGGTTCAACCACGTCTCGGTAATGCAAACGATATCAGGGGCTTTTACGGCAAGAACTATTGACTTGCACTGCAAAAAGTCTGCTCCAGTCATCTTTGACACTCACTGTGAAAATGCGGTGGTTTGGCGAAGTTGTATACATGTTGTGTAGATCTAGAAGAGTCAAATCCAACGGTACCAACTATTTCTCAAAACACCTTAAATTGGAGACATTGTAAGCATGCACCGTTTTCGACGCCTTGCGGCCGACAACTCGTCCGCGGCCGGCCTTTTCAACGGAGCGCAAGTTTTCAATTTTAGCCAATTAAAAAAAAAATTGTGAAATGTATGCACCAAACAATAGAACTCGATTTTCTGAGCTCAATATGCTCTTGGCTTTTCAAACGGATGAAATTTGGGCGAATTATAGTAAAAAGACGCAAAAACCGCAAAAGTGCGGTTTTTTCGACGTCCAGTACTGTACTTCGCATCCTACGATCCTCTTCAATACCATCGGCGATGGCCTGCGGTATTTTGGCTTGAAGTGTCATAACCATTTTTTCAATAAGTGGGTCAGTGTTTCTCTCTATAATGGAAGCAATGATCTGACTTATTGAAAAATTACTGTAATTGCATTCATCTTCTTCAGTGTTTACCACTGATGCAGAATGCAGGGTGCATTTTTTGTGATGCACGCAAAGATGGCTGCACTTTTTTGTTGGCATACTTAATCAGTACAGTTGTAGAGCTCAGATCAAATTTTGACTGGCGTTAACACAGGCAGATTTTCGATTACGGAGCACCCAGGAAGATGAATGCGACTCAATTAAGCAACAGTTCTTCTAGTCGGACTCGCAATGGAAATGGAAGTTCGATAGGAAACAGCTGGAACGTAAGTGACTGAAACAGAACACTAGGAAGAGGACGAAAAACGAGGAAAATCAAGAAAAATCTTATTTGAAGACAAAAAGTGACAGCGATATGCGGACGCGACCGGCCGAGAACGGCGCTGCCAAGGCAATGTATTTTTATCCCATATCCCATTTTACACTATCACCAAAGCTAGAAAATGACTGTGGCTGATGGTCCTTGCGGTTGTCGTCTTCGGCTGACCCTTCATGAGCAGTTGTCGGCGATTCTGACGTTTGCGAACCGGCTGGACAGTAAAGATCTTCTAGGCGGATCAATATGCGACCATCGTCAGGGGCCTCCCAAAGCGACTGCAAAAATGCATTGAAGCTAAAGCAGACGATTTTGAGCTTTGATCACCTGTTGTGGATTTTTCTGTTGTATTCTGTTGTTATTGGTCTAAGGCGTCTTTTATGCTAGCGTCGCCATGCGGCGCGGCGTGATGGTTGATATAGCTATCGATTTATCGACGCATCGCTTTCATACTCCGCTGCCTGAAAACACCATATTTGACGGAATTTCGGGTGCTGGATAGCTCGGCGCGGAGCGATGAGTTGCGGCAGACTCGGTGTGGAGTGGGAGATTTCACCACCAAGATAATCATTTTGCCCCAACTTCGCCTGGGTAGCCTAGGTAGGTTATTTGGGGTGCTCGTCACAAGTCTAATATTCGCTTTACGTTTTACGGTGGAGTTTGGGCGAAATCGGTGAACATTACTTTAGTCACCCGTACCTTCCGTAACCTAGGAAGGGAATGGAGATCTGTAGACATTCCCGAAGTTTCACCTGCTACGCTAGAGACACGTTTAGTGCACAGTATTCCCGGAATGTTTACAAGAGAGAGAATTGTGAGTGATTCTATAGACAATGAGTACCTTCAAGCAATGCTACTTGTGAACCTACACATGTTGTGGAATAAAGGGTCGTTTAGTTAGTTTTTGCAGGGGATTCAACTCAATACCACACTCACCAGTTTCAACCGTAGGCTGAGCAGATGACTTTAACTACAGCCTCAAAAAGAATTCGTCGTTCCTCACAGAAATCTCACCACTAGCATTGGCAAGATGTGTTGCGCTGATCAGCCTGAAGAATCCTTTCTGTTTTGGCTCTCCAATGACTCAAGGACTGTCTCCCCGTCATCCTTGGCGCACGGACCGTGGAATGCAAACGCTCGTGGTACCAAATCCCAGGCCTGGATTTGTGTGCGAGCACAGCGTAAACGGCTGAATTTGTTTTCAATGATTTAAAAACATTATGCACAATTCTGTCTACTTTCTAAGCCGCATCTTCGCAATGCTGCATAAGGGAAAGAGTTGTGTCTAGTATGAATTCTAGGACCCGCAAAATGGGTGTCACCATCACATTGACATGAGGGAGCTATGCGTTGAGAGCGCAGTTCGTAGAGTTTAGCTTCTAGCAGTGACTGTTATTATCGCAGTTATTATTAACATGAAACGGAATAGATGAAAGAACATCAATCAGTAATTGCAGTACATAAGCGACGCATGCTAGCACAATCCATCTGTATTGAAATGCTTCGCCTCACTGTAAGTGCATTTCTGCGGTCTACCACGCCGTGTCCAAAATTTTGCGAGCACATTCCAGATTCTTTTCTCAACTTTCGTATATGCCGCCTTCACAAACCCTACTCGAAGTAAGCGTCATCACTGTAGAAGTTTTAAAATAGGAGTTTTAAAATCCCTAAGTATTCTACAAGTAGATAGCACATAATTATTGGTCTCTTCATAACGAAATATAAAATGAACCGATGAGCTCAACATTTGTTCCAGTCAATTGCGAAGGGCGAAAAATCGATTGGCATATTCTAGCTGTGGAAGAATATCACAAGGACATGAACTTGGTAAGCAATGTTTATGGACTTTTATTGAGGACGGAATTTGAAATTATAAACAACTGCTAGTTTTGGGTTCTCTATTCGAGAACAAACCGCGCAGTTCAGAATACGCGTTACTGACAGACAGGTACGGACGAAAAGCTCATCACTATCATGTATTAGGCTAGCCGAGAGGTCTTGAAACAAAATTTTGAAAACTGCACAATTGTCTGGAAAAAATTACAAAAATCCCGGGTTAGTAAGGATCGTGTAGAATGTTCTAGATTTGTTGCAGCACGAGCATACAAGATCCCACGCGCGTAATTTTGGTGGCATGTCGAACATGATTAGTCAGAAACAGCTTCGAGTGGTCGTCTTCTACGAATGGTGCCGAGGCTCCAACCAACGCAAGCACAACGGTCTCTAATATCACCGATGAATTTGGGGAAGAGACTGTAACAGTGTATCATCGTTGGTTCACTCGCTTTGATTCAGAAGATATGAACCTTGTAGGGGAGAGTGCAGTGGACGACCTTTTGCTATCGATGGTGATGGACTGCAGCTCGCTATCAAATCCAATCCCGAATCAGCTACGCGGGAACAGGCAACAACCTTCGGCTACGCCCACTCCACTATCGGGCTGCATCTCCACAACCTCGGCTATCGAAAAGTTTTGACAAGATGAATCCCTCATAGGCTGACCGAGGCACATAAGCAAGTACGAATACACTTATGACAGTCACTCCCTGCGTGGTCGCATCGAAAAGAATTTCTTTAGGATCTAGTGATTAGAAATGAGAGCTGGATAACGACACGATAGCAGCGCACTCACGCCGTCCGGTCCCGTGCGACGCAGAACCACCAATCCAGCCGAAGCCAGACCCACACCAACGTAAACATTTACTTTGGGTTTGGTGGGATGAGAAAGGGCCAGTCTGCCGTGAGCTGCATGCTGCCTGACGAGAGACAGTCTCTGCTTCTGTATACGTTAATCAGCTTTAGAAATTGGCCGATGCAGAGAAAAAGGCAAAAAAGATCAAGTGTCCACCTGTTGCACGGCAACGCTAGCCCACACGTTGCATCGACAACCTGTGAGAAGATAGCCGAACTTGGTTGGCATCTGTTAGTCCATCCACCGTATTCGCCATGCAGCTCACAAACTATCATCTGTTTAAACCGCTGAAGCATCATTTGAGAGGGAAAAACTTGAAAGCTATTATGATCTCAAACGCCAGTCGACAAATTCTTCAGGTCGCAATCCGCTGATTTCTAAACGAAATGAAGAAGCGATTTGCGGAACAGATATCAGAAGGTTATATCGCTCTATGATGATTGTATTGTTAACTCCTGGTTTGTATTTACAAAACTACGGTTGAATAAAAAAGATTTTTTTTGTTTCTGCACTTTTCGGCCAGCCTAATAGATTTCAGATTTCATGAAGATTTCATGTAGATTTTCACACTCATGTAGATTTTTTTCTCGATTTCAACGCAATCTATTCTACTTTCACATCAGATTGAACACACTTTTAAACAAACTTGATGTCTGAAATCAAAGTGAACATCTTCCGAATCAGAACGAGAGCCTTCCACAATAAGCCAAATACTCTTCAGAAATCTTAGAGTGCTTCTTTTTTCAAGAAAAAAATATAGTGTGTTTTTGTTTGAAGTTTTAATTCAACTGTATAATAAGTGAATGGGCTGTTTAAAATTTTATTAGGATTTCATATTTCAAGGAAAAATTATGGTTTAAAACCAGGAAGGTGACCGATTTTTTAGAGCTAAAAGTATTGACCGCGTCATTTTCTTGCCAAGCCGATGCCTCGATTTTTATTCGATTCATAACATAACTTCTGTTTGCATGAAGGTTTACACCTGTAAACGATGCAACAAAAACATCTGTGAAGGACACACATTTTCTCACTTTGATGTTTAATGTAGGCAACATTTACAATGTCAATCGAAAGAAATCGCAACGAGCTAACCGAGTGCTTGGCGCAATCGTTTATTTATTGCCCTAAACAGTTTTACTCTTATTGCGTTTGGAAACAAATTTTAATGTAGTGTTTTATATATATATCTTATACAATCTTATACATACAATATATCTTATACATCCGCCTTACTAAGCAAACACCGAGCAATGATTGGCTCCCGTTTCACAATGTGCAGGTTGTCCTGCGAGGAATTTGATCAAAACAAAGTAGTATCGCAAACCTAGTAACAAAAACGTACTGGTCCATTTTCGGTCTGCACATCCATTCAACATGAAAAGAGCAATAGACATCAACATGTTTCGAACACCGGTGGCAGCGTCGTCCGACGACATCCAGAAGGCGCTGTCTATGGAGCTCACAGGGCACATCGCCTCTTTGAATTGGTACCCCTTTGTAGGAATCTCTACCAAACGCAGACGTTGCTCTGTGGTTCCAAATAGAATCGAGGCCAAGCGAAACACTATTCATTTCTTACCGTTCATATCGGGTGAGGTCGGTAGGGAGATTCGCGGTTGCCATCGATAGGCAGACCTCCATGAACTGGTGAGGGTGGTAGAAGGCCCACGTTGATGAGTGTGGTAGAAGGCCCACGTCTGAATTTGAAGAGACAAATAGTTCGCAACCAACTGTACGACCGCACCTGTCCTGCCCCCTCGTGTGTAGTGTGTTCTTTTGGAAATCAAGGTGATTTCATAACCTCATGAGGGAGTACGTCATGTCATGCAGAAAATGCAGGGGAGTACGTTGGGGAACTGGAAGGCCACTGTGTATACAGGTGAAGGAGCACGTAGACGACCTTAAAAAATCGCTGAGATCGACTCCAATGGGCGAGCACAAGGTAGACTGCCGTAGCGGCGCAATGGTTTAGGTGGCTGTCACGATTCTTGCGCGCGAGAGCGGAAAAGGGTAGAGGTATTCTGGATCGCATCGCGAAACCCTATGATCACTTGCAGAAACGAGTGCGTGGCGGAACGCAAGAACTTGCACCCTTTGTCAGCCTCTATGGGTTTTGACCTACAAGGTCATGCCTTGGAGGTCCTTCGGGTAGGAGATCCCGTTCAGAATGTTTACCTCCATCTGTCGGTGACTGGTGGGGCTCCTCGTCTTCCACCAAAAAGGTCAGCCCTTCGTCGTTTTTCGGAATCGCCTTCTTCATTCCATTCACCTTTGAATTTCTCACTGTAGTATGAAATAATCTTTGCCAGAGTACGCTGTGTTACGACGCTGTGTTACGCGGGCTGCCACGCAGTGCGTAGCAGCCCGCGCAACACAGCGTCGCCGACGCGTCGCCGAAGTATAACATAGGCCTAACTTTGCGCAGAGTTGTATTGGGATCAGGATATTTGCATTTTGTTGTTTTCCATAGAGAGGCGATTCTGTCCATATAGAACACTTAGGCCATCCCGACCTACCTTTGAGGTAGTCTCCTGGTAAAACTTTTAAAACCAAAGCGACTCCTCCTCTAAATGAGCTTCCTCTAGACTAAACTAGAGACTTTAAAAAGTTTAGAATAATTTTTGGTCAAGGAAAATTTTAGCATAACTTTCTTTGAAATTTTAATACACTTATGCACAATAATTGAACAACTTGTTTGAAGCTTTACAAAAGTTTTATTTTTGAAGGAAAGTGGTTTAAAACATGTTTTAGAGAGCAGAAAGGCGGACCCCTTTAGTGCTAAAAAGGAATGCGCCGTACCCTTGTCCAAGACGTCACGATTTTTATTCGATTGATAGCAAATGCACTGCTTCCATGTAATTTCAAACCTCTTAACGATACAACAAATGCAACTGTAAAAAACACACATATCCTTACTTTGATGATTCATACAAATGGCATTTACACTATCGTTCAAATAAACGTTGCGACGAACTTTTTAAGCGCAGGCACCATCTAATCTTTCAATGCACTCTATGCATACTTCTTAGTTGTGTCTAAGACAAATTTTAATTCACTATTTTTCTAACAAAAATTTTAAAATTGTTACACTAATTCGGCATCTAAACAAAAAATTTCAAAGACAATTATACCAAATTTTCCTTCAATAAAAAATATCCCGACCATCTCGGCGTGTTTGTAGTTTAATTAGCAGGAAGCTTGTTTCGATTTTGAGAATGCTTTTTTTGTTTTCAGACTCAACAAGTTTGTTTAGATGAGTGTCCAATTTGATGAGAAAACTGTCCAATTTAACGTGAAAAGTGTCGACTTTGAAGGGAAAATGGTCTATATTTGTACGAATTGCAGACGTTTGATTGCCACAGAACCGATACGGCTGAAATGGCAGCAGAGGATGAGCTTTCATATCCCAGTGCTCCACAGTATTATGTTAACTCAACGGAATACTGCAGATATTCAAGACAGATGTGGGTCCTCATATCTATCCTTGCGCGGCAATGGAGGCTCTGCAATGCGCGATCGTGGCGCACCCCACCTATCATTTTCATTTGATTTGATACGTGACGCGTAGTTGCGCAGCAGTGGTAGGTAGAAACACGCCAGCCAATCAGACAGCATCGAGTGGGCATGGTATTCAGAGAGGGTGTGTACGGGAGGCACCCTGACTGGCTGGCATGCGCTCGATCGGTGGTTTGCTGCTACAATTGGCTGGCGCGTTCTTTCCTACCACTACACATCTTTGCTTTTTACTTTTTAAGGTTCTTGTCATTTCCTGCTTCGCTTTTAGCAGTCTGTTCCAGGACAAGTGATAGTGCAACGTATACAGAAAAGGAACTCAAGTCGCTTCTTGAGAAGATGCCAAAGGAAGCGGTACTGTACTGGCTATGCTTTCCGATCAAAATGCTTTCCGATTGTATATTAGGGGGAGGGGGGGGGGGGGGGGGAGGCAAAAGTAATGAGACAAAATGAAAAAAATCTTAATCTCTCTATAACTCAATTACAACTCAACGATGCTGAGGAATGTACATATTTGCCATTAAGGGCAAGGACCTTGCTGCCATCGCTCAGCCAGCTTCCTGATCCCATCCTTCCAGAACTGCTTGGGCCTGGTGTTGATCAACTGCTCGACATGGTTGTCAAGGACTGCTTGGGTTCTTGTGTCCCTTCCGACTAGGAAGTCCTGTAGACTCAAGTAGTAGTGGTAGTCGCATGGAGAGATCTCCGGCGAATACGGTGGGTGAGGCCTGTGAACGCCCAGCTGGGCAAGCTTATCCGTGGTTACTTGTTCCCGATGGGGTGCGGCGTTGTCGAAGAGGAGAACCTTCATGAAGCGCTGCGAATGAATAAGAGCGAGTCGCCGACCCATCTCTTCTATTTCGTTCACCATGGCCTTGGAGTTCATCGTAGTGCTCTTGGGAAACAGCTTCCGGTAAACCGATCCGCAGACCCAAAAGCTCCAAAGATGCTTCTCGCCGTGAACATCTCGCCGAACGAAGGTCGGTAGCAGGTCACCAGGCCTCACCCAGACTCGCTGCTTGGCAGGGTTAAGGTAGAAAACGTACTTCTCATCTTGCGTGAATATTGAGCCCAGGCTGCTCGGGGCTGGGAATTGGGCGAGATTTGCGCGACACAGGTCGACTCGTCAGACTGGGGTTTCGGCATGAGACAGGCTGGGGTTTTTGGCATGCTTCTGGAAAGGGCGGAAGTGGCAACTTCTCAGATGGGCTTCAGTAAGTAGCATACAAACATACAAGTACGACAAGTATGAATTCAGACTCCAGCCACGAGATATATTGACACGGCATGGGGTGTCTCATTACTTTTGCCCCCCCTAACATATTTCCGACCTAAAATTTAAGAATAGCCAGCGTTTTGTTTCAGATTATGGAAACCGTCGGAAAGCTAGGCCCGACGACCTATGGATGTTCAACGAGGGGATATGAATATCCACGCATGACAGATTGTGGCAATCATGCGCACCTTGAGCTTCTCTGCCTGTATAGGTGGTGCACTCAGTTGAAGAAATTGAGGTCCTAGTTACTACCTCTATCAATTTTCATTTAGGAAGCATAGGGAAACGCAGGAGTGCTAGCGAGGCCGACAGGATATCAGACCCCTATCTTGACAGCATTTGATTAAACGTTGCAGTTGACTGAAGATGTCACATTGAAATTCGTGTTCGCTATTGGTTACGCACAGCGGTGCTTCATCTGGGCACAACCGCTTCTATTGGATTAAACGGTGGCCATTTTCATGCTGGCTATGTTTCTGCATAGATACTTTTAAAAAATCTTCAAAATTTTAAACGAATGCAGTTGTATTATACATCGTTCAAAAGCAATTCTTGGAGCGTTATCGAAATTAGTACCATTCCTCTATTTCTATATCTTTGGTAGCTTCGGATCGCTTGCGAAGATGCTACCAAAACGGAAAATTCGCGAAGTATTGCTTCGAACTTGGTCATAGTGTTGCAGAAGTAAATCGAAATGTCATCAAGTCATAGGGTGTGGGCACCACATCTAGACATAGCACACGTAGATGGTTCAAGGAATTTCGAGCTGGAGCCAGATTCATCAACGACTTACAGCAATCTAACAGTGAAAATATATCACTGATACCGCCGCTTATCAACAAGCGATGTGGTGAAATGTTTCATGATACGCCGCGCTATCAGGAATTTCAGACATATTTTCATCGTTAGAATTGCTGTAAGCCGTTGATGAATCTGTTCCCTGAAGATTTCGGTGTCGAAGACGAAATGGGATGCGGTCGGCCGTCGGAGGTTGACAAGGATGAGTTGATTGCAATGGTATATGCCTATCCGAGAACATCCAAAGGGAAACTGCCGAAGAGCTACACTTTGACCACACAAACGGCATTTGAAGAAAACTGGAAAGGCAAACAAACTAGATAAGTGGGTGCCGCACAAGTTAATCGAGCATCATCATTCCTCCAAGAGACTCGAAGTGTTCTCTTCTCTTCTTTGGCGCAACAAAAGCAATCCTTTTCTGGGACGTACTGTGACGTTTGACGAAAAATGGATTCTCCACAACAGTCGTCTACGTCAAGGCCAGTGAATAGACCACGATGGAGCTCCGAAGCATTTATCAAAACCAGCGTTGCACCAAGAAAAGGTCAAAGTAACAGTTTGGTGGCATCTGGCTACCAAACAGTTACTGTTCCTTATTGTCTCCAGGCGAATCTATCACAGTGAAGATGTACAGGAGGAACTCGACAAAATGTGTCACAAATTGTATAGAATATAGTATAGAGTTTACCCGGCCGTCATTGATCATCCGAAAAGGTGTAATGCTTCACATGACAACGCCTGGTCGCACGTTTCATTGGTGACAAGGAAAGCTGATTGAGTTCGGATATGGAACACTCGACCACCAGAGATAACATACTCCAACAGGCTATCACTTTCCAGGCATCTAGACAATTTTCTGCACAAAACGCTTCAGAAACCAAGACGATGCAAAAAAAAGCAGACGACGATTTCGTCTCCACCAGAAATCAGGAATTTTAAGCAGATGAAATGTCTAAACTAGCTTCTGGTTGACAGAAATGTGTTAATTCTTCTGGTGGTTATATCAATGGAGGGATCTCCTGTGGAGCTAGTTATAGTGAGTTACAGTTGTATTTTGAAATAGTTTCTTTAAAACGGCCACTATTTTTGCATCACCAATATTTTGAACGTTGTACCTTGAGAACAGCTAAAGCCAAGCGCCTTTCACAAAAGATGTCTTCGACGAAAGTTGAGAGCACGATACATAGACCGCGTGACCAATAGCGAAGTTCTAAACCGGAACGAATTAATGAGTCTCTCAACATTAATCGCACAATGCCTAGCAGGAAACATACTGCGAATGCCGAGCACCGATTTGCTGGAGTGGCCATGTCGTGGGTTCATGAAGGTGGTAGCAGATCCTACGGTCCTCCGAGAAACACATGGAGGCGAACATTTGAAAAGGACCTTAAGCTACTAGTTATTTCCAGAGACGAAGGTCGTTGTTATTATGGGCTTGCGTGATCACAGTGGTCAATTTGTACACGATTAATGCTTTTAGTATTTAGATCTAGCCTTTTTGGTCGTTTATTTGAGTTACCTATCAAGGTATCGTATTTGCGCTGTATCGTATCAGCAACGATACCGTAAATGCACACAAACACATAAACTTCACGGGATACGTATGAATTTGTTTTGATACCGGTAAAAACTTAACATTAACAATGAAATGTCGGGTGGCGGCCGGATATGTTGGGGATCACCCGGGGCCCCTCTCTACGCCTACCGATTATGCCTTCAACGAAGAAGAAGTAGTGATGCCTTTTCAGAGAGAGGAAGATTGTTCGTCCCTAGCGCTTGTAAGATGCTGCTGGTGTGGTAAGCGATTATGTTTTAAATGTTTCACAGTTCTATATCATGACTGTTGATTATCATTGTCAGCAATAAACACAGTTACTTCGTGTGAGCAAGACTTTTTTATTTTAACGATCCAATAGAATGATTGGAGCGTTGCTTGGATGAATATCAGCCAGTGGAGCAAGCAGGGTTTCGCAAGGATTTCTGCTGCATGGACCATATTCAGACTGTCTCACAGCTCATCGAGAGGAGCCGCCACTTGTCCTTGTCTTCGTGGATTACCAGAAAGCGTTCGACTCCGTGGAATAAACGCCGTTTTGAACGCACTTGTGTACGCTGGTATACCATCGCCCTACATCCGACTTCTCGACGAATGCTTCTCGAACACATCGACTACCATCCATCGATCGAAAGCTTAAAATTCCTATCGGCAAAGGAGTACGGCAGGGAGACACGATTTCTCCCAAGCTATTCACAGCGGCACTCCAGGATGCCATGAAAGACTTGAACTGGGACGATAAAGGCTACCTTGTCGACGGTAAACGTATCAGCAACCTTCGCTTCGCCGACGATATTGTTCTCATCTCTACCAGCACGGCAGAAGTCGAGGAAATGCTGAACGAGCTCAATGTGGCAGGTATGAAGATTGGATTGGACATGAATATGTCCAAAACGCAATTTATGGTCAACTAATGGTGTGACGCGGGACTCGTAAGGTTAAATGGAGTCGATCTACAACAGGTCGACTCCTACATCTATCTGGGAAGAGAGCTGAACATGGATAACGACCTCGCTCCTGAAATCGCCCGCAGGAGACGCGCAGCATGGGCAGCCTTCAGTTCGATTCGCGAAGTCACCGATCAGGCCAAGGATGCCGGCCTCAGGGCCTCGATATTCAACGTCTCTGTACTGCCTGCGATGTGTTACGCGACGGAAACCTGGCCCGACAACAAGACAATCGCCAGAGCGATGCAAACTACGCATCGTGCACTGGAGAGAGGTCTTCTGAGGACAAGCCTTCGTCAGCAATGGCAAGAAGGCCTACGGAGCTCGGAGCTACGGGAGAAGTCGCAATTAGCAGACCCGCTGGCTCCCGAGAGACCATAAGAGACCACTGGGACGACCGCCAACGCGATGGGCAGACTCATTCTCAAGATCTTTCAGAGAGCGGAGTATGCCTCACTGGATGCAAGCAGCCAGAGATCGAGCGGACTGGAAGAGTTGTGGTCCCCGCTGAGAAGACCTCCAGCAGACAAAAGGACCATCAAAGTATCAAAGTAAAGTGAGTAATAGAATGATACGGTGCAAATACGATCCATTGAGAGGTAACTCGTATGAATGCCCAAAAAGGCTAGGTTTAAATACTAAAAACATTAACTTTGTACAAATTGACTCCTGTGATCACGCGAGTCCATAATAATAATAAAGATCTGATGTTTGCAAAAACATTTGCGACACTGGGGACTGAACCATCAAACCCGCTCGGTACGCCCGAGGGGCGACCCCGCTGCTACTACGCCAATCGAACAAAATGATCTGGGTGGAGCAGAGCGCTATGAACTTCGCGCTCACGCGTCCACACGCTTTTTTCGACCACAGAAGAGCATACCGAAAAAAGTAACTATGGTTTTGGTCTCCCCACACAGGACCCTACACCCCTATCCTGTAAAAAATTGCATCGCAAAAGCTCACCGCCCTCTGGAGGATCTCCTTGTAAGTAACTTTCTGAGCGTTTGCCACATTTCACAGAAAACAATTACCTAAAGTATACCTGAAAGTCCATGCTTTTTCTACACAAAAGCTGCAGCTCAAAAACCGATTCCTGAATAGAGTTCTCCAGAGCCTTTCAAGGCAAATTACAGGTTCTTCACTTAACCAGGGGTGGAGGCACTTATATATTGCATAAATTCAATTTTTGTCAATTGCGCTGGATAACCCCTGCTGTGGAACTGCTGCGAGACAACTTGTGTGTTGTGGACGTGGTTGTACATGATTGGATCGAGATGCGATGTCGCTGACCCCACTTACATGCAATTAACCTAGTTCAAGGCATTATAACTTACGGGAAACATCTTTTCGGTACTCTTTGATGGGTGCCTAATATTTGCAATAAGCTTACGATGGGTTTGTGGTGTGCTGATTTACTTAGTGTATTAGTGTTTGTATGTACTTTGCGTCTGTATTTTTTTTTTGTTTTCGTTTGATTTTCTGGCCAAACTGAGTCAATTCTTGCACTTACGATTGATTCTTCTAATAATAATGTTTGAGCACACATTCGATGTATTGAATAAATAAATAAATAAATAAAACTTGAATTCTAGTAGGAGGCAAAACAGAGAGAGTTTCTCTCACCAAATTTAATTTGAAGTATCTTCGCTCGTGAACAATTTTTTATCCTAAGTAAATGCTGTTGGAACAAACTTCGTGTCCGATTTTCCATGAACCACGGCATCATGCTTCGTGTTGAGTTGCTGGTTCGTGAAGCTGTGCTCCGAGATTGTTACAGCACTTTATTCGGCTTACCTTTCGGCGGTTTCGCCTTCTTCCGAGGCTGGAAGAGTCCAAATAACACTTGTAGAACTACTCCCCCAAAGGTCATGTTATACTACAGAGAGACATTCAAAGGTCAGTGGAGTGAAGAAAGCGATGTGGAGAAACGACGAAGGGCTAACTTTTATAGTGGAAGCCGAGGAGCTTCACCAGTCACCGTCAGACGGGGTGAACGTTGGTGAATGACTTAAGCATTAGGGACCACCTACCTAAAGACCTCCAAGGGCACCACCCTGTAGGTCAAAACCCACAGAGAACGACAAAGGGTGCCAGTTCTTGCGTTACCGCTACGCACTCGTTTCTGCGAATGCTCGAGCGCTCTCGTGTGCAAGGATCGTGACAGCCACCTGAATCATTGCACTGCCATGACAGTCTACCCTGTGCTATCCCATTGGAGTCGAACTATGCAATATTCTAAAGCCGTTGTTGTTCGCGTTCATCAATATACACAGCGGCCTTCCTGCTTCCCCAACGTTCTGCTCCCTGCATTCTCTGAAGGACATAAGGTACACCACCATCGAGGTGTAAACTTAAGCCGAATAAAGTGCTGTAACAATCTCGATGCACAGCTTCACGAGCTAGCAATTCAACTTCCAGAATCTACAGTACATCTCTTCCTATAGTGCGCATATTATGCAGTTTTACGAAGTCGAATCGCTAGTCTTCTGGCGCCGATGCGTTTCTCAACGACGGTTTCATCATGGGTTTAGTTTTTTCAACGTCCTTTTCAAAAAATGTGAGAATGTAAGAACCTTTTACTTTCTAGATAGCAAAGTAAGTAAAAGAACAGATAGTTAGCGTTCGCTCAAGATGTACAGAAACGCGGCACAGAGCGAACATTATTTTTATTTTTTCATATAAAAAATTGCCCTATAGATGGAAGACGGTTTTTGAAAAAACCCTCTTGGGATCCTTTTGTTTAAAGAATCATTGTCGACTCCCTGACTCACTGGCATGTTTTTTCCATTCTTCCTAAATATTATGAATTGGAGTGATTGCTCGACATTAAAACACCTATAAATCCACTACCTGTAGAGGCACAATAGTATAGCGTCCCTATACTCTGTGTAGCCAGGCTTCCTCAGAGCAGAACATCCATATGCTGTCCGTCCAAGTCGAACTGCAGTTTTATAAATCTGCAATGCATGTATATCTTAGGAGATGTATATAGGAGTTTGACAAACAGCCTTGCCTGCTCCCATGGCATCATATCGAGAAGATCCAAGAGCTGAGGTTGATAGAAACTTCTTCTATGAAACTTCCTGCAATAAAACAGTAGAAGTGCAGTCAAATTTGTTGGCTGATGCTGTTTGCATGTTCGGTTTGATTGTCTCAGTTACTATGGAAACAGCCTCGAATGGAAGCGTAATGAAGGCCTAGGTATGACCGGAATTAAGACCGGACTCCTAGGTGCTTCCGTTTGTCTAGCTGCTCGGAAGTGATTTCCTTACCCGATCGGAATCACACCATAGTTATACTGTTCGCCAAACCGATTACTGCATCCAAGATATCGATAAAGTTTTTTGCTTAAGTTTCTTTCAGTTAATTCATACACCACTTTTAAATCTCATTGCACGTTTGTTTGTGATGGCAATCTCCTTATACTTAGGCTTCCGAATTACTGCACAACACTAGGCCCTACTAAAGTTGCACTGCATACTGATAATTTGCTTCACTTGTTTCACCATTGTTCTTCATGGCGCACGTTGTGCATAAATAAATAAATAAATAAATTGAAATCACATTTTTGAAGTTGTTGAGCTAACACGGCAAGCCCATGAATTTTTCCCAAAGATTCTCAGTCAGACTATGTGATATTGTAGGACATAATACGGGGACAGAAAAGTGTTCTTCGTTTATGTTACGGGCCACTGGATGGTCCGAGAATGACGACAAACTGTTGCAAGGGAAACTATTGTGATTGCCGGGTTGCCGTCCACTATCAGTGCCGAGTTAGCCCAGTGGGTAGATGCGCACGAGGACGGGCGTTCGGATCCGGAGCTATGCAGTGCCTTTGCATTTGCTGCCACTGTTATGAAATCATATAAGTTTTTTTTCGCACTTTTGTGAAAAATTCTCTCTTACAACTCCACGCACTAACATAGGTTACATAGATGTGTGATTGTGATTTGCAGAAACTGCGGCCAACGGTTTTGATTGACTTCGTTTCACACATAGTTTTTTTTTAAGTGTCAGCGCTTCATCACTCCTTTAGTTTTAAGTTATTTGAGAAACTGTTGGCACCGTTTGATTCGTCTCCTCGAGGTTTACATAAACAAGTATAAAGCTTCACCTAAAATTTGGTTTATTCATGAGCTACACCGTTGTGCATTAGAACACGTCAAGAACCTTGTGCTGCCTAGAAAGCCCTCGAGCTGCAGTCAAGAGATTTGAATCTGATGGAGTTATTGTGCTACGAACTCGCCCGAGCGTGTATCTGCGATCTCGCAACACTCGATTGATAGGTTCCATTCTATTTGGATTGTTCACAACGTACTCTAAGGCCTCCACGGAGTAGAGTACAGCAATTTCTGAGTAGGGCGGCTTGAAATTTCTGATAAGAATCCCTAAACGCTCACTCTACAAGTTGTGCGCACACTCAATTGATAGGCTTGATTCTAAATATACGCGTTGTTCACGGCGTACTCTAAAGCTTTGCCGGGACAGAGTACAGCGATTCCTGAGTAGGGCGGGCGGAAATTTCCAATCTAATGTAATTTCAAACGGCATTGTGCACATCGCACTCTCCCTTCTCGCTTCATAAAACCTCTTCATTTGTATAAGCTGCTTCAATGTGTGCACTAAAGCACCTAAAGAGGATAATCTTTGCTGTCTAGCACGACATTTGAACCGCTTCCGCTTACTCCATTGATAGGTTCTATCCTATATGCATTGTGTACGGCGCACCTCGAAGGCTCGTCGGATCGACTACAGCAAATCCTAAGTAGGACTATCGGGAATTTCTTGTAAAATTGCAAGATAGTCTTGAAGGCTTTACATTTTCCATTAAGCGAAGATAGACACCCAGTGGACATGCTTTCTCTCACTCGATTGATAGGTTCGACCCTATATGCATTGTGCACGGCGCACTCTCGAAGCATTACAGGCATGACAGAGCACTGACAACGTACGTCACGCTTAAGATACTCCTAAAACATGCACGTTCCGAAAAATAAGGTGCTCTAATCGCAAGAGCCTGCTCCAGTGATTTTTTAGGCCACCCACGGCCGGTGTTCTGGTAAAGTTTTATATATGTTTGTGTAGATCTCGAGGAAACAAATCGAACTGTGCAAACAGTTTCTCAAACAACTTAATATTAAAGGAGTTATGAGCATGCGACCGTTTGCGACGGATTTTTCCGTCGCAAGGCCCCGTTTCTACTTCGTCGCGGCGCGACGCGATGGCCACGCAATGAGGCCAAATTGATTGATCGCGTCGCCCAGCGATGACGACAGCCGTTCGGAATGAATCGCGCGAGCCCGCGATCAATCGCGTCGCCCTGCGTTGGATCGCGTCGCCCTCGAAATGGATGCGATGCGATGGATCGCGGTGGATTGGGGCGCGGTCGCGGTTGATTGTTGCGAGGTATGGCCTCAATCAGCTTATTTTCGGAGTGGTGCTTCGCACTCGCTCTTACTTTTTGATTTTTTAGTCGACAAAACGTTTTATCTCGTTTTTTGCTTTTCCATAACCCTTTAGAGTTTCCTATCAGGTCTCCGCCCGCCCGGATTTGCTGGAGGCTAGTCGAATTTTGGCCACAAAGTGAGTGTTTCTTCCATTTCGATGTTTTCTCATGTTTATTTTTACCTAATTGGTTTGTGTGTTTTTCTATTTATTGCCTACATAACCTATTTTGTTTTTTTGTGATGGGTTTGACCTTATATGTTCGATTTCAGGTCCCCGTCCGCACGGATTCGATGGAGGCGAAGCGGATTTCGCCCACAAGGTGAGTCTCTCTCCTATTTGTGTTGCCTTCTCATGTTCATTCCTACCTATTTCTTTTCCATGGTTTCCTATTTGCTGCTTACATAACCTATTTTGTTTTTTGTGATGTGTTTGACCCCATACGTTCGATTTCAGGTTGCCGCTTGCCCGGATTTTTCGCCTCTATTTCCCTTTTCTTTTTTTCTTTTTTCCCCCTCATTTCCCTCCCCGCCTTCATCCTCTGTCCGTTATTCCCTTCAACACATTATCTGCTATTCCCTACCACTTCACCGCTGCTATTAAGCACGCAAGACCAGAGCAAATTCCGAAGCCGTCCCCACATGGGAAGAAGATTTTGCTTTCATTTTGGTTCACGAGTCAGGAAGTCCTGCACTACTCGCTTTTTCCCGATGAGCAGGCGATACCTTATCCTATCGCACCGCTTCAGAAAATGGGTGCTGTGCCTCGCTAAGATAATCTTTTGTCTTAGAGACAAGACCTCCATCAAGTATACCAATCTAGGAGTATACCAATTTTCACCCAACAGCTTTAAACGAGATCGTACTGCACGAACTTTAGAACATCTAGACGTCTAAGCATTTTATGACCACTCAAAGAGTGGCAAAAAATTTTGGACCTTCTTTATTTTACTGATAATCTTTATTTGCCCGAAGCTCTTACGAAAATCCCATCCGCTCCGATAACACAAAACTTGTCTTCACAAAAGAAAAAACATACCAAATTCAAGCCTTTGTGGTAGTCTAGTATGTACATATATTGCCAATCTCCTGGGCTAGGTATCTTACAGTGAACCAAAAACAGTGGTTCCTCATACTGATGCGCATTTCTTTTTTGAAGTGTATATGAAAGTATCACTCACTGGTGCCGGGCCATTGATAGGCATTTCCTAGAAAGAAAAGCGACGCCTAAAAATTTCGATAAAATAACTGGACCAGAAAATAGACCTACTACAATGAGGCTGAGCTAAAATAGACTTACCACAAGGAGACGGAGCATTGTGGAACTGATATCTGGCGCTGGTATGCGCGGTCCTTATATGCGGTGGATGCACCCCGTATTTCATATTTGACCATACGTTATACATACATATGAACACGATTAAATACTCCTACTCATATAATTGTACTGTCATCACTATCAGATATGTAATATGTGTGTGAAACAGTGGCAGAACTTAACAACATTTCCCGTGCTCCATATTTGATCAGCCATATTACATGGATATGAACACGAGTAAATACTTCTTTTCATGGCTGTACTATGACTGTACTGGCATGACCGTCTGATATATTATGAAACAATGGCAGAACTTTCCAAAATTTGTCTGTTGAAAGCTCCTTGTTAGCATCCGAACCCCAATAGAAATCACTCGTTTTCGCCCTTCACCCCGCCTGCAACATCCACTTTGCACCATACCGCAAAGGAGCCGGATTCTTCATCGTTGTCTCATGTGTTCTCTGGGCCGCTTTCTGAAGATCTCAAGGTGCAGGACAATCTTATGGACGATGTAGTCGCAGCTAGCACGATAAATAAACCTAGCCGGACCATACGAAGACGATTAAAATTATTGGCTTTTGGGGGACACCGAACCTTTGTCGTATGTTTCGTTGCGAACATGGTCCCAAGCGTAACTCCAGGCTTCGACTGTAGCATCCCCATTTTCATTGACCTGAAATGGCTTTCAATTTGTGACGAAGCAACACTCATCACCGTTCATAACTACAGGGTGCGTAATAAGTATTGACGCAGTAAATTACGGTTGTGGAAATAGTATTGCGCAGTAAGTTTTAAAATGTTCACTTGAGAGATATGGAAAATGATCTTGCGATAGAGTAACCCGTAATTGACATTGGCTCCTTTACTGTGAATACAGGAGCGAAAACGACGGAAAAATTCATGAGCACGCGCCGCAAGTACTCGCTTGGATTTCGTCCCGTGCTTTTAACAGGGTAGCCTTCTGCGACTGGTCACTTCTGTTGAAAGTAGCCCAGACCTCATTCTCCAAAATCGCCTAAAAGGAGTAATCCAGCGGATTCATGTTTAAGCTGTGTTCGTCTGAGAAGCTGTCCACACCTGTGCGCGTTACCTGTTTGCCGTTATCGGACAGAGATTGATAATTTTGGATTTGAACGTTATCGTGCTTGAACATATTGTAATCATTATCTGTTATAACAGAGCCGTGGCTGACGTTTAGGTTGCTGACCTCTTTCCTCACCAACCGTTTCGAGCAGCGCCTAATTCTCTTGTTAAGGAAGTATTCAGCTCTTTGGGTAACAGACAAAAAAGGGCCACCGTAGTGACGATGGTCATGTTTCATCAGTTTTTTTCGTGAGTGTTTTTTGAGCACAATACAGGAAACAAAAATAACACACAAAAACCTAGAAAGGTAGAAAGAGAAGCTGGAGCTGAAACAAAATGTAGGTGCGTCAATACTTTTACGCACCCTGTACTGGACCGATAATTGCTTTATAAGCGTTTGAGGTGCTCAGCTCTTATGTTGTCGTAGACAGGGGTGTGCGTAAACGAAGTTCGAAACTTAAATCGTAAGGGTTACCTGTCGTATAGCGCTGTATAACTGATTTTCATAGGCTTTTAGGTAATACTAATACAACAAGCTGCCCAATCTCGTTATTTTCAGACCAAACTGGAAAGTTTTCTTGCCAAACGTTTTTCCTTTCTTGCCTTTAGTTTTCGTTCTGATCGGGCGAGACTTCTCCAATCAAACTTCACACGTTTTAAGCAAGTCAAAAAGCTGTTGATTCGAAAACTTTACCATAACCTATGCTTGGTGTATCAACAAAAAGCTTTCATCTTTTGAATGTTACGCAAAATTGCTAACATATTCTTAGTTTTCAAGATTCAGCAAAGCCTAAAACGGTCGGCTTTGTGCCTCGGGCTTATAGCCGATTATTTTGGAAATAATGCCATACATTCCAGAATATTCTAGAACAGGTTGTCGTTACTCTGGCTCAGTCTCTCCTCCGCTTTCGTATTCAAAACATTCTGGGGAACGTGATCACGGAGATGATTCTAGGTCTTCTACGACAACCATTTCCAGAATGCCCAGTGCTACTAGAGGCTTTCCCAACCAGAACCACTTCCGAAGCAATCGATTCCGGTCTCCGCCGGTAACGAAAGGAGGTAATGCTGTACTGTTACTGAACCACATCAGAACATTAAAAAACTACGCTAAAATGAAGTGAGATTGAGCTATGTATTAGAGGAAGGAGAGTGACACATTTTTCTTAGGCGTGCTCCTTCACGTCATTTGGACGTCACCTGTCCATCGATCGATAACATTTATGAAATTTTACGATTTACGACCCAAAATGTCTTAAAATGTCTTAAATTGTTTAAAAAAAGCCAAAAATTGCAATGAATCGTAAAATCGTAAATCGTAATTACACACAGCCCCGTTCGCAGAGCACCCCAGTTAGGCCTGAGTTATACTCCCGCGGGAGCATCCGCGGAAGGGCGGGAATCGCGCCGAGACTCCTCACCTGGCCAATCGCCGCGCCTCGCCACTCCCGCCTCCGCCGTGCACCATTGGTCCGCAGACGTTCCGCGGATGCTCCCGCGGGAGTATAACAGAGGCCTTAAAGTGCAACATTTGGAAAGGGTTGCACCCACGCGTTGATTCGCTCTAAAATTAGGCTGTCTTAAGACGAGACTGTTGATCCATGAAACTTGAAAGTATTGGGTGGAAAGCTAAGCCTCCGTCGTGTTTTAAACATTTTATTCTAAATTTCTTTGAAAGTTTTTTGCATATTGTTATATATCATTCAAAAAATGATCTGCTGTATCAGAATGAATTTCTCTTTTCCCGACGACAAGTCGTCTTCATTGAAGGATTTCGCGACCCATTCGACCCTCTGCTCCTTTCCCGTGCTATTTCTCTGGGCCTCCTGACTTCCAATGTCTTCTTCTTAATCAGCGCTTCCAGCCTTCGTTCATGGGCTTGCAGAAAGTCGTGCGGCTGCGCGCGTTAGGGAAGGCTGGTTTAAGGGGATTCTCCATGCTGCGCTGGTTTGAGCCCGTGTTTCTTCTTCGGGGTAACTTTTTCTCTCTTATTCTCCTTGCGCGTGTCCTTGTGGATTCAGTTTGTGCATATTTTATCTCATTGATCTTTTGTGGTAATCGTGTCGTAGTTTTGTTATCCCTATTTGTGTTCTCTCACACCTTACTATTCTCGACATATTCCGCTGTCATTCTATTCTCTGTTCATGTTCCTGTGTTGCCTTGCTTTGCCTTGCCATTGCCTCAGGTAGGGTTTGCTCTCTTTTCAAAGTGAGTTCTTTTCTATCTCATCAGTATTCATGTATTTCGCTAGTTCACTTAGGTGCATACCTCATACAGTGCCGTTCCTGTTTCCATAAAGTTCATTGTGTGTGCTTTATATTCTTTCGCATACTTACAGTCAATTTTCTTCATGCTATCATCATGTCGCTCTACTGCCGATGCTATAGTACGATTTTCGTTATGTGCGTACGTCTGATTTGTGTTTAAAGATAAAGGTTTAATTACGCAAATGAGAGGTGATCTTCATCGCGTGTGGTCGCAACTAAATTCCGCGTGGCAGTACTATTTCTGTTTTTGTTGAATCACTTCATTTCCTATTTCGGTTTTGCACATTTTTAGGTCAACAAAGTGGAAGGTCAATAAAATGAAAAAGACCTTTGCTGACAGCCCCTTCTCTCTGTTTGTTGTTTGAGTTTTTTCTTGCACAGCGCCATTAAGGATGATTTGCTCTACAAGAACTTTTTTGGGTTTTTTAGTCTGTTTTGGTTCAGGTAAATTTTTAGGGCAATAAAGCGGTCCAGAAAACATAAATAATTATACCAGCAGCTCCTACTCTTTAGTTATTTTTTTGTAAAGTGTCGTTATATGTCGTTTGACGGAAAATGTTCTAAACTTTCTATTTGTTTTAGAACAATTTTTAGAAGTAATCTGGTACATAGCTTCAGGCCCCGTATAAAACATTTAGAATGAGTATTGCGGTATTGTGAAGTCGCTTCAGGCTCTGACTAAAAGCAAAACTTATAGAACAACTACTGGATTGCCTAAACATTGATTGGGCGTGCAATGATTCAAACTATTAGCTTCCTTATCTGAACCTGAATCTGATGGTGACCTTCTGGCTAGAAGATGTCTTCAAAGTCTATGACCTTCCATGTCCGTCGCTGTTTTCTGAGCTTCTACCGCTCTGGGGACGCGCAGGCAGCCTGGCCTGGACGTTCTCTCCTGCAACTGGATGACAAATTGGTGGGCGGCTTCAAGAGTGGGGAGTTTGACATAGAAGAGCGTTCGAGGTCGTGTCGACCCCAATGACGGCGCACTACTCGCCGCGCTTGAGAGGATTCCCCGATCTTCTTTGCTCGATGTCGACAGTACCACTGGTGTTCCACTGGAAGCAGTGCGGCGTGCTTTCTATCACGCCGGCAAAGTCCCGAAAAGAGAGAATTGTTCCTCATGATCTCACTTCGGAACAGAGAAAGATGAGAGCTAGCATTTGTGGTATGTATCTCCCACTCGCTCCCACAACAAGAGGCTGCTGAACTTGCTGATGTGCCAAGGTGAAAAGTGCATCTACTACCGTAATCCAGCGCATAGCTCACTCTGGATTGACGACTCGCATCCCCTAACTCGTGCAAAGAGGGATTTCCGTGGGAGAAGGCTGTTGCTCTCTTTTTGGTTCTCACGCCACGGAATGGTGCACTGCAACTTGCTGCCGGAGAACACCACAGTAATCTCCCAAACAATATGTGAAGAACTACGAGAGGTGAAGTCCAACGCGCTTCTCCTGTCTTCAAAACTCGCTCGACCTCTTCTATTGCAGTAAGCAGTTGTGTGCAACCGTGGTGGATACCTAACTGATCGTTGATTCGTTTATCCTGAGTTACAAATAAATGAAAATTAAAAATGAATTTCACACGAACTTTTGGGTCACCCTAATGTCTAGTGCCATGTAAAATGCGATGACTTATGAAACCTTCACGCATACACCAGTGATACTCAAGATCAGAGTAAAATGTTTGAAGCAACGACGTGAAGCTAAAATTCGTACTCTGCGCTGCGGTGCTTACCAGGTCAAAGGCGAAATCCGTGCAAACGTTGTACACCGCCTAACTTTGCCTGTATGGGGTGCCACTGTGATTGTGCTGATTACGAATCTAGCGTTCGTTTTTTTAACCATGAAAACACTTGCTTTAGCGTTGATAGAGGATCGTGCTTGATTACGCCTAATTTGGATACGAAATGTATGAACTCTTCCCGTTGGTCATTTGTTAGGTTCCTTGTTCTATCTATCCAGTCGTGCCGAGAGCAGAAATCTCTGAAGGAAGAATCCTGAACCTAACATGATCCGCCTTCGGAAAAGACTCGGATTTTTTATAGAATGACCAGAAAAGGTATATGTGCTATTGATGTGCGCAATGATCCATCATTTGTGCTGCGTTTGTAATCTTTCCTAGATATTGCTCTATGCTGGTCTCTAAGTCTATGCTACTCGCAGACAATTTTAAAGACCGTCCAGTCCACAGGACTGCCCTTCTTCTTCCAAGTCGGGATCGTCGTGCTTTCCTGCCAACCACCAGGTTTCTTCTTCTCCGTAATAACCTGATTGAAAAACTGTTTCTTTTGTTTATTTTAACGTTTTTTACAATGTCTACGTTTTCTGAAAACAAGCAGGCTTGACGTTACCATGCGTTTTATATTGCAATTCGGCCAAATATCAGCACGGGGTTTTTGGCATGATGGAAGGGAAAGATCACGAATGGAAATTCTGCATAACGAGAGATTTTCTTTCTGCAATAATCGCAAAGACATGCTAAACGGCTTAACGTGACGGGAAGCATTTACTCAAATTCAGTCATATTCACGGTTCGTATTGTCCTAGCTGCAGGTTTTGCCATTTTTCCTGAATATTTCTTATTTTGCTGATTATTAGAGGTAGAAGAAGCTTCTAAATAATTACAGGTATAGACATATTATTATAGCATCTCTATAATCTGTATTGCCTGTAGCCAATCTCATCGCCGAGCATCCGTACTTTGTTGGTCCAAGTCTCTTCGCGACATCACTAATCTAAAATTTGATTGTACGATTAAAAATATGCTCGAAGGTTTTTGTAAAAATAGACATACTTCAGTCCATGGCATCAATTGGAGAAGCTCCAATAGCTGAGGCTGATAGAAGCTTCTTCTATGAAAATGCCTTCAATGAAAAGATAAATGAAACGAAAACAAACCATATTCCAAAACGGTTTAATGAGAGCTCTGATGTCTCTCTTTCCGGAATCTGATTAACCACACTTAATTCAATTCAATTCAATTATTTATTTATTCTACGACGAGCTTTTAATCACAAATAATAAAGGCTATCCTTGTAATTAAACGCGATAAAATCTAGAAAACCTAGAACCTTGCATGTAAGGAAGGGTGAGAAACAAAAATTTCAGAGGCCTTTTCAAAGCTGTAGAAAGTGAACAGCAGTTTTCAAGGATTAACCTAGTTCACCTATGTATCGCATACTGCAGCAGATTCTCGTACTCGTCTGAGATAATTACACTCATAGGATATTATAATTTTTTGTTCATACATTGTTTTAAGCTACTTGTATTTGAGCTTCTGATGGCTGTAAAGTATACAAAATACTAGTTTGCAGTGCATAGCGATATTTTTTTGTGTTCTCCATGTGTGCTAACTGAATTTGTGCAAGTTTGCCTTGTTGTTTGACTCTGTTTTTAGGCGCACTTAAGGTGCAGTAATAAATAATAATGTTTGGCTAATAATTACCCACCTACTCCACCTCCAAGTTCTAAAAGGCTTCATTTTTCTTCAAATTTTTCAACAAATTTGGCTTCAGCGTTTCACGGCGACCTTGTTGGTAGTAAACACTGTGAAGTTTGGTACTTTCCGACAGAAGACTCAGGGAACAATTTCTTCAGTTTTAATTTCCCATTTTCCCGGTACCAATCCCTCCAAATAAGTTGATTATTCTATTGTTTCAAGTAGAGTAGAGTTTCTTAATTGTGATAAAGAGGTAGGTCTTGGAACTCGAATGGCTGTCCTAATTTCGACCCACAAACCCCTCACGTTTAATCTTCTGCACTAGGTTTTTGGAATATAATAGTGGTTGTAACTGCTTTGTAAAGTTAGTTGGAAAAGCGGACTTTACTTACTACGACTTTAGTTACTTTAGCTGGCTTTCATGTAGCTACAATAGACAACTTTTATATCGGATGCTTTTAGGCGCTCAAATGCAGAAAAATCTGTAATTCTTTTCGTTTTCTTCTTTCACTCATTAAGTTCGCTTCAGTTTTAAAGATAGGCATGACAGCGTCCTCATCCAAAAAGAGAACTTTTCGCTGAAAAATAGGCGCTTTTTAAAATGTTCAGCTATTCATCCTTTCATCTCGTGGGCTGCTTATATTTTGCATGATAGGTGTTAATATTTTGTCGAGGACTTGTAAAATTACACTAACGATTAAGAGGTTTATAAAGGGTTGCTAAATTTTTTGGAGCAAGGGCTCTATTACACTTCTATGCAATGTCGTGAGGGCGATTTGAATGCATATTTGGCCTAACAGTAACTTGCTGTGGCCATCCTATGAACAAGTAGCGCTATATTTTTTCAGGAAGTTTGTTTATGGTGCTTAAGTGTTGCAGAAATGTTTAATGGAGTTTGTTTTGTTCAACTGCTCTGAACTATTTCAGTTTCGAAACTAACTTACAAACTTACAAGCTTATCTGCTATAAAATAAACATTCAAAAAATATAGGCAACCCAATACCACTATGGCGCCTTTCTCTGATCGCTATAAATAAAGTACAGTGCCCTCTCGTTATGACGCCTCCGTATAAGACCCGACTCTCGATATAACGTAGATTTTCTCCAGCCCGAGCCAGCTTATCTTTACGCCAGTACGAACCAACTCCGCTTAAGACGAGTCGGATACAACGCTACTCCCGTTAGCACGGTTTTGGGAGGAACCCTGCGTTCAAAATGACTCCCGTTATAACGCGACCAGGGCTCAATTCCGGTCCCACACGGAAAATGAAGAGGAGCAAGATGCTTACCGCGTCTGCGTTCAGACCTACCCTCTTATGGAATCGTTCGTAGTCGCGACCGGCACCTGTGCGAAAATGAGATGCATATGGATGTTTTTCATGTGTGCGCGGCCCACGATGTGTTCATAGTCAGCAATATGTCGAGCACGGTTGGAAACTCCCGGTAGTCGTTAGAAGCTGCCGTATGTTGGGAGGTTTCCTCTATCAGGAACGAAAAAAGATGAGGGGTGACATTCAGATTATTCAAAACAATGCCCTACACTCGACATTTTAAGCCAAGAGCAGCTGGTGTAGGTGCTAAGGTGCTATTTATTGTTACATGATGTTTTGTTGCGATCTAAACTCTCGCGCCATGCGGGACTTGTGCCTGTACCATCTGCTTTGTGGACATAATTACAGCAACAACGCTGTTTGATCGCACTCAACGTTCTCAAATCATGGCAGAGTGTCATTTAAGCCATTTGCAATGAGGACATCTCGGATGGGGCACGGTTTACCAGCGCTGATAGTATAGTGGGCAAATATCCTGCTCGGAAGAAAGGGAATTCCTGTACGAGTTCCGCTTGGAGCGATAGTTCTGATTGCAACAAAGATCTTACAACAATAGGTTGCACATTTTTGTTGATGACCACGTGTAACCTACGTCTGATTCTCATTATTCCTCACCTATATTTGTCAGTTATGCATATACTAGAGAGTATCTCTAAGGTGAGCGCATCCATAATAATCTAAAGTTGTTTTATGCCTTATCACTCCCTTCAATGCCATATGTTTCCATGCTATAGGTCACATTTAGTCAATTATTGCGATTTTAGAAAATTCTGCGCGCAAGAGAGTGTAAAAAAGGTCAGTTCTGGTTACGACGCGACTCTCTTTATACCGCGGATTTTCTCCGGTCCCTTCAAACGCGTTATAACGAGAGGGGACTGTATATGCACAATGTTAGATTTAAAGAAAGAATGAATCCGGAATAAATTGGATAAAGCTGGAATCAGCAGCACTGCAGCGAGATCGTATCTGGCTCACTGCTGCCTGCCTTACTGCCAACGCAGATGTCGCAATCTATTGGGTTTCACACTTATTGTTAGATGCGAGGGCGGCATGTCTGCGATCCGGCCAAGGAGCGCTGTGTGAAGATCAACCAGCAGTCCCAGCCATCACTCCGTTAGATGAAAGGACGAAAAATTCAACATTTCAAAAAACTTTATATTATATAAGCGAAAAGCCCCCTTTATGGAGAAGAACGCGGTCAGATCTATTTTCAAAATTGAATCGGCCTTAGCAAGTGAAGGAAGGAAACAAAAGGAATTATTGATTTTTGCTGCTTTTAAGCGCCTAAAAAGCATGCGATCTAAAAGTTATCAATACTGTCTATTATAGCTACATGAAAGCCAGCTAAGGAGACTACACATGAAAAAACCTGCTTTTTTTACAATTACAACCATTACTACATATATTCCAAAAACCTAGGGCAGAAGAGGAAACGGAAGGGGTTTGTGGCTCGAAATTAGGACAGACATTCAAGTTCCAATACCTACTTCATTATCACAATAAGAGACCCTACTCTACTTAAAACATTAAAGTAACCAACTTCTTTGAAGGGATTTGTACCAGGAAAATAGGGAATTAAAACTGAAGAAATCGTTTTCTGAGTCTTGCGTCGGAAAGTACCAAACTTCGCAGTGTTTACTACCAGCAAGGCCGCAGGGAAACTTGAAGTCAAATTTATCGAAGAATGTGAAGAAAAATTAAAGGTTTAGAACTTGCAAGTGTAGTAGTTGGCTACTTAGCTAAACATATCCGTGGGTGTAATTATCTCATGCGAGAACGAGAACCTGCTCCAGTATGCAATGTATACTCGGGCATTCGCTCTTGAGGGGCCGCACAACCACTTGCTATTGGGGTAAAAACCTGTTGCTGTGGGTGTGGCGGACTGCACTGATTGGCCAGGTGAAGGGCCCCGGTGCACCCCGTTGACGCTCCTGTGGAAGTATATCATTGAGCGTAAGGGTCGGCTGCTGTTGCTAGAGTGTTGCAGGATTCTTGTGCAGCCATATAAAGTATATATAGTATACACATGTATATGTATATACATGTTTACACATAGAAACCGGTTTTCGCCCCAATATTAAGTGGTTGTGCGACCCCTCGAGAGCGGATCTCCGAGTAAGTGAACCAGAGTAATCCTTGAAAACTGCCGCTTACTTTCTACACCATTGGAAAGGCTTTTAAACAAGGATTCCAAATATTCATTTCATTCTCAATGCAGACCACTTTGAGTAGTAGATTGTAGGAGGATTTACAATTAGCTATGCGAGGAGGCAAGTCACTGCAACTAGTTCAATTTCGTAGTAGGGTAAAATTTAAATAGATATTTGAACTCTACTCGACAAGCCGAATAAAATGGTGTGCTCGGCCTTCCAAATTTTCTGCTCCCAGACGCTAGCGAGTGCCTAATGCGAAACTAGTTCTGAGCGGTATTGTAATCTTGATGTGGCTCTTTCGTCAAGCAATCACTTTCGTTCTAGAAAATTCAGTATAATAGTAAATTCAACATAGGTTTCGTTTCTTTTTGAGTATGAATTTTAAAGATTCTTCTAACTGTGCAATATTTTTCTAAACAAGACTCTCTTCACTAGTGTCCACATTTCTCTTACGATAGCTGTCGTCAGTTTCTATTCCTTTCATTTAAGCGAGCCTAGCATAGCGGGACTTTTCCTATTACAGACCTATTTTATTACCCGAAACCTTCACTAATTTATCACATCTTGCAAGTGTTTTTATAATAGTTGCACTTCTTAAAAGGGTTTGATTTGTTTTTGGTAGTAGTTCTTATCTCTATGTATGAAAAGAAAATAGATAAAAAACATTATAATGTTTTTTTTGTTATAATGTTTTTTTTTGTTTTTTTTCCGCGAAACAATATAATGTTTGAAATGAACTACGAAAATCGAACTTTGTTTGTGCACAGTGTTGTTTTGATGTTGCAAAAAAGCCGGTAAAAGTAGCGATCTTAATAATATAGATAGAAGGAAAGGTAGGAAATTAGTCCTCACGCTCTTCTTGAAAACCTGCAGTACTTCTTTGCTTCAGCAACGCCATTTATACTAGGATTTTTCAATTCTTTCAGTGCGGCATAAGCAGCTACTCCAACGATATCACAATCGAACGTCTGTAATAAAATTGTAAGGTTGTTTTTAGATATTGTGACATAAAAATATAATATAATTAATCATTGTAATGTGGCTATGTATAGATGAGCATCAAAGACCTTGAGGGAAGGGGTGATTGGGAAATCTCACATTCTCGGACAACCTTTTTTCTTTCAGGTTCAAGGTGAAGCGCTTAAGCTTACGTTTGATGAAGCTTTCACTCTTTAATATTGATCGCGTGTGCACCCTCACGAATGTATCTCGATCTGCAGCTTTTTTATCCTAATAGGCAGTCATATAGCATTTCCCACTTTCTGTGTTTGTCGAGGAACGGTTTGATGGGGAACGCGAACCTACTACGATGGTATTCGGAGTTCTCGGCGCTGAAACTTGCAGCGATGGTGGCCACTGCCCCCCTCGTACCGTACCGCCTATTCCCCTTTCTCCCTCCCACATCCTCCCATACCGCCATGTACTTCCCTATACCTTCACATATCATGTTTTTTTTGTTCTTTTTTCTTTCTTGGCTGTATCCCAATTGCATTGTAGTACTGAATTCTATACTCATCAATCTACTATACAACTGCAACCGATAGTAAATAATCAAATTAAATAAATAAGTATTTATATTATCCCAATTATTTATATTATCCCAATTGTTTATATCCCAATTGCATTGTAGTACTGAATTCTATACTCATCAATCTACTATACAACTGCAACCGATAGTAAATAATCAAATTAAATAAATAAGTATTTATATTAATGCAAAAATAGTGAATCTCACCATTTTCAAGAGAACTGTGTATTTATTTAAAATGCAACTCCTTCTAAGGTTATCGTGTTAAGTTTTGGTACGAACCTTCGTTGGTTAATGTTTATGGTGTCTTGTTGTTTTTCTGATTTAATGCTCACTGTCTATGTTTTGTAGAGTTGCTGTTAGTTCTGTAATTGACTCTGTGCAGTATTTTTCGTAGCAGAGAACTGTGTTGGGGCTTAAGCTTGGGCGTGGATCCAGTGCACCCTAACCGACCCTGCTAGGCTGACCAATAGGAGAAGCGAGGCGTGACTTCTCCTGCTTGGCCACCACAAAAGCGAGCGCACGGAGCCTGCTCGACCCCGGAGGATCCCTGTATTCTTGTTCCGGTTCATTTCCTCTGTATTATATTCTATGTATTCGTGATAAACCTATACGGCTGCCTGGCGTGCTGTGGACAAGGAGGAGGAGGGTGAGTACCTGTCAATACGTTGGTTGTGGTCGCACTTTTTGGTACCGGTAAGGTTTGGGTCCTTCGTGGCGATCCTCGGGTGTACAGCGGGGCGAGAGGGGGCCTCGTGAGCAGGGCTCGCCTCTGCCTGTGGGCCGCCGACCGCAACAGCACTGAGCGCCTGCTTAGGCCGATGCTCTCAATAGTTTTAAGAACAACCGTGCCGGCACAAGGAGTACACAATTCGTTAACGGAGAAATAAATGAAATGCCTCTTTCTCTACAAAAAGAACGGATCTTTCCAAGTCATTGGAGGAGGGCATGCGGTGTTTTACCCCTCTTTTCTTCTTTGAGTTTATCATAGAGCCTCTGCCACTACCAAATGATACTATGGAACTCATCCTAACTCAGAGAGTGGGTGTCGTGTCGTGTTGTAAAATGTCAGAACGCTACTGTTAACTTAGCACTGCCCATTTTCGACTAGGATAGATTCGAAAAAACCATCGAAGCGCCGAAAATCTAAAACCGCAACACATCTTCACACCTACTCTATAGGCGGTTGTGTTGCGAAATTTCTTAAAAAATCTAGGCGTTCATTAGAGCACTTATAGGTGTTACCAAGAGTGGGCGTATTTGGCAATACAATGACTGACGATGATCAGCCGATGAGAACATCAGCGCATTGCTCTTTCTAGACAAGTCCGGCACCAATTCGCCGACCCCGGAGGCATGGAAGGCTTGGTTGTCCTGTGAGGGAAGCTCAAACCAAGAACCTGGTATCGGGTGCGCGCCACAGCCGGCACCTCCTCCGACTGCGCTACAAGCACTTTGTATATTAAATATTGGTGAATATTGTAAAATGTTAGGTTAATCTTGTGCTTTGGTAAGCAAAAGATCGCCTACTTTGAGCAAATTGTTAGAGCTCCTCTTTGGGAAAAATAAAAGCACCAAGTATTTTGCAACAACTGGTAATTAATGTTACTGCGCTATTGTTGTGAATATTCGGGAGCAAAAGTTTTTGATTTTACGAAAAAGTTAGGACAGCTCGGAGTTAAGAATTAAGGAATCTCTTTGCTCAAGAGGTACGTCGACCAAAAAATTCTATACCTTCCTGTCGCGTTGCTCCACTCAATTCAACGAAATAAAAATTACTTACCAAATCCAGACCCCTGTGATGGTCGATTATGTACTTATGTTGCCAATCTCCTGAGGTAGGCTTTTCACAATTGACTAAAGCCAAAACCTTCTTATACGTAAGGTTATTTGTCTTCAATATAATTGGTTGTTACATAAGTTCTGACCGATTCCGATAAACATTACTTTGCGATTTTTTTTCATAGATAGAGAAAGAATTTATATATATGCATATATATATATTGTGCACCATTTTGTTGCGCTTGTTTCGCTCTACAAAACGTAGTGAACTCTTTTTAAAGTCGTGAACGTTGCAGCGTTTTAGGTGCTCGCCGCAACCATGGAAAAAATGCACTTCCGGGTAATAATGCTTCATGAGTCCACGGTTGGCCACACTGTTAGCGAGGCAACTCAAAAGATCAAGATGGCATGGAGTCCGCTAACGAACGCACCGTGCGCGGATGACACCAGAAGTTCCGCGTTGGTGACGTGGACGTCGAAGACAAGGACCGTTCTGGACGATCACCCAAGTGTGATGATGCACGTTTGAAAAAAGAGAGGAAGTCGATCCACGAAGAGCTGTACGTGAGATGAGTAAAGAACTTGGGCTCAGTCATACAACCATTTCTAGGCACCTAGGTGGAAGGTGAAAAAGCTGGATACGTGAGTGCCCACGAACTCACTGAGGATCAGCAAAAGCGCCGTCTAGAGATCTGTTATTCCCTTATTTTAAAGCAACAATCCGTTTCTCGACCGGGTAATTACCTCTCCCGCTTATTCACCGGACCTAGCCCCGTGAACTTTCATCTTTTCAAACATCTCGATGGCTTCCTCAGGGAGAAAAACTTTTCCAAACTGAACCAGATGTCGAAATTGTCTTTAAGTTTTTCATTGCTTCTCGTCAGTGCACACACTGCGTAGCACCTGCTCAACACTGTCGCCAACGTCGCTGACAAAAACGTCGCCAAAGTATAACAAAGGTCTATCGTTGGCATAAGTGCATTGATTGTAAGATTTCGTACTTTAGGTACTCGGTTCAATCCCAATGAGGGGGGGGGGGGCCACGGCGGCCTCGGGCCGGAACGCATGTGTGCGCGTCGACAGGTTCACAGTGGCGATACGTACAGGGATGTCTGCGGGCTCCACGTATCGACCCACGGCCACTGTACGGCTATCCTTGTACGAATCGCCACGGTGAACCTGTCGACGCGCTTTTTTCTCGCCTTTTCGTCCCGCGTTTTTTCGTCTAAATTTCCTCTTTATTTCAGGAGGAAGACTGCAGTAGCCACAGCAGGGGTTCAGGTAGGCATGTTATGTTACAAGTATTCATCTCTATGTAGTGTTCAACGTGAGTATGGAGTGCCCCCCCCCCTCATTGGGATTGAACCAAGTACTCTAATCAACTTTCTGCTGAGATTTTACACCGTAAAGTTCCGTCGAAGATCGGACAGGACTTTTGTGACAACCTAATGCAATAGTTTTTACTTACTGCTGCCAGGCCACTGGAAGGCGTTGATTGAGAAGAACAGCGACACCTGACGAGGTACAGAAAATGGTCGAACGTAGAAAAAAACTATAAAAATGAAATGAAGTTTTTAAAATTTTTAATGAAACTATGCTGTAAGCTGGACTGAGGATGTAACCACTACAAAGAGCCGGAGCATTCAATGACGATGCTTAGCCCTAGTGTGAGCAGCCTTTATATTTAGTGTGGGTTTGAATGACCACAGCTCTCTTTATCCTGCATCAGAGACCACTGATGGAAGACGTGCCATCGGCTAAACTCGCTCTCGTACTTTTGCACTTTTCGCCCTGTTTGTCCTGAAAACTACGAAGGGCAAAAGAATAGCACGACGTCGACATCAACTACAGCCGCCATTGTCGCATAGTACTTCAACTTTCGTGCTGAACTATACAACGATAATGTGGAAGCTTTATAGCTTAGCTTTACGGACAAATCCGTTGCTAATTTTATAAGAAAGAATGGGAACCTTGTTTTACCTAGACAGGAGCAGCCGTGGACAAGTATGCATCCTACTGTATATCGCCGTGTGTATGTATGTATGTATGTATGTATGTATGTATGTATGTATGTATGTATGTATGTATGTATGTATGTATGTATGTATGTTTGTGTGTGTATGCGAATGTGTGTGTGTGTGTGTGTGTGTGTGTGTGTG
Organism: Heligmosomoides polygyrus bakeri; assembly: GCA_947359475.1. Taxonomy (NCBI): domain Eukaryota; kingdom Metazoa; phylum Nematoda; class Chromadorea; order Rhabditida; family Heligmosomidae; genus Heligmosomoides; species Heligmosomoides polygyrus. The sequence goes on from OX375867.1 coordinate 8,698,941, forward strand.
TGTGTGTGTGTGTGTGTGTGTGTGTGTGTGTGTGTGTGTGTGTGTGTGTGTGTGTGTGTGTGTGTGTGTTCCGTCCGTCCGTCACAACTGGAGTGGCGGCACGGCGTATTGTCAATACTCTACGATTGAGGATGATCGACAGCAGCCCGAAACTTCCGCCCTGGGGGTAGTCGAAGTCGTTGAACACGAATACGAAGTTCGTTTTCGAAGCTTTGATCTCCATCAGGTTCGTATTTGATGTGTGGTTCGTATTTGAGGTTCGTATTTGATGTGTGGATCGCCGTCAATGGATATTGAAAAGAGAGGTTATTACTATGGCGAAGTCGTTGGGTACACAATAAAAGAATAATATTTAATTTTTACGTCAAATTGCAAATTTAATAAACATGCGCAATGCTTTTTTAAATGAAACTCAGCATCTTATATATAAACACAAGCTCTTTTCACATTGAAGTAGAGACTCTCTTGAAAGGTTTTTTTTCTGGCACAATTGGAACACAGTGAGTACCCGGAGAGCGCAGAACAAGCTATAGCATTCTTTGTACCTTTTCTTTACTATCAGTCTGGCTTGTCTCACTTTTTGGAAGGTGACCCCCTCCCCGACCCTATTTGCGCCGGAATTTGATTCTTGATTCAAACACTCATGAGAGCTTTGTGGACCTACACTACTCGATAGTACATTGTTTCAAGAAAGGAAAGAAGAATTCAATTTGGTTATCACACTGTTTTGACATCAGGATGCACCAACGGTTGGAAAGCAACATAATCACAAAAAGGCGGCCCTATAGCTAATTTCTTTCTTCAGGCTTATGTTGATGTTCAAGAGGTGAGTGAAGGCAGTGCAAAACAATCAATGAGTGATGAGTCATCATTTCCTCTCCGTCTTCAGACCCAAAAGAGAGCGGAATGGAACGAAAGGACTAAAAACGGCCGGAATTCGGAACATGGAAACGGAAAATCGCACATCCCTGATGGTAACGTCCTAACTGTACTGCAGCTTGTCTAAATTTCTATGCAAACTCGTATGCAAGTTGTAATCTTGCTGTACTCGGCTTTCAAGCAAACATTTCCAATCAAAAAATCCAACAATGCCCAGTGCGAAAGTGCATTCCAATGCCCAGTGCGAAAGTGCATTCGACATAGGCAACTAATTTCGCAAATCTGTGATTTTTCAATAGTCTTCTAACTGTGCAATATTCTTCCTAATAAGACTCTCTTTACTACTATACGCATTTCACGTACGTTAACGGTCGTCGGTTCCCATTCCTTTCGTTGCGCGAGCGTAGCATAGCGGGACATTTCTTACCACAGACTTATCCTATTGCCCAAAATCTTCACCAATGTATCACAACTTCAAGCAAGTTTTCTTGCAACAGTTGCACGTTTTAAAAAGGATAGTTTGTTTAAGCTAGTAGTTCTTATTTCTATGTATAATAAAAGATTAAAAAACACAAGAAGGAATAATATAATATTTGAAATGAATTACTAAAATCGAGCTTTGTTTATGAGCAATGCTATCTTGATATTACAAAAAAAATCGCTAAAAGTAGAACTCTTAATGAGTTGGCCAAGAGTGATATGAAATCAGTTTTCCTTGAAAATCTGTATTTTCCCGGTTCACGCCGTTTATATTAGGATTTTTTAATTCCTTCAGTGCGGCATCAGCAGCTATTCCAAAGATATCACATTCGAACGTCTGTAATAACTGGATTTTTATGGCTGTTTTTAGATGTGTGTGCCAGTTGCAGCATATGCCTGCATATACTGTAGTACCATTTATACCGGTGATGCAAAAAATAGTGGATCACACAATCTTCAGGAGAAGTGCATTTCTTCAAAGTGCAATTCCTTCTAAGGTTAACGCGGTTCAGTCGTGACACCAACCTCGTGTGTTCAATGTTTATATTGTCTTGTTATTCTTGTGTTTTACTGTTCACTACCTATGTTTTTCAGCGTTGCTCTTAGTTCTGTTATTGTTGATAGTGCTGCTAGTTAGAGTTAGTTGCTGTTAAAGATGAGAGCTATCATTTGTGGTATGGATCTTGCTCGCTCCTACAGGACGAGGCAGCTAAACTCGCTGATATGCCAGCATGAAAAGTGGATCTATTACCATAATCCAGCGCACAGCTCATTCTTGGTCGACTACGACGCGCCTCCTCCCACTCGTGCAAAAGGGATGTCTATGGGAAAAGCTGTTGCTCTCTTTTTGGTTCTCGAGCCACGGAATGGTGCACTGCAACTTGCTGCCGGAGAACACCACAGTTAGCTTTCAAACAATATGTGAAGAACTACGAGAGATGAAGTCCAATGCGCTCCTGTCTTCGAAACTCGCTCGACCTCTTCTATTGCAGGAAGGATTTGTGTGCAGTCGTGATGGATACCTAACTGATCGTTGAGTTGTTTACCTTGAGTTATAAATAAGTGAAAATTGAAAACGAATTTCACACGAACTTGTGGGTCACCCTAATATCTAGTGCCATGTAAAATGCGATGACTTATGAAACCTTCACGCATACACCAGTGATACTCAAGATTGGAGTAAAATTTTTCTACATAACGCAACGACGGCAAGCTATTCACAAGAAAGTTCGTGCTCTGCGCCACGGTGGTTACCAGATCAAAGGAGAAATCCATCCAAACGTTGTCCACCGCCTAACTTTGCCTGTATGGGGTGTCACTGGGATTGTGCTGATCCCGAATCTAGCGTCCGTGTTTTTTACAATGAAAACACTTGCCTTAGTCAGTTTGTTGTCAGTATGCTGTGCCAAACGAGGTTTTTAGGTGGATCTTTATTATTGCGGCCTGACGTTTCGACGTTCCGTCGTCTTCAGAGGCCTGAAAGTGGAGCAACAGGTTTATATTTGCGCTCTACTCCACCAAGCGCCTTAGCCGCCCTAGCATTTTCGACCCACTCCCGGAGTCACTGCAGAGAGCCCGAATGTAAGAGACGAACTCACGCATAGGATCCACCGTAGGGGCTGGTATTCGCCCACGCTAGAAGACCAGTAGAGGCGAAGAGACCCACTCAGTGCGATTGTCGCCGACCGGTCACTTACAGTTCACAATGAGACACAAATGGCAAGAAGTCACTCGTAACAGAGAGGCACTCATTTCGGTTGTTCATTACCGGATTTCTACTAAGAACGCCTCTAACGCTTTCCTTGCCGATATTTCTCCTTCAACGGCCAGAATGCTGCACTTCAGCTCAAAATCGTTCCCGTTGTGCGCATCAATTCTATGTTTACCAAGCGGACTTCTTGGTAATCCACGTCTTTTGCTGGCTAGATGTTCCTTTGCGCGTACTGCCACTTGCTTTAGTGTTAATAGAGGATCGCGCTTCGTTACGCTTAATTTGGTTACGAAATGTATGAACTCTTTTTGTTGGTTTTTTCGTTAGGTACGTTGTTCTATCTTGTCCAAACGTACGGGGAGCAGACAGAATCTTTGAAGGAAGAATCTTGAACCTAACATTTCTATTTCCGCCTTCGGAAAATACTCGGATTCCTTATAGAACGACCAGAAAAGGGATAGATGCTATTGATTTGCGTAATGATCCACCATTTGTACTGCCTTCGTAATCTTCCTTAGCTTGCTCTGTGTTGGATTCTAAGTCTATGCAACTCGCAGACAGCTTTAGATAACGTCCAGTCCGCAGCAGGGGTGTGCGTAATTACGGTTTACGGTTTATGATTTTACGATTTAAGGCGATTTTTGGGAAATTTTTTACGATTTATGATTTACGGCATTTTGGGTCGTAAATCGTAAATTTTCGTAAATGTGATCTTTGATCACCAGGCACTCACACCTAGCGCGCTCAGGTTTGAGTATACTTTTGCCTAATTGTTGGCAACAGATACTTTCCGCAGGCCTCGGGAATCCGTGTGTGGAGTATTTGACGGTCTTGCTTTTATCAAGTTTTTGGAGAATAGATGAGTGGAACTGCATACATGCTCAAGCAAGGTAGAACTCTATTTCTCGGCTGGCTCAACGAGGGTCTCCTTTAACCATCTCTTGATTATTTAATTCCGGATTTGACTGCAGCGGATAAAGGACTAAAGTGTTTTCGACTCTTGCGAAAAGTGCATTACGCAGGCTGAAACGGCATGCAATTACCACCACATATAGGAAAACGAAAATCGCATGTTGCATCTCGAATCGACTATCACTACCTTGCGATGAATCCGTGAAACTCTTCATAGAGCCTCGCAAAGCCAGCTCTGATACGCTCCAAGATTTAACTGCGATTGGAAAGTATTACTCTACGATCAGCCAAGCATTCGCGTATAGCTTGCATAGGACGTGTCCATTAAATTGAAGGTATCGGTTGAAGGCAAGGCAGGGAGTTACTTAGTTACTTGGTTTATAATTCATAATTTTCTACCGCGGTTCAAGCTCCGGGGCGCATTGAGATAAAAAAAGAAAAACGTTAAGATTAAAAAGTTGCAAATCCGGTGAATTTCTACTTTTCATAAAAGCCAGCGCCTTGGTTCAGCGCCTTGTGAGCAGATAGAAGAATTTTGTGCTTCTGCTTTTTAAAATGAGTGACAACATTTTCTAGGATACTCTGTATTTCTAAATCCGACTGCAATGCATCTTTTGAAAGCACTTCTCAGTACCAAAACTCTTCCTGTCCAGAACATTGAAGATAAGATTTCGAACGGACTCCATTTAATTTTGGTTTAGCGTCGCTAGTAGTGCCATTTATCATCTGGTTTTGCAGCACTTGCCCTTTAATTTGTAACGGGGAATTAGCCTGACATTGAGCTCACAACGATTTCACAACGTATTCGCCTAATTTAGCGGTGCGAAAACGTCAAAAATATATGATAGTTAAATCCAAGAATAAGAATGTGAATTTGCATGCCATTGTGATGTAGTAAGTATGCCATATGATCACTTATGATTCTTTTGATTTGCAAGGTTAAACAATAAGCAAGCACATTTCTCTCTGAAAGCAATAGTATCAATTTGTATACTGAAAGAGGACAAGGGTACATATTTGTTTGCCATGAAGAACGAAAACAATCTCTCCTGTCTTTGGTGGCGCAGTCCATGGATCGTTTTCTCCGAGACCATCTTTGAATCTCTTTCCTTGTTACGATTTACGGTTTACGATTTACGATTCATGACAGTTTTGTCGTAATTACGATTTACGATTTATGAAATTTCGGATTTCGTTTACAGTAGGGATCGTCGTGCTTGCTTTGCCTTGCCATGCCTTAGGTAGGGTTTGCTCTCTTTTCAAAGTGAGTTCTTTCCTATCTCATCAGTATTCATGTATTTAGCTAGTTCACTTAGCTGGTGTATACCTCATACAGTGCCGTTCCTGTTTCCATAAAGTTCATTATGTGTGCTTTATATTCTTCCGCATACTTACAGTCAATTTTCTTCATACTATCATCATGTCGCTTCACTACCGATGCTATAATACGATTTTTGTTATTCGCGTACGTCCGATTTGTGTTTAAAGATAAAGGTTTAATTACCCAAATTTGAGGTGATCTTCATCGCGTGTGGTCTCAACTAAATTCCGCGTGGCAGTACCATTTCTGTTTTTGCTGAATCACTTCATTTCCTATTTCGGTTTTGCATTTTTAGGTCAACAAAGTGGAAGGTCAATAAAACGAAAAAGACCTTTGCTGACAGCCCCTTCTCTCTGTTGATTGTTTGAGTTTTTTCTTGCGCAGCGCCATTAAGGATGATTTGCTCTACAAGAACTTTTGTTGGGTTTTTTCGTCTGTTTTGGTTTAGGTAAATTTTTAGGGCAATAAAACGGTCCAGAAAACATAAATAATTATACCAGCAGCTCCTACTGCATTTTTTTTTGTACTGTGTCGTTGCATGTCGTTTGACGGAAAACGTTTTAAACTTTCTATTTGTTTTAGAACAAATTTTAGAAGTAATCTGGTACATAGCTCCAGGCCCCGTATAAAACATTTAGAATGAGTATTGCGGTATTGTGAAGTCGCTTCAGGCTCCGACTAAAAGCAAAACTTATAGAACAACTACTGGATTGTCTAAACATGGATTGGGCATGCAATGATTCAAACTATTAGCTTCCTTATCTGAACCTGAATCTGATGGTGACCTTCTGGCTAGAAGATGTCTTCAAAGTCTATGACCGTTCCATGTCCGCCGCTGTTTGCTGAGCTTCTACCGCTCTGGGGAACGCGCAGGCAGTTTGGCCTGGACGTTCTCTCCTGCAACTGGATGACAAATTGGTGGGCCGCTTCAAGAATGAGGAGTTTGACATAGGAAAGCGTTCGAGGTCGTGTCGACCCGAGTGACGACGCAGTACTCGATGCGCTTGAGAGGATTCCCCGAACTTCTTTGCTCGATGTCGACAGGACCACTGGTGTTCCACTGGAAGCAGTGCGGAGTATTTTCTATCACGCCGGCAAAGTCCCGAAAAGAGAGAATTGTTCCTCATGATCTCACTTCCGAACAGAGAAAAATGAGAGCAAGCATTTGTGGTATGAATCTCCCATAACAAGAGGCTGCTGAACTTGCTGATGTGCCAAGGTGAAAAGTGAATCTACTACCGTAATCCAGCGCATAGCACACTCTGGATTGACGACTCGCCTCCCCTACCTCGTGCAAAGAGGGATGTCCGTGGGAGAAAGCTGTTGCTCTCTTTTTGGTTCTCACGCCACGGAATGGTGCACTGCAACTTGCTGCCGGAGAACAGCACAGTAATCTCCCAAACAATATGTGAAGAACTACGAGAGGTGAAGTCCAACGCGCTTCTCCTGTCTTCAAAACTCGCTCGACCTCTTCTATTGCAGTAAGCAGTTGTGTGCAACCGTGGTGGATACCTAACTGGTCGTTGATTCGTTTATCCTAGTTACAAGTAAATGAAAATTGAAAATGAATTTCACACGAACTTTTGGGTTACCCTAATGTCTCGTGCCGTGTAAAATGCGATGACTTATGAAACTTTTACACATTCATCAGTGATTCTCAAGAATGGAGTAAAATTTTCCCACATGAAGCAACTACGGGAAGCTATTCACAAGAAAATTCGCGCTCCGCGCCACGACGGTTATCAGGTCAAAAGAAAAATTCGCCCATACGTGGCCCATCGCCTTAATTTGTCTATGCAACTCGCAGACAACTTTAAGAAGGTCCAGTCCCTTCTTCTTCCAAGTCTGGGTCGTCGTGCTTTCCTGCCTTCCACCAGGTTTCTTCTTCTCCGTAATAACCTGGTTGAAATACTGCTTGCTTTACAAACATTCATTTTAACGTTTTTTGCAATGTCTACGTTTCCTGAAAACAAGCAGGCTTGACGTTACCATGTGTTTTATAATGTAATTCGGCTAAATCTCAGCACAGGGTTTTTGGCACTATAGTGATGAAAGGGGAAGATCTCGAAGGGAAGTTCTACGTGAGGAGAGATATTCTTTCTGCAATAATCGCAATGACATGAAATTTAACGGCTTAACGTGATGGGAAGCATTTACTCAAATTCAGTCATATTCACGGTTCACATTGTCCTAGTTGCACGTTTTGCCATTTTTCCTAAATAGTGCTGGTTTTGCTGATTACTAGAGGGAGAAAAAGCTTCCAAATAATTACAGGTATAGACATATTATTATAGCATCTCTATAATCTGTACTGCCTGTAGCTAATCTCATCGCCGAGCATCCGTGCTTTGTTGGTCCAAGTCTCTTCGCGACATCACTAATCTAAAATTCGATTGTACGATTAAAAATATGCTCGGAGGTTTTTGCAAAAAAAAAAGACATACTTCAGTCCATGGCATCATTTGGAGAAGCTCCAATAGCTGAGGCTGATAGAAACTTCTATGAAACTGCCTTCAATGAAAAAATAAATGAAATGAAAACAAACCATATTCCAACACGGTTTAATGAGAGCTCCGATGTCTCTCCATGCCTTTCCGGAATTTGTTTAACCACTCTTAATTTAATTCAATTCAACTCAATTCAATTCAATTCAATTCAATTATTTAATTTATTCAACGATGAGCATTTAATCACAAATAATAACGGCTATTATTGTAATTAAACGCGATAAAATCTAGAGAACCTAGAACCTTGGAGGTAAGGAAGGGTGAGAAACAAAAATTTCAAAGAACTTTTCAAAGCTATAGAAAGCGAATAGCAGTTTTCAAGGATTACCCCAGTTCACGTATGTATTGCATACTGCGGCAGATTCTCGTACTCGTCTGAGATAATTAAACTCACAGGATATGTTTGGCTAATAATCACCCACCTACTCCACCTGCAAGTTTTAAAAGGCTTCATTTTTCTTCAACAAACTTGGCTTCAGCGTTTCACTGCGACCTTGTTGGTAGTAAACACTGTGAAGTTTGGTACTTTCCGACAGACTCAGGTAACAATTTCTTCAGTTTTAGTTCCCTATTTTCCCGGTACCAATCCTTCCAAATAAGTTGATTATTCTAATGTTTCAGGTAGACTAGAGTCTCTTAATTGTGATAAAGAAGTAGGTATTGGAACTCGAATGGCTGTCCTAATTTTGACCCACAAGCCCCTCCCGTTTCCTCTTCTGCACTAGGTTTTTGGAATATAATAGTGGTTGTAACTGCTTTGTAAAGTTAGTTGGAAAAGCGGACTTTTCTCCGATGTAGTTACTTTAGCTGGCTTTCACGTAGCTGCAATAGACATTGACAACTTTTAGATCGGATGCTTTTAGGCGCTTAAATGCAAAAAAATCTATAGTTCTTTTCGTTTCCTTCCTTCACTTATTAAGTTCGCTTCAATTTTGAAGAAAAACATGACAGCGTCCTCATCCAAAAAGAGAACTTTCCGCTGAAAAAATAGGCGTTTTTTGAAACGTTTAGTTTTTCATCTTTTCATCTCGTGGGTTGCTCATATTTTGCATGATAGGTGTTAATATGTTGTCCAGGACTCGAAAAATTACACCAGCGATTAAGACGTGCATAATGGGTTACTTAGTTTTTTGGAGCAAGGGCTCTATTACACTTCTATACAATGTCGTGAAGGCGAATTGAATGCGTATTTGGCCTAACAGTAACTTGGTCATCCTATGAACAAGTCAGCGCTTTACTTTTTTCAGGAAATTCGTTTATGGTGCCTAGGTGTGGCAGAAATGTTTAATGGAGTCTGTTTCGTTCAAATGCTCTAAACTACTTCCGTTTCTAATTTAACTTACACAAACTTATCTGCTATAAAAGAAACATTTAAAAATATATAGGCAACCCAATACCACTATGGCGCCTTTCTCTATAAACAAAGTACATACAGTGCCCTCTCGTTATGACGCCTCCGTATAAGACCCGACTCTCGATATAACGTAGATTTTCTCCGGATCGGGCCAGCTTATCTTTACGCCAGTACGAACCAACTCCGCTTAAGACGCGTCGGATACAACGCTACTCCCGTTATAGCACGGTTTTGGGAGGAACCCTGCGTTCAAAATGACTCCCGTTATAACGCGACCAGGGCTCAGTTCCGGTCCCACACGGAAAATGAAGAGGAGCAAGATGCTGAGACCGCGTCTGGGTTCAGACCTACCTTCTTATGGCCTCGTTCGTAGTCGCGACCGGCATCTGTGCGACAATGAGTTAGATGCATATGGATGTTTTTCATGTGTGTGCGACCCAGGAAGTGTTCATAGTCAGCAATATGTCGAGCACCGTTGGAGACTCCCTGTAGTCGTTAGAATCTGCCGTATGTTGGGAGGTTTCCTCTATCAGGAACGAAAAAGATGAGGGGTGGCACTCACATTATTCAAAACAATGCCCCACACTCGATCTTTTAAGCCAAGAGAAGCTGGCGTAGGTGCTATTTATTGTTACATGATGTTCTGTTGCGATCAAAACTCTCACGCCATGTGCCTGTACCATCTGGTTTGTGGACATAGTTACAGCAACAACGCTGTTTAATTGCACTCAACGTTCCCAAATCATGGCAGAGTGTCATTTAAGCCATTTTCAATGAGGATATCTCGGATGAGGCACGGTTTACCAGCGCTGATAGTATAGTGGGCAAACATCCTGCCCGGAAGACAGGGAATTCGTGTACGAGTTCCGCTTGGGGCGATAGTTCTGATGGCAACGAAGATCTTACAACAGTTGGTTGCATATTTTTGTAAAAAAAAACCTACGTCTGATTCTCATTATTCCTCACATATATTTGCCAGTTATGCATATAGCAGAGAGTATCTCTAAGGTCAGCGTTTCCTTAATAATCTAAAGTTGTTTTATGCCTTCTCACTCCCTTCAAGGTCATATATTTCCATGCTACACGTCATATTTAGTCAATTAATGCGATTTTAGAAAATTCTGCGCGCAAGAGAGTGTAAAAAAGGTCAGCTCTGGTTAGGACGCGACTCTCTTTATTAGCGGATCTTCTCCGGTCCCCTCAAACGCGTTATAACGAGAGGGGACTGTATATGCACAATGTCAGATTTAAAGAAAGAATGAATCCGGAATAAATTGGATAAAGCTGGAATTATCAGCACTGCAGCGAGATCGTATCTGGCTCTCTGCTGTCTGCCTTACTGCCAACGCAGATGTCGCAATCTATTGGGTTTCACACTTATTGTTAGATGCGAGGGCGGCATGTCTGCGATCCGGCCAAGGAGCGCTGTGTGAAGATCAACCAGCAGTCCCAGCCAACACTCCGCTGGATGAAAGGACGAAAAATTAAACATTTCAAAAATTTTATATTATATAAGCGAAAAGCTCCCTTTATGGATAAGAACGCGGTCAGATCTATTTTCAAAATTGAATCGGCCTTAGCAAGTGAAGGAAGGAAACAAAAGGAATTACTGATTTTTGCTGCTTTTAAGCGCCTAAAAAGCATGCGATCTAAAAGTTATCAATGCTGTCTATTATAGCTGCATGAAAGCCAGCTAAGGAGACTACACATGAAAAAAAAAACCTCAAAAAAATTTCCAACTAACTTCACAAAGCAATTACAACCATTACTACATATATTCCAAAAACCTAGGTAAGAAGAGGAAACGGAAGGGGTTTGTGGGTCGAAATTAGGACAGACATTCAAGCTTCAAGACCTACTTCTTTATCACAATTAAAAGACTCTACTCTACTTAAAACATTAAAGTAACCAACTTATTTGAAGGGATTGGTACCAGGAAAATAGGGAATTAAAACTGAAGAAATCGTTTTCTGAGTCTTGCGTCGGAAAGTACCAAACTTCGCAGTGTTTACTACCAGCAAGGCCGCAGGGAAACTTGAAGTCAAATTTGTCGAAGAATGTGAAGAAAAATTAAAGGTTTAGAACTTGCAGGTGTAGTAGTTGGCTATTTAGCTAAACATATCCGTGGGTGTAATTATCTCATGCGAGAACGAGAACCTGCTCCAGTATGCAGTGTATACACGGGCATTCTCTCTTGAGGGGCCGCACAACCACTTGCTATTGGGGTGAAAACCTGTTGCTTTGGGTGTGGCGGACTGCACTGATTGGCCAGGTGAAAGGCCCGGTGCACCCCGTTGACGCTCCTGTGGAAGTATATCATTAAGCGTAAGGGACGGCTCCTGTTGCTAGAGTGTTGCAGGATTCTTGTGCAGCCATATAAAGTATATATAGTATACACATGTATATGTATATACATGTGTACACATAGAAACCGGTTTTCGCCCCAATATCAAGTGGTTGTGCGACCCCTCGAGAGCGGATCTCCGAGTAAGTGAACCAGAGTAATCCTTGAAAACTGCCGTTTACTTTCTACACCTTTGGAAAGGCTTTTAAACAGGGATTCCAAATATTCATTTCATTCTCAATGCAGACCACTTTGAATAGTAGATTGTAGGAGGATTTACAATTAGCTATGCGAGGAGGCAAGTCACTGCAACTAGGTCAATTTCGTAGTAGGGTAAAATGTAAATAGATATTTGAACTCTACTCGATTAGCCGAATAAAATGGTGTGCTCGGCCTTCCAAATTTTCCGCTCCCAGACGCTAGCGAGTGCCTAATGTCGGTCTAGAAAATTCAGTATAATAGTAAATTCAACATAGGCAGCTGGTTTCGTTTCTTTTTGAGTACGAATTTTAAAAATTCTTCCAACTGTTCAATATTTTTCTAAACAAGACTCTCTTCACTAGTGTCCACATTTCTCTTACGATAGCGGTCGTCAGTTTCTAATCCTCTCATTTAAGCGAGCTTAGCATAGCGGGACTTTTCTTATTACAGACCTATTTTATTACCCGAAACCTTCACTAATTTATCACATCTTGCAAGTGTTTTTATAATAGTTGCACCTCTTAAAAGGGTTTGCTCTGTTTTTGGTAGTAGTTCTTATCTCTATGTATAAAAAGAAAATAGATAACAAAAACGCGAAACAATATAATGTTTGAAATGAACTATGAAAATCGGACTTTGTTTGTGCACAATGTTGCTTTGATGTTGCAAAAAAAGCCGGTAAAAGTAGCGATCTTAATAATTTAGATAGAAGGAAAGGAAGGAAATTAGTCCTCACGCTTTTCTTGAAAACCTGCAGTACTTCTTTGCTTCAGCAACGCCGTTTATACTAGGATTTTTCAATTCTTTCAGTGCGGCATAAGCAGCTACTCCAACGATATCACAATCGAACGTCTGTAATGAAATTGTAAGGTTGTTTTTAGATATTGTGACATAAAAATATAATATAATTAATCATTGTAATGTGGCTATGTATAGATGAGCATCAAAAACTTTAAGGGAAGGGGTAATTGGGAAATCTCACATTCTCGGACAACCTTTTTTCTTTCAGGTTCAAGGTGAAGCGCTTAAGCTTACGTTTGATGAAGCTTTCACTCTTTAATATTGATCGCGTGTGCACCCTCAAGAATGTATCTCGATCTGCAGCTTTTTTTATCCTAATAGGCAGTCATATAGCATTCCCACTTTCTGCGTTTGTCGAAGAACGGTTTGATGGGGAACGCGAACCTACTACGCTGGTATTCGGAGTTCTCGGCACTGAAACTTGCAGTGATGGTGGTCACTGCCTCCCTCTGCCAAACATCGTACCGTACCGTCTATTCCCCTTTCTCCCTTCCTCATCCTCCCATACCGCCATGTACTTCCCTATACCCTTGCATATCATGTTTTATTTTTTCTTTGTTCTTTTTTCTTTCTTGGCTGTATCCCAATTGCATTATAGTACTGAATTCTATACTCATCAATGTACTATACAACTGCAACCGATAATAAATAAACAAATTAAATAAATAAGTATTTACATTAATGCAAAAATATTGAATCTCACCATTTTTAAGAGAACTGTTATTTCTTTAAAATGCAACTCCTTCTAAGGCTATCGTGTTAAGTTTTGGTACGAACCTTCGTTGGTTAATGTTTATGGTGTCTTGTTGTTTTTCTGATTTACTGCTCAATTCTATGTTTTGTAGAGTTGCTGTTAGTTCTGTAATTGACTCTGTGTAGTATTTTTCGCAGCAGAGAACTGTGTTGGGGCTTAAGCTTGGGTGTGGATCCAGTGCACCCTAACCGACCCTGCTAGGCTGACCAATAGGAGGAGCGAGGCGTGACTTCTCCTGCTTGGCCGCCACAAAAGCGAGCGCACGGAGCCTGCTCCACCCCGGAGGATCCCTGTATTCTTGTTCCGGTTTATTTCCTCTGTATTATATTCTATGTATTCGTGATAAACCTATACGGCTGCCTGGCGTGCTGTGGACAAGGAGGAGGAGAGTGAGTACCTGTCAATATGTTGGTTGTGGTCGTACTTCTTGGTACCGGTAAGGTTGGGTCCTTCGTGGCGATCCTCGGGTGTACAGCGGGGCGAGAGGGGGCCTCGTGAGCAGGGCTCGCCTCTGCCTGTGGGGCCGCCGACTGCAACAGCACTGAGCGCCTGCTTAGGCCGATGCTCTCAATAGTTTTAAGAACAACCGTGCCGGCACAAGAAGTACACAATTCGTTAACGGACAAATAAATGAAATACCTCTTTCTCTACAAAAAGAACGGATCTTTCCAAGTCATTGGGGAAAGGGCATGCGGTGTTTTACCCCTCTTTTCTTCTTTGAGTTTATCATAGAGCCTCTGCCACTACCAAATGATACTATGGAACTCATCCTAACTCAGAGAGTGGGTGTCGTGTCGTGTTGTAAGATGCCTGAACGCTACTGTTAACTTAGCACTGCCCACTTTCGGCTAGGATAGATTCGAAAAAACCATCGAAGCACCGAAAATCTAAAACCGCAACACATCTTCACACCTACTCTATAGGTGGTTGTGTTGTGAAATTTCTTAAAAAATCTAGGCGTTCATTAGAGCACTTATAGGTGTGACTAAGAGTGGGCGTATTTGGCAATACAATGATTGACGATGATCAGCTGATGAGAACATCAGCGCATTGCTCTTTCTAGACAAGTCCGACACCAATTCGCCGACCCCGGAGCCATGGAAGTCTTGGTTCCCTGTGAGGGAAATTCAAAACAAGAACCTGGTATCGGACGCGCGCGACAGCCGGCACCTCTTCCGACTGCGCTACAAGCACTTTGTATATTAAATATTGGTGAATATTGTAAAATGTTAGGTTAATCTTGTGCTTTGGTAAGCAAAAGATCGCCTACTTTGAGCAAATTGTTAGAGCTCCTCTTTGGGAAAAATAAATGCACCAAGAATTTTGCAACAACTGGTAATTAATGTTACTGCGCTATTGTTGTGAATATTCGGGAGCAAAAGTTTTTGATTTTACGAAAAAGTTAGGACATCTCGGAGTTAAGAATTAAGGAATCTCTTTGCTCAAGAGGTACGTCGACCAAAAAAATGTATACCTTCCTGTCGCGTTGCTCCACTCAATTCAACAAAATAAAAATTACTTACCAAATCCAGACCCCTGTGATGGTCGATTATGTACTTATGTTGCCAATCTCCTGAGGTAGGCTTTTCACAATTGACTAAAGCCAAAACCTTCTTATACGTAAGGGTATTTGTCTTCAATATAATTGGTTGTCACATAAGTTCTGACCGATTCCGATAAACATTACTTTGCGATTTTTTTTTTCATAGATAGAGAAAGAATTTATATATATATATGCATATATATATATATTGTGCACCATTTTGTTGCGCTTGTTTCGCTCTACAAAACGTAGTGAACTCTTTTTAAAGTCGTGAACGTTGCAGCGTTTTAGGTGCTCGCCGCAACCATGGAAAAAATGCACTTCCGGGTAATAATGCTTCATGAGTCCACGGTTGGCCACACTGTTAGCGAGGCAACTCAAAAGATCAAGATGGCATGGAGTCCGCTAACGAACGCACCGTGCGCGGATGACACCAGAAGTTCCGCGTTTGTGACGTGGACGTCGAAGACAAGGACCGTTCTGGACGATCACCCAAGTGTGATGATGCACGTTTGAAAAAAGAGAGGAAGTCGATCCACGAAGAGCTGTACGTGAGATGAGTAAAGAACTTGGGCTCAGTCATACAACCATTTCTAGGCACCTAGGTGGAAGGTGAAAAAGCTGGATACGTGAGTGCCCACGAACTCACTGAGGATCAGCAAAAGCGCCGTCTAAAGATCTGTTATTCCCTTATTTTAAAGCAACAATCCGTTTCTCGACCGGGTAATTACCTCTCCCGCTTATTCACCGGACCTAGCCCCGTGAACTTTCATCTTTTCAAACATCTCGATGGCTTCCTCAGGGAGAAAAACTTTTCCAAACTGAACCAAATGTCGAAATTGTCTTTAAGTTTTTCATTGCTTCTCGTCAGTGCACACACTGCGTAGCACCTGCTCAACACTGTCGCCAACGTCGCTGACAAAAACGTCGCCGAAGTATAACAAAGGTCTATCGTTGGCATAAGTGCATTGATTGTAAGGGTTCGTACTTTAGGTACTCGGTTCAATCCCAATGAGGGGGGGGGGCCACGGCGGCCTCGGGCCGGAACGCATGTGTGCGCGTCGACAGGTTCACAGTGGCGATACGTACAGGGATGTCTGCGGGCTCCACGTATCGACCCACGGCCACTGTACGGCTATCCTTGTACGAATCGCCACGGTGAACCTGTCGACGCACTTTTTTCTCGCGCTTTTCGTCCCGCGTTTTTTCGTCTAAATTTCCTCTTTATTTCAGGAGGAAGACTGCAGTAGCCACAGCAGGGGTTCAGGTAGGCATGTTATGTTACAAGTATTCATCTCTATGTAGTGTTCAACGTGAGTATGGAGTGCCCCCCCCCCTCATTGGGATTGAACCAAGTACTCTAATCAACTTTCTGCTGAGATTTTACACCGTAAAGTTCCGTCGAAGATCGGACAGGACTTTTGTGACAACCTAATGCAATAGTTTTTACTTACTGCTGCCAGGCCACTGGAAGGCGTTGATTGAGAAGAACAGCGACACCTGACGAGGTACAGAAAATGGTCGAACGTAGAAAAAAACTATAAAAATGAAATGAAGTTTTTAAAATTTTTAATGAAACTATGCTGGATTGAGGATGTACTCACTACGAAGAGGCGAAGCATTCAATGGACGATGCTTAGCCCTAGTGTGAGCAGCCTTTATTTTTAGTGTGGGTTTGAATGACCACAGCTCTCTTTATCCTGCATCAGAGACCACTGATGGAAGACGTGCCATCGGCTAAACTCGCTCTCGTACTTTTGCACTTTTCGCCCTGTTTGTCCTGAAAACTACGAAGGGCAAAAGAATAGCACGACGTCTACTTCAACTTTCGTGCTGAACTATACAACGATAATGTGGAAGCTTTATAGCTTAGCTTTACGGACAAATCCGTTGCTAATTTTATAAGGAAGAATGGTACCTTATTTTACCTAGACAGGAGCAGCCGTGGACAACTATACATCCTACTGTATATCGTCGTGTGTATGTATGCATGTATGTATGTTTGTGTGTGCGTGTGTGTGTGTGTGTGTGTGTGTGTGTGTGTGTGTGTGTGTGTGTGTGTGGTGAGTGTGTGTGTGTGTTTCCGTCCGTCCGTCACAACTGGAGTGGCGGCACGGCGTATTGGCGACGATTGACAGCAGCCCGAAACTTCCGCCCTGGGGGTAGTCGAAGTCGTTGAACACGAATACGAAGTTCGTTTTCGAAGTTTTGATCTCCATCAATGGATATCGATCAAGATATCGATTTTTTGCGGATATCATTCAAGCGATCCGAAACTTTTGCTCTCGGGTTAGCCGAGGTTGCTGAACAAGAACTTGAGGTTCGTGTTTGATGTGTCGATCGCCGTCAATGGATATTGAGAGGAGAGGTTATTACTATGGCGAAGTCGTTGGGTACACAATAAAAGAATAATATTTAATTTTTACGTCAAATTGCAACTTTAATAAACATGCTCAACGCTTTTTTAAATGAAATTCAGCATCTTATATATAAATACAAGCTCTTTTAGTAAAAATAGAGACGCTCTTGAAAGGTTTTTTTCTGGCACAATTGGAAGACAGTGAGTTTAGTTTGCTTTCATGTCTGTGCACAAATCTGTGCGCTCCTCCGCGTCAGACCAGGAGAGCGCAGAACAGAGCTATAGCATTCTTTGTACCTTTTCTTAACTATCAGTGTGTCTTGTTTTTTTGTTTTTGCGTGGGTGAACCCCTCCCCGACCCTATTTGTGCCGGAATTTGATTCTTGATTCAAACACGCATGAAAGCTTTGTGGACCTACACTATTCGATAGTATTAGGCTGGCAACTAATTTCGTGGACTCTCAAGAATCTTCAGCAGAAGTATTTATTAACAAATAACTAATGACAATCTTTAATCAAAATAAGATCCCCCGGAACGCAGAAGTGTTTCCCATACATCAGGTAGCTGGTCTATCCCACGGCCATAGAATTATTGTGCTTTTAAGGCAAAGAATCCTTGGAAGTGCATTTTGACTCCGTCCACATAATTAAATCGTCTTCCAACCAAGAAGTACTGCACCGAACTAAAAATGTGGTAGTCACTCGGCGTAAGGTCTGGGCTGTAGGGTGGATGAGTTTGACGCTCCCAGTCAAGGTCTTCTATTTTTTGACGCGTCCGGTTCGCTACGTTCTCTCCGTTTGGTGGTGTCAAGAAGGTATTGACTTCTGGGAGCTCGTCAAGAACGGTTCCAGCATTAATGCTGTAATCTACTCTTCTCAGCCTGTCCGCGCGCAGGCTGAACTCCACTGGAATCGGTTCAGACAGATTTTCAGGAGCGGAATTGTCTATCAGCAAGATAACGCCGGATCACACGTCACGAATCGGGAGCTTCAAAAAATCGAAGACCTTAGCTGGGAGCATCTAACTCACACACCTTACAGCACAGGCTGTGCCGCAAATGGCTAGCACCTTCATAGCTCGCTGCTTGGTTGGAGAACGACTTACTGATGTGGATCATGTCAAGATGCACCTCCAAGGATTCCTGGCTTCAAAAGCACAAGAATTCTACAGCTGTGGGATGGGCCAGGTAGCTGACAAATGGGAAGCAGTCCCGCGTTCCAACAGATCTTACTTTGGTTGAAAACTGTTATTTGTTATTTGTTTATGAACACTTTTGTTGAAGGCGCTTGGGAGTCCACGAAATTAGTTGCCAACCTAATACATTGTTTCAAGAAGGAAATCAAGAAAGAGAAAGAAAAGAAGAATTCAATTTGGTTATCACACTGTTTTGACATCAGGATGCACCAACGGTTTGAAAGCAACACAATCACAAAAAGGCGGCCCTCTAGCTAATTTCTTTCCTCAGGCTTATGTTGATGTTCAAGAGGTGAGTGAAGGCAGTGCAAAACAATCAATGAGTGATGAGTCATCATTTCCTCTCCGTCTTCAGACACAAAAGAGAGCGGAATGGAACGAAAGGACTAAAAACGGCCGGAATTCGGAACATGGAAACGGAAAATCGCACATCCCTGATGGTAACGTCCTAACTGTACTGCAGCTTGTCTAAATTTCTATGCAAACTCGTATGCAAGTTGTAATCTTGCTGTACTCGGCTTTCAAGCAAACATTTCCAATCAAAAAATCCAACAATGCCCAGTGCGAAAGTGCATTCCAATGCCCAGTGCGAAAGTGCATTCGACATAGGCAACTAATTTCGCAAATCTGTGATTTTTCAATAGTCTTCTAACTGTGCAATATTCTTCCTAATAAGACTCTCTTTACTACTATACGCATTTCACGTACGTTAACGGTCGTCGGTTCCCATTCCTTTCGTTGCGCGAGCGTAGCATAGCGGGACATTTCTTACCACAGACTTATCCTATTGCCCAAAATCTTCACCAATGTATCACAACTTCAAGCAAGTTTTCTTGCAACAGTTGCACGTTTTAAAAAGGATAGTTTGTTTCTGCTAGTAGTTCTTATTTCTATGTATAATAAAACATTAAAAAACACAAGAAGGAATAATATAATATTTGAAATGAATTACTAAAATCGAGCTTTGTTTATGAGCAATGCTACCTTGATGTTACAAAAAATTTCGCTAAAAGTAGAACTCTTAATGAATTGGCCAAGGGCGATATGAAATCAGTTTTCCTTGAAAATCTGCAGTATTTTCCCGGTTCACGCCGTTTATATTAGGATTTTTTAATTCCTTCAGTGCGGCATCAGCAGCTATTCCAACGATATCACATTCGAACGTCTTTAATAACTGGATATTTAAGGCTGTTTTTAGATGTGTGTGCTAGTTGCAGCATAAGCCTGCATATACTGTAGTACCATTTATACCGGTGATGCAAAAAAATAGTGGATCACACAATCTTCAGGAGAAGTGCATTTCTTCAAAGTGCAATTCTTTCTAAGGTCTAAGGACGCGTTCAGTCCTGACACCAACCTCGTGTGTTCAATGTTTATATTGTCTTGTTCTTCTTGTGTTTTACTGTTCACTACCTATGTTTTTCAGCGTTGCTCTTAGTTCTGTTATTGTTGATAGTGCTGCTAGTTAGAGTTAGTTGCTGTTAAAGGTGAGAGCTATCATTTGTGGTATGGATCTTGCTCGCTCCCACAGGACGAGGCAGCTAAACTCGCTGATATGCCAGCATGAAAAGTGGATCTATCACCATAATCCAGCGCACAGCTCATTCTTAGTCGACTACGACGCGCCTCCTCCCACTCGTGCAAAAGGGATGTCTATGGGAAAAGCTGTTGCTCTCTTTTTGGTTCTCGAGCCACGGAATGGTGCACTGCAACTTGCTGCCGGAGAACACCACAGTTAGCTTTCAAACAATATGTGAAGAACTACGAGAGATGAAGTCCAATGCGCTCCTGTCTTCGAAACTCGCTCGACCTCTTCTATTGCAGGAAGGAGTTGTGTGCAACCGTGATGGATACCTAACTGATCGTTGATTTGTTTACCTTGAGTTATAAATAAGTGAAAATTGAAAATGAATTTCACACGAACTTGTGGGTCACCCTAATATCTAGTACTGTGTAAAATGCGATGACCAATGAAACTTTCATACATACATCAGTGATACTCAAGATTGGAGTAAAATTTTTCTACATAACGCAACGACGGCAAGCTATCACAAGAAAATTCGTGCTCTGCGCCACGGTGGTTACCAGATCAAAGGAGAAATCCATCCAAACGTTGTCCACCGCCTAACTTTGCCTGTATGGGGTGTCACTGGGATTGTGCTGATCCCGAATCTAGCGTCCGTGTTTTTTACAATGAAAACACTTGCCTTAGTCAGTTTGTTGTCAGTATGCTGTGCCAAACGAGGTTTTTAGGTGGATCTTTATTATTGCGGCCTGACGTTTCGACGTTCCGTCGTCTTCAGAGGCCTGAATGTGGAGCAACAGGTTTATATTTGCGCTCTACTCCACCAAGCGCCTTAGCCGCCCTAGCATTTTCGACCCACTCCCGGAGTCACTGCAGAGAGCCCGAATGTAAGAGACGAACTCACGCATAGGATCCACCGTAGGGGCTGGTATTCGCCCACGCTAGAAGACCAGTAGAGGCGAAGAGACCCACTCAGTGCGATTGTCGCCGACCGGTCACTTACAGTTCACAATGAGACACAAATGGCAAGAAGTCACTCGTAACAGAGAGGCACTCATTTCGGTTGTTGATTACCGGATTTCTACTAAGAACGCCTCTAACGCTTTCCTTGCCGATATTTCTCCTTCAACGGCCAGAATGCTGCACTTCACCTCAAAATCGTTCCCGTTGTGCGCATCAATTCTATGTTTACCAAGTGGACTTCTTGGTAATCCACGTCTTTTGCTGGCTAGATGTTCCTTTACGCGTACTGCCACTTGCTTTAGTGTTAATAGAGGATCGCGCTTCGGTACGCTTAATTTGGTTACGAAATGTATGAACTCTTTTTGTTGGTTTTTTCGTTAGGTACGTTGTTCTATCTTGTCCAAACGTACGGGGAGCAGACAGAATCTTTGAAGGAAGAATCTTGAACCTAACATTTCCATTTCCGCCTTCGGAAAATACTCGGATTCCTTATAGAACGACCAGAAAAGGGATAGATGCTATTGATTTGCGTAATGATCCATCATTTGTACTGCCTTCGTAATCTTCCTTAGCTTGCTCTGTGTTGGATTCTAAGTCTATGCAACTCGTAGACAGGTTTAGATAACGTTCAGTCCGCAGCAGGGGTGTGCGTAATTACGGTTTACGGTTTATGATTTTACGATTTACGACGATTTTTGTGAATTTTTTTTATGATTTATGATTTACGACATTTTGGGTCGTAAATCGTAAATTTTCGTAAATGTAATCTTTGACCACCAGGCACTCACACCTAGCGCGCTAAGGTTTGAGTATATCTTTGCCTAATTTTTTACAA
Source organism: Heligmosomoides polygyrus bakeri (assembly GCA_947359475.1). Lineage (NCBI taxonomy): Eukaryota > Metazoa > Nematoda > Chromadorea > Rhabditida > Heligmosomidae > Heligmosomoides > Heligmosomoides polygyrus. Next base: position 8,720,625 of record OX375867.1, read on the forward strand.
TAGACACCTTCCGCTGGCCTCCGGATTCCGGAGTCCGGAATCCGTGTGTGGAGTATTTGACGGTCTTGCTTTTATCAAGTTTTTGGAGAATAGACGAGTGGAACTGCATACATGCTTGAGCAAGGTACAACTCTATTTTTCGGCTGGCTCAACGAAGGTCTCCTTCAACCATCTCTAGATCATTTAACGCCGGATTTGTCTACAACGGATAAAGGACCAAAGTGTTTTCGACTGTTGCGAAAAGTGCATTACGCAGGCTGAAACGGCATGCAATTACCGATACCACAATACCACATAGACGAAAGTGAGAATCACATGGTGCATCTCGAATCGAATCGACTATCACTACCTTGCAATGAATCCGTGAAGCTCTTCATAGAGCCTCGCAAAGCCAGCTCTGATACGCTCCAAGATTCAACTGCGATCGGAAAGTATTACTCTAAGATCAGCCAAGCATTCGGGTATAGCTTGCATAAGACGTGTCCATTAAATTGAAGGTATCGGTTGAAGGCAAGGCAGGGAGTTACTTAGTTACTTGGTTAATAATTCATAATTTTCTACCGCGGTTCAAGCTCCGAGGCGCTTTGAGATAAAAAAAAAAGAAAAACGTTAAGATTAAAAAGTTGCAAATCCGGTGAATTTCTACTTTTCATAAAAGCCAGCGCCTTGGTTCAGCGCCTTGTAAGCAGACAGAAGAATTTTGTGCTTCTGCTTTTTAAGATGAGTGACAACATTTTCTAGGATACTCTCTATTTCTAGATCAGACTACAATGCATCTTTTGAAAGCACTTCTCAGTACCAAAACTTTTCCTGTCCAGAACATTGAAGATAAGACTTCGAACGGACTTCATTTAATTTTGGTTTAGCGTCGCTAGTAGTGCCATTTACCATCTGGTTTTGCAGCACTTGCCCTTCAATTTGTAACGGGGAATTAGCCTGACATTGAGCTCACAACGATTTCACAACGTATTCGCCTAATTTAGCGGTGCGAAAACGTCAAAAATATATGATAGTTAAATCCAAGAATAAGAATGTGAATTTGCATGCCATTGTGATGTAGTAAGTATGCCATATGATCACTTATGATTCTTTTGATTTGCAAGGTTAAACAATAAGCAAGCACATTTCTCTCTGAAAGCAATAGTATCAATTTGTATACTGAAAGAGGACAAGGGTACATATTTGTTTGCCATGAAGAACGAAAACAATCTCTCCTGTCTTTGGTGGCGCAGTCCATGGATCGTTTTCTCCGAGACCATCTTTGAATCTCTTTCCTTGTTACGATTTACGGTTTACGATTTACGATTCACGACAGTTTTGTCGTAATTACGATTTACGATTTATGAAATTTCGGATTTCGTTTACAGTAGGGATCGTCGTGCTTTCCTGCCTAATACTAGGCACCTTCTTCTCCGTAACCTTGTTGAAAAACTGTGTCTTTCACAAACATTTATTTTAACGTTTTTTACAGTGTCTGCGTTTTCTGAAAAAGAACAGGGTTGAGGTTGCCATACGTTTTGTTTCGGCCAAATTTCAACACAAGGATCATGGAAATTTTTCTTCGTAATAATCACAAAGACACGGAGTTAAACGGCTTGACGTGATGAGAAGTATTTATTCAAATTCGGCCACATTCACGGTTCACATTGTCCTAGTTGCACGTTTTGCCATTTTTCCTAAATAGTGGTGATTTCGCTGATTACTAGAGGAAGAAAAGACTTCAAATAATTACAGGTATAGACATATTATTGTAGCATCTCTATAATCTGTACTGCCTGTAGGCAATCTCATAGCCGAGCATCCATATGTTGTCGGTGCAAGCCTCTTTGCAACTTTGACAATCTAAAGTAAAATTATGCTGCTGCAAATACACGTTTGGAAATTTTTGGAAAATGTAGACATACTTCATCCCATGGCATCATGTCGAGAAGAGCCAACAGTTGAGGTTGATAGAAGCTTCTTCTATGAAACTTCCTTCAATGAAAAGATAAATTGAATGAAAACAAGCGATATTCCAACATGCTTCAATGAGGGCTCTGATGTCTCTCAATGTCTTTTCTGTACCATCTTAACTGATTTTACTTAACCATCTTAATTCAGTTCAATCCAATTCAATTTATATATGCATCCTACAATGAGCTTTTAATCACAAAAAATAAAGCATTGCAACTAAACTCGATGAAGCATAGAGAACCATGGAGGTTAGAGAGGACGAGAAACAAAAAGACATCCAATTTTGAGCATTTCGCTTGTTTGATTGTTTGTCTTGATGTGCTAACACCTTGTCACATCCATTAGTTTACGACGTTTGCCTTAAGCGACGTACAAAATGTGTACTTATACTTATAACAACTAAATTATAGTGACATGGCGGATTCAAAGAAATATTTTGCTGCACACACAGAATAATTAGGAGTATTTCTATTTATTACGAGAATTGAAAGGATTTATTTCTTTATCCCTCTCAGAATTCAGTTCAAATTAGCTGCTTACTAGGGAAGGGTTTCGATTCCCATGGAACTTCAAGTGGTGACCGAGGTCATTGGAAAGAGCTTGTAGTGCTGACTACGAATGTGGGTGTCAAAATTGCAGAATGAAATTTCTGGCCGAGTTGTGAGCTGCCGAAGTTCGGGAGTTGACCGTGGGCTGGTCGCGCGAAAGAGCTTTCGCGAGAGCGGTAAGAGATGGAGGCCCCGTTAGGTGTTGCAGTGACGCAGGGGTAGTGCCCCAGTTCATCAGGAATGAGGTCGTTGGTTCGATCCTGTATGGCTGTCGGTTTTTTCCACATCATGCTTTTTCTTCAAAATGACATTTCATTCTGAATTATGACACTATATTTGCTCCTTCATGAAAAAACAAGAAGCTTCAAAACCTTGTGGCCGAAGCATGACCTATAGGGTCAACTGGCAGTATTGTATTATTTCACAGCTCCGGCAGAAGTTGAGGAGTAGTCGCAAAAAATTTTCACACGAACTTCACCCAAGGGGGTTATTTGGGATACTGATCACGAGTTTGACATTCGTTTTCGGAATTACCGTGGAATACGGTACTCTGGCGGCGCGGGAGCACTTGCGCAGTAGGTTCCGCCCCTTTCCGAAAGGTCTGTCGCTCGGCAGCATATATTGCGGGACCGCCCTCAATTGCTATTGGTCAGTGGGGCGGGGGTGTGGCGGAGCAGGAATTGCAGCAGGCACTGCCGGTGTACGGCACTGTTGCGAAATGATTTTCCGAACCGACAGGTACAGCGGAGGTACAGCGCAAGCACTGCAGGAGCGTTCGCTCCTCCCGTCGGCGCCGGCCTTTGGCTGGACACGCCCTACTGCCCAACAATTGCAAGAGGAGTGCTGCCAAGGTGCTGCGCGTTTCGGAAACCAACTGCCCAAGTACTCTCAGCACCAACTCCCACGACTTCTAGTTTTCCCACCATTTTCTATTACTTTAACTTCTGCTCCACCGACCACTATAACTTGAGAAGTGTTCGGTGAAGCAGAAGTTAAAGTGGTAGAAAATAGTGGAAAAATTAGAAGTAGTGGGAGTTGGTGGGCGCGTGTAGCGCAGTCGGAGGAGGCGTGACTGTCGCGTGCACCCGATACCAGGTTCCTGGTTCGGATTTCCCGCCCAGGCCAACCAAGCCTTCCATCCCTCCGGGGTCGGTGAATTGGTACCAGATTTGTCTGGGAAGGATAAAGCGCTGACTTGTTCATCGGCTGGCCACCGCAAGTCATTGTATGGCCAAATACGCATTCATGTCGCCTCCGCGATATCCCGTAGAAGTAGAATGCGCTGGCGCATCCCAAAAGGGATTGAGTAACGCCGTCCTTTATCCTTTATCCTTTTAGTGGGAGTTGGTGCTGAGAGTACTGTTAGGAGCACGAGTAGTAGTGCGAGTACTACCAGTGGTGGAGGTACTAATTTTGACTGAAGGTAGTGCTCAAGTACTGAAGGGTGCGCGTAAGTTCGGTTTGCGTATTTGCGCAGCACGTGCTGCGAGGTACACGGAAAGGTGCCTCTTTAAAGTGAGCAGGATGTGCTTCCCAGCTCAATCAGGATATTCTCCTGATTGAGCTGGGAAGCACAAATCTGCAGGATGTGCAGACGAGCTCCGGCGGTGTGCTGCCGAGCTCCCGCAGTGTGCTGCCGAACTCAAAGAAAACCTGCTGCCCTCAAAAAGGATGAAAGGATGACCGGGATGACCAAGTGCTGCGCGACGGGCCAGTGGTTACGCCTACTTTTGCAATTCATGGGCCGTGTCCCAGAGAGCTGATCTGCCCATCTACAGGCCAACTTCTCGTGCGCCGCCAGAGTAGGATGCAGTGCGCTCGAGTGACTCCGCTGCTACAGAAACCTACCATAATCAGCTGAAGATTTAAAAACCGATGTCACTTTCATCATCAGCACCTCATGTAACTCCCTTGGGCGAAGTTAGGTCAATAAATTTTTTCTACCACTTCCAATGACAATCACTGAAAGTAAAGTTAAGTTAAGTCGGAATAAAATGTCATATCGAAGATAAGTCATAATGTGCAAAAAAGCGGCAGCCATAGGGAGTCGAACCACCGACCTCACTCCTGACGAGCTGGAACACCCCTGCGCCACCGCCGCAGCTCGCTGACCATTATTAAAGCCCCCGCCACTTTTGCGGCAACGCGGCAGCCCTATCTTTAAGCATGGGGCAGAGACGCAGAGTCGCCGCGCGAGGCAAAACTTGCCTCGCGCGGCCTGTCGCTGATGCGCCGCCTACGCGGCAGATGCGGCAGGCGCGGTGCCGCCTATGCGGCAGACGCGGCAGACGCGGTGCCGCCTATGCGGCAGACGCGGCAGACGCCGTGCTGCCTATGCGGCAGACGCGGTGGCAGCGGCAGTAATTCTTCAAGGCATTGTTGCCGCACTGCCGCGTTGGTGATTGAGCGAGCGGGAGGAGTGCCGCGTGAATTCTAGCACGCGGCAGTGGAAGCCGCGTACGCGACTTTTCTGGGCTCTGCCGCGTACGCGGCTGCCGCAAAAGTGTGCTGAGGGCTTTACGGAGCCTTCGTCCCTCACCGCTCTCGCGCCAGCTCTTTCACCCATCATCAGTCCACAATCAACTCCAGAACTTTTACAGGACACAACTCGCTCAGTCTTTTCATTTTGCAATTTTCACGCACACCTTCGTAATCAGCATTCCGAGCTCTTTTCAATGGCCTTGGTCTCCACCTGAAGTTCCATGGGAGGTCGAAACTTTTCCCTAGTTAGGAAAAACAGCGGTTAATGAATTTTAGCGTTTTACAGTTTTTCTAAGCACATTGTCTCTATCTATATCCGAATGTATGATAACATCCTGACGGTACTGCAGCCTTTCTGAATTTCTATGCACATTTTGTATGTAAGTTGTAATCTTGCTGTGACTAGTTCGCTAAGCAATCCAATTCGTTCAGAAAAAATTCTGGAGCCCAATGTGATAGTAAATTCAACATAGGCAGCTGGTTTCGCCACTTTTGGGCATGAATTTTAAAGATTCTTCTAACTAGGCAATATTTTTTCAAGCAAGACTTTCTTTGCTGGTGTGTTGCTATAATAGTTGGCCGTTTTAGAAGAGATTTGTCTGCCTTCGGTAGTAGTTCTTACCTCTATGTATATTAAAGTATAAAAACAAAAACAAGAGATAAGATAATATTTGAAATAAATTGCTAAAATCGAACTTTGTTTGTGAACAATGCTGCATTCATATTACAAAAAAAGACCGCTTAAAGTAGCACTCTATATAATTTTGATAGAATCAATAGGAAATCAGTCCTCACGTTCTTCTTGAAAATTTGCAGTACTTCTCCGCTTGAGCAACACCGTTTGTTTTAGGATTTTTCAATTCCTTTTGTGCGGCAGCAGCAGCTACTCCAACGATGTCACAATCGAACGTCTGCAATAATTAGAATTCTAAGGCTGTTTTTAGATGTGTGTCATAAATATGTAATTTAATTGCAGAGTTTATGTGCCTGCCGGTGACAATGAATATTTATTTTGATGATGCAAAAACCAGTGGATCACACAATCTTCAGGACAAGTGTACTTCTTCAAAGTACAATTCTTATTAAGATTACCGCGTTCCTTTCATGTGTTTTGTAGAGTGGCTGTTTGTTCTGTCGTTGATTTTATATTGTGTTCTTTGCAGCAGAGGCCTGCATTGACTATATTAGGGTGATTCATGGGTTCTTTCGATTTTTCCTAATTTTCAAATTTTTTATACTTTTATCAAACTAGCTTTACTCATCGAAAAATCACCCATCTTTGTCGATAGCTGTCGAAAGGGAATGGTTGCCGCGGCAATAGAAATCCGAGGGTTTCGATTCGAAACGTGACGAAGGGATTTTTTTTTTGCTGCTCGACATCGTATCGTTTTCGTTCCAGAAAGCGAGCTAGCGATCGGAACAAATGGTAATACCAGGCTGTCGAATTGTAAATTGCAAATTTCCAAATTGTAAAAAAAAACCTTCTAGAAGGTTCTCCAGAGTTCCACGCTAAGGGTATATAAGGCGCAGTCGCCGCGTCTAGCTACCAATACAAGCTAAAATCGACCAAAGTCGAATTCGTATGTTCGTCTACTACGAGTGGCAACGACACGGGCACCGCGGTCGCCAACATCTGCAGAGCGTGCAAGGAGGATGCAGTGTTCCAACGCACAGTCAGGCGCTGGTTCAATCGTTTCGAGAGCGGCGACACGAGCCTCGAGGACAGGGAGCACAGCAGGAGGCCTTCTACGGTGGATGATGACGAAGTCCGTCGCTGTATCAAGGAGAAGCCGGAAGCCACCACCCGTGAACTGGCGACGACGCTCGGCTGCAGCAAGTCCACCATCCACAATCGACTCAACTTACTCGGCTACCACAAAGTTCTGGCCCGTTGGATCCCCCACCGTCTGACGGACGCCAACAAGCAGAGCCGCGTGGCCGTCTGCCAGTCCCCACTCCTTCGTCCGCATCGCAGGGAGTTTCTCGAGGAACTGGTCACTGGGGATGAGCTGGATCCTGAGAGCTGGATCCTCTACGACAACCTCGCCCGCCGTGCCGTCTGGATCCCGCGCGGAGAAGAGCCGCCGACGACGCCGAAAGCCGACCTGCACCCGCTGAAAATCATGCTCTGCTGCTGGTGGGACGCCAAGGGTATTCTGTACTCCGAGATGTTCCCGCAAGGCAGGACGGTCACCGATCCATCTACACCGATCAGCTCGAGAAACTAACCACCGCCATCCGAGAAAAGCGTCCCCGACGGGCCTCGGTCCACCTGCTGCACGACAACGCGCGCCCCCACGTGGCGAAGGAGACCCAGCAGAAGTTGGCGACGCTCGGCTGGGAGACGGTTGCCCATCCGCCGAATTCCCTGGACCTCGCCCCCTCCGACTACCACCTGTTCCGCCCGCTGAAGCACCATTTGGCCGGAAGAAAATTCACCAACTACGACAACCTCAAATCCGACATCGCGGACTTCTTCGAGTCGCAGCCCCCGGAGTTCTGGGCGAAGGGCATCGGCGACCTGCCCAATCGATGGGCCACTGTTGTGGATAACTGTGGTGATTATATTGTTGATTAGACTTGTTTTTCAATAAAGTTGAAAAAAATTTAAAATGATGAAATTTTCGGACAAGAATTATTGGACAATCTGGTAAGTTGGAGCAAGATCAGCAAGGGTGTGGAGGACAGTCATCGACGAAAATGGGCGATTTTTCGACGAGTAATGCTAGTTTGATCAAAGCATATAAAATTCTGAAAAATATCAACGAAAAAATCACAAGAACATATGAATCACTCTAATATTATACATATATGCTTAGCCGTGGATCCAGTGCACCCTAGCTGACCCCGCATGGCCGACCAATAGGAAGTCGTGTGGCGTGACTTCTAACAAGGGAAGGGTCTGCAGTATATGTTTGAACGGGGGAGCGAGTCATATAGGGAGAATCCTCATCCCTCAATTGGTTTGAAAATGTGTTTATTTTTTGCCAAGCCGCTAAACCCAAGGAGTAGGGGGTAACAATGGGATACGGGGGTCTTGTACGCCCGCGATGCTTCCGCAGCCAGTGGCTCGGAGCGCAGGTGGGTATAGGGTTGACTCATGCGAGAGGTCCTGTGCGTTGCTGCAGTTTTGCACTTCAACTGATTGGTAGAGATCTGGGGGATTCTGACGTCTATACCATTTTCAGACGTTTTCTGCGCATTTTTCCAGCTGTACGCTGTGGTATTCAACATGGTGATGTATAAATGTTCAACCCAGTGACACACGGGTACAAAGTGCATGAAGCACCACTGGGCGCCTTACGGGTAGCGTATAAAGGCTACAGGCTTCTCATAGTCTGCTTCCATACATGGACCAAAGGCCTCGGGAAAAACCATCCTGCTCGGATTTTCAAAGGAGACCACGTTGTGACGTCGGAGGTGGTTCAAATGAGAAGCGAGGTGTGCGGATCCCGCAAATTAAGCTAAACGGCATCGATACACTCTTTCCCTCATGTCTGCCTGTCACCTGGAAATCAGAGGTCTGCTGAAGGTTTTCTAGAACCTAACACCAACAATGTCCGCCGATGGTCGGGTGGTGATCCACCTGCTCACGCTGAAGAGACAAGGAATCTTCGAGGGAAGAAATCAAGCTGGCCGAAGGGATGGCCAGCATACTCAAGGACACCGAAGCACGTCAACTTGAAGTTGACGAAGACGAACAGATGGAAGTGGTGGAAGAAGAAGAGGAAGATTGGGATCCGCAAGATGAACTGATGGACGTGGGGAGGCAAGCAAGCAGTGGGCATATGACAACGTTTTCGGGTGGAACTCTTGTTTCGGAGGAAAGGGTACGTCTTCAATTGGATTTCGGTTGCGTGCTCGTAACCATGGAGGAAAACACACCGCGATTCACTACGCAGGCTGTGTATCACTGATGCTGAACATTTATCACCATGCTGAATACCACAGCGTACAGCTAGAAAAATGTACAGAAAACGTCTGAAAATTGCATAGACGTCGAATTTCCCAAATCTCAACCAATCAGTTGAAATACAAAAATGGAGCAGCGCAGAGGAACCAAACAACTGACCTCCCTCGCACGAGTCAACCCTCTACCCACCTGCGCTCCGAGCCAATGGCTGCAGACGCATCGCGGGTGTACAAGACCACCAAACACGTGCTGCGCCGTACCCCATTGTAACCCCCTACTCCTTGGATTTAGCGACTTGGCAAAAAATAAACACATTTCCAAACCAATTGAGGGATGAGGACTCTCCCAATATGACTCGCTCCCCCCGTTCAGACATACGCTTCAGACCCTTCCCTTGTAAGGTATGGCCACCATAAAAGGCGAGCGCACGGAAAAGCGGCATTCTTGGGTCTGATCCGCGGTGCTGAGCTGCTGCTTGAGCCAATGCTCTCAAAAAAGTTTTGAGAACAGCTGTACTGGCATAAAGAGCACACGATTCGTTGGCAGACAAATAAATGAAATGTCTCTTTATCAATAAAAACAACGGATTTATTCAGTCCCTGTGAGGGTGTGTGGTGTTTTACCCTCTACACACTCCTTTTAGTTTCTCACCTTTCGACTTCCAACTTGGAGCGGGAATCTTTGGCAAAATCTCACTTTGGAATAGTGCATAATTGTACGATTACTTCACGGCAAATTTTGTAAGCTATAAATGGACGTGTCAAGGATTCCTTCTGGATTGACTCACCACAGTTTCTTGAATTCGGGCGGAACAATGACGGCAGAGAAGTGCGTCTAGGGGACAAACGAATTCACGAAAAATTCCGACTTATGCACCCGGTAGTGGTCAATGAAAAAGGATCGATCCTTCTTCCGGCAACGCGCGACCACATGTCGCGCATCAGACGCCGCAGAAGTTGAACGAGTTGGGCCAGAAAACTCTTGCCATGTTCACCGGACCTTTCGCCAATCGACTATCACTTCATCAAGCATATTGATAAGTTCTTGAGTGAGAAATGCTTCAATAACCGAGCCCAAGTGGAAACTGCCTTCGACGAATTCATCCGCTCTAGAACTCCGGACTTCTACGAAACAGGGATATGCTATCATCCCGTAGGAAATAGACTCGAATCGTTCTTACTTCTCAGCTCAAACACAACTTAATGAAGTTGTGTTTAAGCTGAGATATATATATATATATATATATATATATATATGAGATACAGCACTGATCAAACGACAGATCTTGGATTTCTCCTCGACGCAAATTTGACTTTGGACGCGCATTGTGAACAAATTGCAAACAAAGCAGTGACTGTAGTACACAATCTCTTTAGAAGTCTTTCCACAAAAAACCCCTTTGTCCTCGTCAAAGCCTATAAGACTTACGTTAGGTCGATACTTGAGTATGGAACAACAATTTTTTTACCCAGTTAAGAAGAAGAATATACTTAGACTTGAAAAAGTCCAAAATAGCTTCACTAGAAAACTGTTTATCAGAAAATGTGGCTTTGATTACCATGCTATTCCCAGCAGTGAAGTAAGAAACAAACAACTCGGACTACAGACACTTTCATCCAGACGAAGAATATACGACCTCGTAATGGTTCACAAAATTCTCCATGGTTTCTGTGGACTTGATAAGCGTGACTTCTTCATAGTGAGACCATCTAGAACCCGAGGTGGAGGAGAGAAACTTTCACTAAGTACTGCAAAATCTTCTATTCGACATAATTTTTTCGTTAATAGAGGAGGTTCGGATTATATAAAACTTTCCAAAGACTCAGTTATTCCGTTCAAGCTGAAGCCATTTATTACGAATGCAAGTCAATTCACGAATAATTCTAGGACATAATGAGATCTTGTGGCAAAGCCCCTCTTGATCTGTTTTCCCTTCCATTCTTCTTTCTTTAGGCATTTGTTGTCGTATGTACTTTCTAATCATTCTATAACACCTTGATCTGGATCGATAGCCAATTTGATGTGGATGTCGTTCTATACCGTTTCTAATTACATTGTTCTTCACATGGATTTGACCCATGTAATAAATAATAATAATAATAATAATAATAATAATAATAATAATAATAATATGTCGTTTTCAAGTTTGAGGTCGAAAACCTGCATTAGTTACCGGACAACCTAGTACTATGACCTGATCAACTCAGAAAGTGGATGTCGTGTCGTGGAATGCCTGAACGCGACTGTTAACTTACAAAGAAAGGTTCCCAACTCATGGTGAGCTTTCGTGATGCTATTTTGACAGGATGTAGTGCCCTGAGAGCGGAGTCCAGAACCACAGTCAATTTTTGCTGAACGCTTTTTTGAAGGCCTGAAAAGGAGGTCTGAAGGCAAGCGCGCAATTATCATCAACTCCTACGGCACCCAATGAGATGTGATTCGGCGGCGCAGTCGGTAAGAGGGCGGCCTCGTAGGTGCACGCGGTGGAGGTTTTCTGTTCGGGTCCGCGTGACGCCGACGTTTTTGCACATATTAGCTTGTTGTTATTACGCTTTCTCTTGATCACAGGAGGCAATTTTAGATTATCAATGCTTACATCAAACCAAGGCTGTGTAGTTGCGTCTTCATATGTGCTGGTTATACAACTATTCACATCTGCACCACCACTATATCATACGTATCACCAACGATACCGCAATCGTAATTGCACACAAATACGCTTGTCTTACGGTTGAATATTATGTAAACGGGCTATATCAGTAAATAAGTGCACTAAAAATGTCGTTCTCACCTGAGCGTGTTGTCGGCCGACCACTTTCCACCTTCATACCGGATTTCACTTCTCCGACAAGGAGAAGATAAATTGCCGTTGCGGACGCCATAAGAGAACTCCTCTTGGAAGCCATTTGTGGAGATATCGATGTCAGGAAGAAGAGGCGGTACAGGTTAAAAGAGGCGGTACAGGTTAAAAGTAGTATAATGAAAAGGGGACCTTTCTACACGTATCATCTAGTTGGTTTCATAAGTGCACTTCGATGAGGAGGTGGATGTGATTGGCGAGATAAGCGAAACCTAGAGACAGCTCTGCGCTTCAGCGTTTCGGCAGTGTCTGTCATAGGCGTGGGTGGCAGTTGGCTACGTTGATGTTCACCCAGGACCCTTCTCTACACCCACATATTACGCGTTCAACGAAGAAGAAGTGGTCATTCCCTGCCAGGGAGAAGATTGTTCCTCACTGGCTTTTGTAGGATGCTGCTGATGTGACCAACGCTTGTGTTTTACTTGTTTCATAGTTTTGTATAGTTGTTGACTAAAAGGGGAATAATAATATAAGACTTTTTACTTTAATAATATAAAAAATTTTCTATTAACGGAGAAATAATATGGTCAGATATGAATAGTTGAAAAACTAGCACATATGAAGGAGCAAATAGGTAGCCTTGCTTTATTGTAAGCATTGATGGTCTAAAATTGCCTTCTGTGATCATAAGAAAGCATAATAACAACGAACTAATACGTCAAAATGCTAGCAGCACTCCGACTTGAACTGAAAAGCCCTCCGATGAGCTCCTACGAGGTGGCACTCTCACCGATGCACCGCCGAGACACATCTCATTGGATGTCGTAGAAGTTGATGAGTGTTGCGCACATGCCTTCAGACCTCCTTTTCAGGCCTTTAAAAAAGCGTTCAGCAAAAACTGACTGTGGTTCTGAACTCCGCTCATGTGGCCTTACATCCTGTCAAAATAGCATTGCAAAAGCTGACCATGAGTTGGGAACCTTTCCTTGTTAGCACCGCTCCATCTCGTTTGGGACAGATCCGAAAAAACCCATCGAAGCACCGAAACTCTGAGACCGCAATGGAGCTTCATACTCTCTACAGTAATGGCTATGCTGTGAAATTCCTAAAAAAATCTAGGCGTCCATTAACCACTCATAGGTGTCACCGAAAGTTTTTGAACTATGCGCTGCTAATCAAAACTATGCTTCATCACCGACAAATGTGGAGCACTAAACGCTCTGAGAGTGGTGAGGGACATTGCAAAATGATGAACTGGTCATGTGCTTTGCTATGCGAGAAATCGCATACTTTGAGCTTAACTTGTTGAGGAAAATTAATGCACCAAGTACTTAGCTAGCTTAGAGTTCATCTTTGACAAACTTGATTCAATGAAGTAGCGTGTAGTCAGAAATTAATGTTTCGCGCTACATTATTGCAGTTATTCGTGAACAATTTTTTTTTTGAATTTACGAAATGATTTGAACAATTCGGGGATAAGAATTGAGGAACTTCTTTGCTCAAGACGACATGCACATCTGGTCGACCAAAGATATACCACCCTGTCGGATTGCTGTATTCAATTCAACAATACATAGATTACTTACCAAATTCAAACCTTTGTGGTAGTCGATTATGTACATATCTTGCCAATCTCCTGATGTATGCTTTTCGCAATTAACTGAAATCAAAACCTCCTTACTGGTGAGGTTATTTCTTGTTTCCGATATACAGTAGTTTTTACTTACCGCTGCCGGGCCACTGGAAGGCGTTAGCTGAGAAGAACAGCGACACCTGACGATGTACAGAAAATCCAAGAACATTGAGAACGAAGCTGTGCTATAAGCAAAACTAAGGATGTACTCACCACGAAGAAACTAAGCATTCTATGGATAATGCTTAGCCCTAGTATGAGCAGCCTTTATATGTAGTGTAGCTTCGAAGAACGACAGCTTTCTTTGTTCTGCATTCCGTTTATCAGACTTCATGAGTACGACGACAGTTGGAATACGTGCCGTCGGATAAATCCGCCTTCGTGTTTCTGTACGATTTCCCACTATTATGAAAACTACGAAGGACAAACGTAGGACGTCGACGTTGACAAAAGCCGCCAGTGTCACACAGAACTTCAGCATTTGTGCTATAATTGAAGCATACAATGACAACGTAAATGCGTCTTCATTCACAGACACATCTGCTTCCAATGTTATAGGGATGAATGGGTGAAGCTTGGTGACGATGTCCGTTCCTCCACGTGGTGCCACTGGAAACTGCCCGCTTTGCGAGCTAAGCCGAACACGGACACTCGATTGCAGGCGACAGGCCCTTGTGAGAGGCCGACCTACGAACACCCATGTCACATCGCATGGTGTAGGACAGTTCAGGTATTTCGAGATAGTGCTACGGCGTCCGCGGGAGCCGACGCGCACTCGCAGATCCGGTCGAGTGTAAGAAGTATGCGAGGGTCCCTGATGCGAGGACGGCATCGGGAAGCGACTGGAGCGTAGAAGAGTTGATCTCTGTGCGGTGCAGGAGGCGAGGTGGTCCAGCCGCAAGTCAAGAGACATAGGACGTGACGGATCTATCCTAGTCAGGGGGGAGGCCACATAACTAAAAAGTATGTGAAAAATCGACTTGGGACTTAACGAGCGACTCCTACAGAGCACGATAGAATCTAAAACAAAGAAAAAAACGAACGGATAAATAAAAAATTGCTGCGGTTTGACAGCTGTATGGGCGGGCAGAGAGCGACGCAATGGAGTCGTGCTGCGTGTTGAGCACCGCTTGACATGTTAGAATCACCCTCAACTAGAAATGGCCTCAGTTCCGCCTGGTGACATCAACACTCAACCGAACTCGAAGATTGTCTTCAACACGCCGTACGACGACAAGCACACCTACCACATCAAGATCATCAATGCCTCGGGACGACGCATCGGATGGGCGATCAAGACCACCAACATGAAGAGGCTCGGCGTCGACCCGGCTTGCGGTGTGCTCGACCCGAAGGAGGCCACCCTCGTGGCTGTCTCCTGCGATGTGTTCGACTACGGCCGTGAGGACACCAACAACGACCGTATCACCGTCGAGTGGTGCAACACCCCCGATGGAGCCGCCAAGCAGTTCCGAAGCGAGTGGTTCCAGGGGACGGAATGGTCCGCAGGAAGAATCTTCCGATCGAGTACAATCCTTGAGGAGGGCGTGGCGTATTTAATAAATTGGTTGGAACCAGGATATAACATGGTGAGGAGGGTGCATAAAGCCACCTAGCACGTGCTGACTGCTGGCTGACATGTTATAACCAGGATCTAACATGGTGAAGAGGGCACATAACTTCACCCGCTTACAACCGCGGCGAAAACATTTATTTTTTTCGTTCTTTTATGCTCGTGAATTTTTTTGGTTTAGGTTCTATCGTGCTCTGTAGGAGTCGCTCGGTAAGTCCCAAGTCGACTTTTTACATACGCTTTGGTTATGTTCTCCACCCCCCCCCCCCCTCCCCCCGGACTAGAATAGATCCGGAAGTGGCTTCAAGGCCGTTCCATGTGGAAGTGCCAGGACCGCCAGTAGTGTCGGAATAATCGTCTCCGAACGATTTCCTGACTCGATTGTAAGCGTCGAACGCTTCGACGATCGATTGATGAAGATCGTTGTCGCCGCTAAATAGCGACTCTATCACTTCTTCTTTGCGTATGCACCGCAGGCTGGCTGCTCCGATCAAGCCAAGGATGAGTTTTGGAACGTGCATGATGAGAAGACAGCAGAGGTACCGTCAAAAGATGTCATCATAGTTGCTGGTGACCTTAACGGGCTATAGCTATATAGCTGGTGCTACGAAAGACTGGTGCAGCTGTCATAGTGGTTTCAGATACGGAACACGAAACGCCGATGGTGAGCGTATTCTTGATTATGCGTAGTCACATTGCCTCACCATTGTGAACACCGTCCTCCGAAAACGCGACTCGCACCTTATCTCATACTACAGAGGGAGTACCAAGACTCAGATGGACTTTGTTCTTGTGAAGGATCGTACCGGAGTCTTGCCACAGGCGCGAAGGTCGTGCCGTATGAGACGGTCGCCCTACAGCACCGACAGCTGATCTGCACTCTGAAGATCGCTCCACAGAGGCCGAAGCAGATCGAGCGATGCGGTGCTGCAAGAATCAAGTGGTGGCGTATCAGAGAGAAGGAAGCAGCTGTGATTTCTCGCGTGCGGTTAGCAACAGTCACGACTGTCGACGAAACTTGAAAGAAGGTGATCGACGCGATTCGTCAAGCTGCACAGTCGGAGCTCGGCATTACGAAGCCTGGGCGACGGAAGGTCGACAAGCAGGCCTGGCTGTTGACAGCTGACCTGAAAGCAAAAATGCGAGAGAAGAAGTCGCTTCATCACGTTTTTCTCGGCGAAAAGACAGCCGATAACTGGCAGAAGTACCAAGAAGCGAAGTGAGCTGCAAAGAAGGCCGTGCCTGTTGCAAAAGCCACTAAAGCCATTATGGAGATGTCAACGAGAAGCTCGAGTCGGGCGATGGCGAGTGGTATCTGTACCGACTTGCCGGGAATCGCCATTGGCAGACCGAGGACATTGAGAAGTTTTTCGGCATCAAGGATGAGAACGGCCATCTTCTTACGGACCGCAAGAAGGCATTTAAGCGATTGCGCGACTACTTTGAGAAAATCTCTACGGTAGAATTTCCTCATCCAGCCAACCCTTCCACGGCTCCAACCAACGGCCCCAATCAGAAAATCACCGTGGAGGAGATTGAAGCGGCTTTGAAGAAGATGAGGGTAGGCAAAGCGACTGGGCCCGATGACGATGCAGCTGATATATGGAAGTCCAACTACTGGTACCCTGCTGAGTGGTTGGCGAAGTTCTTTAATCAGGTTGTGGCGGAGGAGAAAGTTCCTTGGCGCTGGCGCCAAAGTACTACGATTCCGATTTGGAGGAAGAAGGGCAGTCCTTCAGAATGCCCCAATTACCGTCCGATTCGCTTGCTTTCGCACAGCATGAAGATCTTTAAGCGAATTGTCGATGGACGAATTCGGGACATGGTCCAGCTTTCCAGCAATCAGTGCAGCTTCGTGGCTGGCTGTGGCACCCTTGATGCCATACATGCCGCTCGCCTCCTGATAGAGAAGTATCGCGAGAAACAGAGGCCAGTGCATATCGCCTTTCTCGATTTGGAGAAGGCCTTTGACCGCGTACCGCGTGAAGTGATATGGTACGCCCTGCATCAACATGGAGTTCCTGGAGAGCTCATAGAGTGGGTGCGAATTTTCTACTCTTGTCCAAAGAGCCGAACCAGGGTTCTGCGCTTTCCCCTCTCCTCTTTGTTGTCTCTGTCGTTAGCGAAGATAAAGGTAAACTCGAGCGAGAGGTGCAAGCTTGGTGCGATCGCTTGGAGCGGTTTGGACTCAAACTAAACGTGAAGAGGACCGAATATCTAACGACGGACGTTAATGAGTCCGGCTCCATCAAGGTTAACGGCATCTTCAACGCACTGCGGTTTTTAAGTTCCTGGGATCAGCAGTCGCGTCTGACGGCAAACTGATGGTCGAAGTGAATTCACGCGTGAGTGCAGCTCAGTCCAAGTGGCGCTCGTTGACTGGGGTGCTCTGCGATAGGAAGATACCGGAGCGCTTGAAGTCGAAGATCTACAGAGCAATCGTCCGGCCAATAGCGATGTACGGCGCTGAGTGCTGGCCTGCGACCAGGGAAGTTGAAACGCTTCTCAGCTTCATGGAAACGAAGATGTTGCGCTGGACGGCTGGAGTCACCCGCATGGACCGCATCCGAAACGATGTCATTCGGAAGAAGTTCGGTGTCGCGCCGATAGCCGACAAGATGCGCGAAGCTCGCTTGCGATGGTACGGCCACGTTCTGCGTGGAAAGAAAGACAGCGTCCGCAAGATAGGCCTTAACTTCGAGGTAACAGGAAAGCGCCTAGAGGGCGCTCGAAGCAGCGATGGGCCAATACGTTACATATGGGCTTGAAAGTAGCTGGTGTCCACCATGATCTAGCACTGGATCGGGAACGGTGACGTCATGACACAGAATAGCGGACCCCTCCACGAAGCGGGACAAACGCTGAAGAGGAACAAGAACAAGAACAAGAAGAATGGGGGAAGCTTGTTTTGCCTGCATATGAGGAACTAGACATATTCAATAAACGATTAATGTGCAATTTCACGTCAAATTCGACACTCCTGTGAACAAGCATAATGCTTTCTAAATGAAGTTGGACACCTTCCAAATCAGGACAAGCCCTTTTCGCATTAGAGACTCTCCAGAAAGGTTGGAATAATTTTTTGTTCAAGGAAATTTTCAATGCCGCTTCTTTTCTTTAGTTTTAATTCTCCTATCCAGTAAATGAACAGTTTGGTTGAGATTTTTGAGATTTTTTTAAATTCACTTTTATAGTGAAAATAATGGTTTAAAACTTGCTTTAAAAAGCTCGCGTAGAACGGGCTCAAATTGGCTGGGGACAGCGATCATGGGGAATAAGCCGTCCCTCTACCCTCTGCGCCACCTCTTTCCAGCCAAACTGAGCCCCACTCACGCCGCCAGCGGCCCAATTTCCGTCGTCACTAACTCTGCGCAGAGTTGTAATGGGGTCAAGATATTTGCATTTTGTTATTTCCTAGAGAGAGGCAATTCTGCCCATATACAACGCTTGCGCCGTTCTGACCTGCCGTTGAGGTAATCTCCTGGTAAATCCATCAGAGCGTACCAAAGTCCATAGTTGACCTAAAGAGAAAAAAAAGAAAAAGAAAGAAAAATGCGATACCACAGGACATAGTGAGGAAAGCCTTGACGTAACCTTTGTGAAGCAGCACCTCTACCATTGCGCTCCACATGCGGTGCGGTGCTCTCCTGGCGTGTGTAGTAAACACTTGTTAATCTTTAGCATCTTTCATAGCATTTTCAACGCCTCTTAGGCCGGAAACAGAGTTTTGCGGCATGCCACCACGCCTCGATGAACCTGGCGGCTTTTGACGGAGTGAGATGCCGTAATGCGGATTACTGTAAGCAACACTGCGTACTCCGGTGCTGTCTAGAGGAAACGCATTAGATGCAATGTCATCATCGTCGTTCGCTTTTTCATCAACGAGAAATGGGAAAACACCCTGAAAATTTCTTCAAATCGAAAAAATAGAATTTCCTCCGAGGGCTGCATCGGTGCTCGCCGCACGTCGCGGCATGCGGCATCGCGTCGCTAGTCCCCGGAGCAGCTCCCATCACAGTTGGGGTGTGGGTCCCACCACGACAGGAGATGGACGAAATCACGGTGCGGTGACGGAAGACTCTGTTTCCGGTCTTACTCCTTCGAGAAGGTAAGGCCGGAAACAGAGTTTTAGGTATACGTTTCTGGCGCTCTGAAACATCAGAAAGTACTCACTGAAGGCAAAGTGGACCTAATTTTCGAAAAAAGAAGCCCAACCTGCCCAATCAGAGCCAATATGGCGTCGATCAAGGTTGTAGTCGTGTCGCTATCCATTCTATCAGGACCCGTTTGTACGATTCTATAAATCTGCCCCTCCACCACATGATTATCGACATTTTCTACCTGGAAGAATCTACATCTAAGATTGGAAATAGCTCTATATGACGCTCAAAAAGGTTAGAAATAAAGTGCTAACAAGACCAACCAGCGAAAAATCCCCCCAAAAACCATCGTGGTGGGACCGTTGACCCGCAACTCTTTAGTAAAAAGGTCGATTTAAGATTAGAAACACATTTGCACTCGAATCAGCTGCTACTTCGAAAGGAAATGTGGAAATTTCTTCCTTGCGGCGCGAGCGTATCCGATTGGAGCACGCTAGTCACTGCGTCCGAATAGCAACAGTGTGTTGCGAGTCTCCAACAGGATAGCAACACACTGTTGCGGTTGCAACAGAGTAGCAACCGCTGTTTCCGTTGGCGTTGAAGGGGCGTGGTTGGGCGGAGACTGTTCGGCTCGTCGAACCCGAATGTCCGAATCGGCAGCCCTATGAACAGCTGTTACTACTGTGGTCGCTATCAAAACATTCCCAACATAGATTGTTTTCTACTACCTTTTGTCTATGCTCGCTAACGTATGCTACGATACGGCACTGGTATGGCCTGTGGTTTGACTTGTTACACAATACGCAGTTTTTTGTCTGTGCGTGTGGTGAGGAGAGTGGTCGATTTTTTCGCGCTGAACCGAGTAATTGCGGTTTTTATCTCTATTATCCTGTCGTTAGTGCTGTTTAACCTTTCCGACACATACTTGAATCGACCTATTATTGCTTCTACGCGATCCAGGGTTTCACCGACTGTATAATTGTCTTGTTCTATATTTTCTTCAAGAAGTTCTTCAATCTCCTTTCGGGGAAGTTTTTGAAGATTTGTTTCAATTCACAATCAATCAGTTTCAATGTTCTAACACATATGCTTCAGCCTGGAGCGGCTGGTAGAGAGGCCATATGTTGTTACAGGATGTTTTGTTGCGATCAAAACTCTTGCGCCAGGCTGGACTCGAACCCGCATCTTCTGCTTTCCGGGCAGCGATGCTCGCCTTACACCACCCGCGCTGTTTGATCGCACGTAACATCCGCGATATCCTCGAGGCCTGTCAGCACCCACCCATGGTACGGGATGAGCCGGTCGCTGATATCAGCATGGAGCCGGTTAAGCTGAAGAACTTACTAGTAGCAATGATGATGAGTTTTGATCGCAACAAAACATCCTGTAACAATCAGTTTCAATTATGTTGTATCCTGAGGACACCATTTCATGAACAAGGACGCGCATTTCTTCGAAAATTACTTCACACTCCTCTGTATTGTCTCTTGCCGAAAAAAGCTCGACTAGCCGCTGAAGAATACGAGCTAATGCGGTTGTGATGCTCTCATTTCTAGAAATATTGACCATTCATTGTAGTTCTCTGGGACGAGCTTAATACCTTTGATGACCATAGATGCTTGCCTTACAAGATTTTCTTTTAAAAGTATCATTTTTTCCATCACATTCTCTGCTCTATTGTTATGCACCATTGTTTCGTATAGAGCTCAGTATTGTGCGAGGTCTGATTGCCATTAAACTCTGGTACGGCGACTATAAGGGGCATCAATAACTAAGTAAGTTGCTGGTTTGACGCGGTAGCGACGGACTCTGATTGTATAAGGTCGCTAGCGGATCGTTTGGGCCGTCGATTGTTGCAGCTCCTTCTCCTGTCATGACAGCAGGGAACTGAGTTGCGTTGCATAATACTGAAAGCTTCTCTCTTTTGGAAGCTTGTACTTGCCCAGGAACTTCCTGTTTCTCTTCGGAAGTCGCTGCTGCTGACATGTTTCTCTGTAACAATATGAGCTCATATTGTCTTTCGACGAGCCGCGATCTCAGCTCAGGAAGCATCTGATCGGCATCCTCCAGAACTGCGTCATAGGAGACCTTCTTCGGCGATTGCTTTTCTCCAAGAAATTCGTTTCCCTCGGTCTTCTCTACATCTAGGTATTCTTTTTCAATGCTGTCAAGAACGGACAGCACCTTAGATTTTGGGGAGTCTATCAGGACTATAGCGTTTTACAGTGAGTTTTATGCACAAATCGCGTTTTTCCTTGACACATTGGGGATACTTTTCTGAGACCTGAACGACTCGAACGTTCTGAGTTGCGCCCGTAAATGAAGGCATGCGCGCCTTAGCGCTGATTTACGGAAGTACAGCGATATGGTCAGTCTGCTGTTTTGTCCACACTTAGTTCGTGTGCCGATGCATCAGCTGTGCTTTCTAGCACGGTTAGGAACAAGTATGGTTCAGTTTCAACCTTTATCTCCAACAAACCGCCGCTCAGCGCGGCAACAATGTGCGAACACTAGTAGGCGGAGTCAGCGCTTGATGTGTTCTTTGTGAAAGTGTTTATACCATTAGATATAGTTTATCGACTTGTACGGCTATATCTGTTTGTAAGTAGCTAGGACTAAAATCAGAGCGTGTAAATACATTGCACGATTTCAAGTAGAAAAGTTCAAAGCTACACGACAAAATCCGTCAATTTGAATACAACACAAATCCTTACTGATGTGATAGCAAACAATATTAATGTACTGCTCTGTGTCTCAATGCTTCAATAAATTCTGTGTGTTCTCGAATGTTGACGAAATCATGTAGTTCTATAAAATTGTAGCACCTTCACTGCACTTATCCAATGAACGCTTCATGTGTGGGCGAGAGCTTTGCTTTGCTTTGTTCACATTTCGTTATAGTTCTGTCGACTATTCAAACAAACCGTTGTTCATATGATACATGCACGTGAGGCGCTCTATTACAACAGCGTATGTCGAGAATGCATGACAACAGTAATCATCCCACTAAAAAGAATGGCTTCTGAAACATAAGTTTTAGCACCCGGTCGCAAAACCCTTGGGCAATTTTAATCGAGAGCCGAACCGTAAGGGGAATTGGGAGGGGGGTGTGAAGTGCATATCAGATGGAGAGCAGAGTGAAGTGGACAAAACAAGAAAAAATTTGAAGGAAAATTCGGGCAAACCTGCGATAAGATGTCTTTCTAGACTTGGATCTATTAGCAAACGAGCCGCACCTGGGAACACGCGTAGTCATTGTGACTTGGCAAAACGTTGCAGTGTTGCAAAAGCGACAAGTGATCCATTTTTATTGTAAAACTGTCGTTTAACGTTTTTTCTGTCTTATGGTGGCTTAAGAATGTGAAGTGCTTATTGAGGTACTCATCTGCGAGCTTCTATATGAAGCAGTGGTTTTAACAGCGAGAGGGCGTTCTACCGCAGAGGACCTCCGCTTCACTTTCCCTCTTGACTTTCACATTTCCCTTCATTTTCTGCATATCTAGATGTCCTTGAGATTTCTCGTTGTTGGTTTTTCAATAGATGGCTTTATTACCAAAGTTTAGGGATTTCGTCTCGTGTCCTGATCAAGTCGTGGTCGTGTCGTCTTCGAGAAGTAGGCAAGCCTGGTCGAGACACCGTCCCGCGTTGCTGCAATTTTTTTCGAGCGTAATTCGAAGCAGTCGCTTTATGTAGTTACTAATACACTCCTGGCGTCTGCATTCGGTTTGAGCCCTTGTCATTGAGCACATGTCAAATTTGTGTTATGCTGCCGTTTATGATGGCCAAGCACAACTAACACAGCGGCTGATAAAGTTCTGAACTTGACATCTGCTTTAGGAATGGGAGGAGATTCACTGTACGTAAAAGGTAAAAGGAAATGATAAAGCTGGCAAAGTTCGAATGATGAAAGAGTTGCGATTGCTGTTGGTTATTCCGACATCTACTGCACCATGGGTCACGATATTTGTGCAACCCTACCACAAATTTGCGGAACGTTGATTTGCAGTATAGGTGAGGAAGGCGGCCATATGTAAAACAAACTCGAAGCATTGCGGGAAATTGAAAGGCACTGTTGTTGGAAATGTGTTCAGAACGGCAATAGGAATGTGTTTAGGCCTTCAGGAGCGTCAAGAATCTTTCAAACTAGCGTCGGAGATTGCCATGTCAAATGGCAACACGGCTCCACATCGTTAGCGACGATTTCACACTAAGGGATCGTTTAGTTGTACGCGACGCGAGAGCGATGCTGTGATAAGTTCCTATATGGATTCATCGCGCCGCGCAGTTGATACGGTAGTCAACCATAACATCCCGTCGCGCATCGCTAACAACAGAGAAAGGGATCATACAGATAAATCTCCACGCCCACACCCTCTAAACACCATATCAATATTCATACAACCTAGAGGATTGCTCAAGTAGAAATTATTACTACTCTTATCAATCAATTATTCTGTCATCCTCAAGAAGTGGTGTATCAAATTGCTTATCACGCGATTTACGTTTTGCTTGCTCACGCAAAAAAAAACTTCCTACGACATCGCATTAAAAAGCAACTTCCTACGACATCGCATTAAAAAGCAACCAATTATTAGGTCGTTGCATATGAAGGCTGTGGCCGCGGCGTTGTGCCCAATTTTCCATTCATATAAGTAGAGCACCCGAATATCACTTTGATTCATACTGTAAAAACGATGTGAAAAACTCGGCGAGGGGCAAACATTTCACAAAAGCTATAAATGGTAAGGAACCGAAGAATCTGCGCCTTCAGACACTATTTATATTCAGTGCGTGAATCGGGAACATCTGTAGCCACGAAAAGTCCGACCTGAAATTGAGGTAGCAAAATCGGCCATTTCATATGCAACGACCTAGCACAGTTGGAATCCTGAGCGATAGGAGGCTAATATGGTTCAAGTGAAATCCTCTCGTTCATTTTTGACGTCTTACTCCCAATTAGTCATGCCATGGGCAGGAAAACCAGCCCTTTTTGAAGCAATTTTTGGTTTTAAATACGAAGGAAAGGTGACACATGTTGTTGTTTACGAGATACGACGCAGGGCTCTTTTTGAGGGGTTCTCCTCCGAAGGGTCTTTCTTCCTTACTGAGGAGTTTCAGAAATGTCTCTGTACTTTCAAATTTGTTCACTGCCCCTCGTGGAAGGGTAGGAGCGAAACGGGTAATGGTCCTTTTGTTTCTTCCTTTTTATGAGCATCAATAAAAAACGCAATTCTTGAAGTCGTTGTTTATCTAGAATGGCCACCTTCGTTCGTCAAGAAACTGATACAACAGTAGAAGAAGATCACGTGCACTCCTGTCCATTCGTCTTACTGAAAGTTTTAGAAGTTTGGCAGGAAATTTCGAAACAAATAAAACGTATTGGGATATTACCGGTAGAGGCATACAAGTATGTAATAGGAGTAGAGGGTGAGGTCGCTATAGATGTGTTTGAGAGCAGAGCATCCGTATCTTGTACGCGAGTGCTTTTGTGCGGTTGCCTTTATCTGGAATGTACGGACGTGAGCTTGCAGATGCAGGAATCTTCCTGAAAATAAAGAGTTACCATGTCCTTTGGCATCTGTGAGAAAAGATAGTTGAGGTGCTTCTTATGGAAAGTGGTGTCGGCGTACCACCTTAAAAAGAACTGCAGAGCAATACGTGAAGGGCATAAAGTCAGCGCTGAGATGTGGATAGCGGTGGAAATTTGAGAGCATCTCGCACCCGTGATGGACACGTGATCCCATGATGTGAGTAAATTGGATCCGAAATTTCGTAAAGCGTGAATCATGATTACGAAAAAACCTTTATGCCTTAAATCGTAAATCGTAAGAGATATCTGATTTCTAATGACATAGATTAGAATAAAAAAAGGAATAGATTCCCTTGTTAGTATATTAATCGTTCATTAATCTTCTAACAATATGTGTTATGTAGATCCCCCCTTTCTATATATTTTGTACTCATCAGTTGCCTGATTTCTTCTATCGTAGGGAAGCCTTCGTACGACGACTCATTTCTGTGACCGAAAATAACGCTGTATACTGCCTGATATTATTTATTTATTTATTATTAATAAATCCATAAGGATGTGCCACCAATGATCGAGAATAGGCCACGAAAAAAATTGCCCGGAAAGAACACGAATAGGAAAAAACTCAGAACTCAAGTTACAATCAGCAAAAGCGCTAAAAAGCTATCGAAAACATCGAGGAAAGGCCCACCATCTATGAATCTGCGCATCTACGAAGGAAAAAATAACCAGAGAAGGGTAGGACAGCCAATTCACAAATAACATGATCACTACAGGAAATCAGACGAGCTTGCCCATGGTATACTATGGCGTCATTATACACCTCAATAAGGAAAAACAACTGAATAATAAGTGCTATATAGTGCCTACGAAGATGACTATCCATAGGCCAGTTGTATGTGTATGAGAGACAGCACTTTGCCTGATGCATGTAACAAGCTGTCAGAAACTGGCAGTATTATTATGATAGTGATCCTGAGGCACATGAAGATTTGGCAATAAATGATATGATGTGATTATGAAGATATGATTATGTTTCTATCGGTAGCTTTACCAGCTTCGGTTCGCCGTCTCGGCATAATTAGGGCCGGTTGAGCAGAGCAATAGGGTCCTTTGTGTCTTCCGTCGCTCCTCCTGCTGTTTTTTCAGTTACTCCTCAGGTTGCCTACTCCGGTTGTCTGCCCAATATTTTCGTCTATTTTCGTCAGTTATTCGTTCATATATAAAACTTAATACTTTTAAAAATAAAGTTTAATTACCGAAGCTTGAGTTGTATACGTCCCGAGGGCTAGTGGTTATAGTTCAAACTCGGATACACTAAAAACCGGCATGGCATGGTCGAACGATAGTATAATCGTCAAAATATTCCTTGAGGCTTCCCTGCTATTGGTAAGGCAACCCGATATTCACTTACGATGTTATTTTCAGCTTAAGCTAAATAGATTTTTTTATACAAATCACTTTATAAACACGTTCCAAACCATATTCGACATGTTTTGAAAAGAACTGATAAATTCTTGAGGTGAAAACTTTAGCCCAAACAATTTGTTTGGATAGGAACCAAATAATATATGGATAGGAACCAAACCTTAAAATTCGCGTCCTTTTAGATAGCTTTTGTGTACATCCATTTTAGCAGAACCATCGCGACAAGTTACTGTTTGAGCAATGGATAAATATAGTTTCTAACCGTTGACCAACTCGCAGACAGAACATCGCGATAATGATGTGAACTGCCGCTGGCGGCGAGCTCAGCGTTCCTGCCCTATGGTTAAGAATAGGCCGTTTTGCCGCAAAAGCGTGTGGACGCCTTTAGACATTGTAGGAAATGGCAAGGTGCTGTGAGAGGACACTCTAAAACCCGTCATCATAAATCAAGTCATGTCATGTATACCTCCGTTACTTGCGGATCAAGGATGATATTTAGGAAGTGTTATCAATTTTTACTTAATACTAATTAATTATATTCGTACCGCAGAAAAAGAAGTAAGAATAAAGGCGTGAAGTCGGTCGTGTCGCCCTATTCGTCTTTTCATTAGAGTGCCTGCTAACAGTAAAAAAAATTCGGAGCCTACTGCTAACATAATTCACAGCGGATGAAAATGAATATGTATGAAAATTCTCACGTCTGCCTGGAGAATTTGCAGTAGGTCGTTGAATTGATATGAAGAGGTGGTTCAGTGTAGTCAATCAGATCGTGCCTTGCCGTTGCAGCTGCTTCCACAAGAATGTCGCAGTCCAACGTCTGCAAATTAAGGCTAGTCTTTAACTCTTTAAAAACATCAGCTCAAGGAGCTTCTAATTGAGCCATTCAAGAATATGAACTATTTCTGAGAAAAAATCTTCCACGACTAATTTTCCATAAATTTAATGGAGGCGTTGTGAAGAAGCGGTGCAGTTTTTGCAAAGATATGGTTGTCTGCGTATGAATCATTTCATGACCAGAGACATTCTGGGGTTCGTAGATAAACAGCGGAAGTTTTAGAAGCCATCTATTTTGCAGATAAAACACACTGATTTGAATGCAATATTGCATCAATCATCATTGGCGCGTGTAGCGCAGTAGGAGGATGTGCCGACTGTCGCGTGCACCTGATACCATGTCCCTGGATCGGATTTCCAGCCCATGATTACCAAGCCTTCTATCTCTTCGGGGTCGGTGAATTGGTGCCAGACTTGTCTTGGAAGGATAACACGCGACATCGGTTGTCCACCACAAGTCATTGTATGGTCAAATATGCATTCAAATCGCCACCATCGAACATGAATTGAGTAACGCCATCTTTTATCCTTTATCCCTTTTATTCACAACCACTGGACCTCTCTATTTCTTCTCCTCTCCAATTTCTACGCACATAGACATGCTAGCGGAGATCTTTCTATTCGCCCGATCCCTCCCTTTTACGAGCTCTTAAGTAACTTTTTTAAACAAAAAATTCAGAATATTGAGCTCGGTGATAGCCAGTCCTTTCTATGCATGTCGCATATTTTTCTAACTCAAGCCAAACTCTTCAATCCCAGTAAATCTGGTTTTTACCCGGTCTCGTTACATTAAGCCAAAACTTCAAGATCCATGTCTTTGTGGAACTCTTCTATAAATGGAATTTGCCAATCTCCTGTTGGACCACATGTTGCTGAAACCGATAAATTTTGCGTCAGTGTTGTGTGGATCACTGCTTTTAAAGGTTATTTGAATGCATTCATTTGTTTTATTGCATAACTTACTACTGCATGCTGTATTGACGTTTGACCAAAGGATCAATAGTATCTGAAAAACTAATACGTAACGTGAAAAATTAAAACCTTTGGAAACAACTCTGAAACATTGACTGACAATGAGGATGCAGCGCATTCTCCGAGAGACGATAGATAGATGGACGATATGTACACTAGGCAAGCTTCGATTAACAGCAGCACAAGGGATCTCTATTATATGTGACAGAAACCCGTTGTGCTGTTGTTGAAATGTGGAGAGACGATAGATAGATATCGAATGGCTCGCTATTCCAATAACAGTTACTACAATGAACAGAGATATCGGATGAGAAAAAGCGTGTGCTCTGCTTCATGAACCCTTAATCGTTCACCATTGTGGTAGTAACTGGATATTGCGATCGCGCAACACAGTTGGGAGCGCAGTGGCATAAAATGTAAGCTCGTGGAGCAAATACGTTTACTGTTAGTGATATCATAGCCATTATTATTGCTATTCTCCATGTTCGACTGTCATGAGACCTGGGTATGTCTGTATTGTTTCAATACTTCTGTGCCACGCAGGTTTGATATGATGGAACGTTTTCTTCGGCCGTCGTTTCGACAATTTCGTTTTTTTCAAAGGCCTGAAAGAAGTTCGAAGCCTATGATCAGGCACTCATCTCGGCAAAGACTTAGGCTTCCAACTCAGCCAGTTTCAACGAATTCCTAAGAGCGCCTAGGTGAATCCTACTGAAGTAAATCGAACCCACCGTTGTTCCACCAGCACTGAGTGAAAGCTCAGTTATTGGACTACCATAGAGCAAATGAGACCTACCAAGTATAAATCTGCAGTGATGTTAAGCTCAGAAGGACTTGGCCTTGCTCTCATATCCCACACAACGGAATGAACGGCAAAAAAGTCACTTGTGATCGAAATGCACTCGTTTCGGTTGTTCATCGTTGGGTTCCGTTCTCGAATCCAGAAAGCCTCTAGAGTCTTTCTGGCTCCAATCTCACTTTCACATATCAACACAGTGCACTTTATACTAAAATCGTCTCCACCGTGGGCTTCCTCTCGATGTTTACCGAGTGGGGTTAGTAAGCTTTCCAGCTTTCCAGCTGGATGTTCCCTGATGCGAACACTTAGTGCCCTCCCTGTTTCACCTATGTATAGCTCGCCACAGGTTAAACACTGAAGTTGGTAAACAACGCCCTTCTGCGCACAGTCTCCACTCCTTCCGTACGGGCAAACCACGCAGTCTCTCATTATGCATGAGCGATCGTAAAGCCTATTGCGAACTAGGAGCCGTTTTATATTGCTTCCTGGTTGACTAACCAGCACAACTTCATCGTACAAGTTTGCTCGCACTAGGCAGAGACGTATAGCTGCCGTGATTTCGTCAGAAATGAAAGGGCAGTCGAAAACATACTTTGTTTTCCCGCGCATTTTCACCAGGTCTGTATCCCATCCGGCTACTTCGTTGTCTTGGTTCGTACCCATTGAGACGCGCAATATTGGAGGCCAGCATGCGTGACTCCTCTCGCTCCTCATGTCCGATGCACTGTCGAAACGTCGGCCGAAGAAAACGTTCCATCATATCAAACCTGCGTGGCGCAGAAGTATTGAAACATTATTGCTATTGTTATTGCGTTATGTTTTATGCTATTATAACGTCTCAGGAATTTGAAGATTCTCTATTTATTGATCTGCACCTCATTCTATTGTATTTATAAAATTGAAACCGTCTTCTCGGCTCTTAGGATGTTTCTGTTCGCATCCAACCTATTGCGCCAGGCAGGACTTAAGCCCGCACCCACTGCTTTCTGGGTGGAATGATAGCCCACTTCAGTACCAGCGATGTTTAGTCGAACTCAACATCAGCAACATCCTTACCGCAGTGATGAGACAGCACTTACTCGATATCGGGATGAGCTATCCGGCGACTTCAGCATGGAACTGAGGGTAAAACTCTTGTCAGTAATAACTTTGGAGTTACATAATGTATTAAGGCTAGATAAGTGTCAGCAAAGTTTATAGTACTGCTGTTTCGAGGTTGTTAGCTGGAACTTTATTGGCCTGACATTTCGATCGTCTCGTCGTTTTCAGATGCTGAAAATGGTTCGACGCTTTGTCTATGCGACCTACATGACCAAGCGCCTCACCGAAGCTGGCGTTTCCGACCTAGTGCCGGAACACAATGCGAAAACCCGAAGGGTGAAGACGAACTCACACGATGCTCCACCGCCTGAGTGTAGCGACTGCGCTACCACTCTTCGTTAGTGAGAGCAGTAGCGAATGAGTTATACTGCCCGGTCGTCATACATTAGTAGTGTTGGAGGCAGCACGTTGCTCCTTTCGACTTCGTAGTGTGGTGCAAACGGAGCGAGGTCATTCGTTAATGACAAACACTCATTCCGGGTGTTCATTCTTGGATTTCTGGAAGAAATCCAGAACGCATCGAGCGTTTTCATAGAGGAAATCTCGCATCGAGCGTTTTCATAGAGGAAAAAGCAACGTGCTGCCTCCAACACTACTGGGACATTAGTAGTGTTGGAGGCAGCACGTTGCTCCTTTCGACTTCGTAGTGTGGTGCAAACGGAGCGAGGTCATTCGTTAATGACAAACACTCATTCCGGGTGTTCATTCTTGGATTTCTGGAAGAAATCCAGAACGCATCGAGCGTTTTCATAGAGGAAATCTCTGTGTCATGCGGCACGATCGTACATCTAACATCAAAATCATCGCCGTGGTGCCGTTCGACCCTATGTTTGCCGAGTGCAGTTGATATGTTACAACGTCTTTTAACAGATATATGTTCTTTAATGCGAATATATAGAGGTCTCCCGATTTTTCCTTTATATGTGCTATTACAAGTCCCGCTCTCAATCTGATAAATCATTCCGCCTTTTGCGCATTCTCCAATTTTAGAGTGGAGACAAATAACATAATCATCTGACAGGCACTGCTTATCGTAGCTTCTATTCCGTACCAACTGTCTTCTAATGTTGTGGCCGGGAATGCTGACTAGAGCGACATCATCTTGCAGACCTTCATGGAAACACATCTTCGAAATACAGCAGTGAATGCGTCAAAGATAAAGGAAAGACATAAGGGAACCATGTTTTGGCGGAGTGTAACATATCACTAACTACTAAGTGACAATAAGAAACATCTTACTTCATGCCTCGTCTGCACACCCAGCCTCTGTTAAGTGAGTCATTATTAAAACATGGTTAGAACAGCGGCTTAGTAAATGAGAAGTAGAACGACAAGAGTCCTTGCAGTTAGCTTCGAAAATTGCAGTTGAAAACGGCTACTCGATACCCCTTCAACGCACAGAAAGCCGAACGGAGTACCGATATGTTTTTGAGGATTGCTAAATAAGTGATTTTCCTTTTAGGTTGCCATTAGGTAGTGTCGGTTTGCCTTCTAATCTTTCGAATTCTCTTAGGAGCGAATCAGTATAATAATCACCTATCCTTTTCGGGGTAATAATTTTAGGAGTCGCTCCTGTTTTATCGTCTGAGGGCAGGAACGAGACGGTTGCAAGCAACTCCCCTTCTCATTCCTTTTACTAATCCTTCCTGTTGTTTATCCTGTTTTATTTAGTTGTGCCATTAGTCGCCTATCCTGACTTTTGACTAGATTATAACAAGTGCGGTTAGATGCACATAACAGGTGTGCTTCAAAAAATGCTGTGGTAGTCTATAGATGCTGAGAATTTTCAGCGGATTCACATAGATCAGGCGTGCATGCCTACTGTTCCTTAACGGCCTCCGCACATTTTGGCAACGCCGCGGCCCTATCCTTAACCGTAGGGAAGGGAAGCAGATCTCGCCGCCGGTGGCGAGCGATGACGAGTGATGCCATGCCTCATTTTGGGCGACGGCGGCGGACAGGAGACAGGAAAGCGAATAGCAGCAGTAGGACCGGACTAGAAGGGACAGTGTCACTGCCACCCGCCACCCGTCGCTTGTCGCAAAAGTGTGTGGAGTCAATTTGGTCATGTAGAGAAGTCAATAACAGATGGGAAGTCATTTCTCTAGAAAGCCCAGTACCTGCGTTTTCACAAGATCTGTCAATGCCTCGTGGTCAATAACAGACAGCCGTGCTATGCACTAGTTATAAAAGAAGGATCACTCTGTACCTAGGCTGCTTGTGTTATAAAAGAAGGATCACTCTGTACCTAGGCTGCTTGTTCCCCTTCCCATTGACCAGCCTGTGGCGTTCAGCTCCCGTCTGACTTGCAGCGCTTTCCCTGGGCCCGCCTTAGGCGATTCCTTCCCCCATCCCCCGTTAGTTTCCCACCCCCTTAACCCGCACCCATGTACATATTGTCTAATAATGTTATTGATAAAATGTTGTCATAAAGGTATTTATTGTAATGTTCACATGGTCAAGAATTTAATGTAGGGAAACGATTTCTGCTGGTCGGTTACGGCTTCTGTGTAAACGGGAGTTAGAACGGTCGCGTATAAGGGGTAGATAGTTCGTTACAGTCACCATATGTTTTTGAATTTTAGAAACGGTAAAGGCACTGAGAGCTCAATCCTCATTAGCTTGTACAATATATATGTCGTACCAATATTGGAATGTCAGGTTTGGAGCCCATTTACAAAAAAAAATCCAATCCAAGCTTGAAAAGGTGCAAAAAACGCTTACAAAAGTTTTGTTTTATGCGGCCCTCAACCCCAAAGGTGTCATGGAGCAGTATGCTTGCGGACCCGGATATCTCCTTTACGATGAGCGGCGCACCCATTGCTCCGATCCCTTCTGATGTCGGTTAGTGAACGCTTTTCCGCCGTTTTTTCAGCCGATTTCGGTAGGTTACACTCCGTTTAGATAACTGAGGGTAGTCGGGTCAGAGTCATCGATTTCGCTGAAATTTCGGCCAAGGGGGAGGGAAGGGTATTCGGGCGTTGATCACGAATCTGTCATTATTTTTGAAAATTTCGACCGAACAGTAGAAAAAGTAGTGCTCATCTGTCCATACCTTACACAATCGATCGAAATACGAAAAACGCACGTCAAGTTCATAATCAGCACCACAAGCAATCGCTGAGACTCAAAGTTAGAAGAAGTTTGGGTACCTTAGGCACCCTTAGATTAGGGTAGCGTGCCGCCGCCGCGCCTTCGATCACGGTAGGGGAGATTCTTTCGAGAATGCCTAAAGGGTTTCGTAGGCGTCCAACCACTGTCCGGTTTTCCTGTTGTCATACAGAATCCACTTTTCATTACATTTATTTATTTATTTATTTATGCGCCCATGGAGGGCACGCTAAATTTAAGTGATCCGTGGCTCAACAACAAGAGAAGGAACGCAAGGGCCAGAACGAAGGGAAAACGATTAAACTAGTTAGACAAACGAACCAACCAAACAAAATAAACAATTACAATCGTGGAATGTTAAGATACTGCTATTCATGCGCTTGAAACAAGTTGAATTACCACATGTAAAACGTTTTGTTTTCGTTTTTTACGAAAAAACGAAAACAAAACGTTTTACATGTGATAATTCGATCTAAAAACCGGGTCAGTTTGTTGCGTAAAAGTAGAGAAGAACAAATCTTGTGGGGCACCCACTTTTCCAGCATTTTCACCTTTCCGAGGCGTTTCAAAGCATCCGCAACCACAGTTCTACTGACGTCTAGATCTTCCGCGATCCCGTGAACTGCAGGGTCGGTTCAGCTTCCAGCAACTCGTCGTCCAGGATTGCTCTATGTCGATCGCTACGGGGTCACCTTCGAGGCTGAAGTCTCCGGCCCGAAATTCACTGAACCACTGGCGTACAGTGCTTTCTCCAACACTGTTGGACCCCGCACCTGACTGATTTGTTGAACAGTCTCGGCTGTGGACTGTCCCAATTCGAAGTTGAACCAAAATATCATTCAGAATTGCTCCTTCGACATACTTAAATAAGACCTTCAAAAGTAGAAATATAAAACAACTTTGAAACGTAAATTATTCAGTCAGATAGAGCGAAAATTTGTGTACAGAAAGTAGTGTTAATGCGCAATGCAAGTTGAATTTTTACATAATAATAGACGAATAAAATAACAATAGTAACACAAAACGCTGAGAACGATCCGGAACGGAACGTAAAAATCTTCTTTTCCTTTTGATACTATAGATATCAACAGTAGACATATGATATAGTCTCGTTCCAGATTAGGTCGATAAAACGGTTTCGCAGGAAACTTTAAGTTTGTTTTGTAATTCTTGTTTTTATACTTCTATTTTTTGCTTTCCTTTTCTGTGATTCAGTTCCTTGGTTGTGGTTATTTTGTCTGGGCCGTGAAATTTTCGTTGTTTTTCACAACTTGAATTTACGACTGCGCTCACCCTTCCAGGAAAAATTGGATAATATTAGGTTGGCAACTAATTTCGTGGACTCTCAAGAATCTTCAGCAAAAGTATTTATTAACAAATAACAAATGACAATCTTTAATTAAAATAAGATCCCTCGGAACGCAGGAGTGCTTCCCATATATCAGATAGCTGGTCTATCCCACGGCCATAGAGTTATTGTGCTTTTAAGGCCAAGAATCTTTGGAGGTGCATTTTGACCCGGTCCACATTATTAAATCTTCTTCCAACCAAGAAGTACTGCACCGAACTAAAAATGTGGTAGTCGCTCGGCGCAATGTCTGGGCTGTAAGGTGGATGAGTTTGACGCTCCCAGTCAAGGTCTTCTATTTTTGAGGCCAGCGGTTCGCTACGTTCTCTCCATTTGGGGGTGTCAAGAAGGTATTAACTTCTGGGAGCTCGTCAAGAACGGTTCCAGCATTAATGCTGGAATCTACTCTTCTCAACCTGGCCGCGCGCAGGCTGAACTCCGCTGGAATCGGTTCAGACAGATTTTCAGGAGCGGAATTATCTATCAGCAAGATAACGCCAGATCACACGTCCCGAATCGGGAGCTTCAAAAAATCGAAGACCTCTAACTCAGCCACCTTACAGCACAGGCTGTACGCCGAATGACTAGCACCTTCATAGCTCGCTGCAGCACTTCTTGGTTGGAGGACGATTTTTCAATGTGGACCATGTCAAAATGCACCTCCAAGGATTCTTGGCTTCAAAAGCACAAGAATTCTACGGCTGTGGAATTGGCCAGGTAGCTGATAAATGGCAAGCAGTCCCGCGTTCCAACAGATCTTACTTTGGTTGAAAACTGTTATTTGTTA
This sequence comes from Heligmosomoides polygyrus bakeri, assembly GCA_947359475.1. NCBI lineage: Eukaryota > Metazoa > Nematoda > Chromadorea > Rhabditida > Heligmosomidae > Heligmosomoides > Heligmosomoides polygyrus. Next base: position 8,755,536 of record OX375867.1, read on the forward strand.
TTTGTTTATGAACACTTTTGTTGAAGGCGCTTGAGAGTCCACGAAATTAGTTGCCAACCTAATAATAGCTATTATTATTTATTTATTTATTTATTTATTTATTTCCACGTACAAGGCAGTCGTGAGAGAAGTGAACAATGAAACACATACCTGAGAAAAGGAAAACGGTAACATACTATATCTCTTTAAGGATAAAAATAGTTAGACAAAATTGTGTTAGACAATAGATGAAACACAAGAGGTAACTCTTAAAAATTTAGGATGCTTTTCGAGGATGTGTCTACAATCAAACCAATCCTTTTTAACGAGGACAAAATCTACTTTTAATTAAACAAGAGTTGAACTAAAAACCCCTTTAAAGGGTGCTCAAAGAAAAATGTGCACAGTTCCGAATAAAAATAAAATTCCTATCCCACCTTCCAAAACAATCTTTGTTTTTTGGCTTAATTCTGAAGTGTAGTGATACAAAGATCTCATTATGCAAAGAGATTGTGCGTTGCACCTCGAGAATTCAGTGTTTACTTGATTGATAGTGCAAATGCTGGGTGTTTCTTCCGTTACCGATTCCTATAAGGCCACTCATTGGGATACGACGCAGCTTTTGAACAGCGCCGCCTGTTCTCCAGAACAGTTTCGTCCCATTTACTAGAAATGCTGATTCCTAGCACATCTATAAAACACCCCTTAATTAAAATTTTAAGAAGAATTGTAATTATTAATTTAATTTTTCTTTTAAAAGCTAAAAATTTTTCTAGTAAAATTTCTTCGGTAAGACGACGGCGGGCGCGTGTAGCGCAGTTGGAGGAGGCGCGACTGTCGCGTGCACCCGATACCAGGTTCCTGGTTCGGATTTCCCGCCCAGGCCAACCAAGCCTTCCATCCCTCCAGGGTCGGTGAATTGGTACCAGACTTGTCTGGGGAGGATAAAGCGCTGACATGTTCATCGGCTGGCCACCGCAAGTCATTGAATGGACAAATACGCATTCATGTCGCCTCCACGACATCTAGAAGTAGAATGCGCTGGCGCATCCCAGAAGGGATTGAGTAACGCCGTCCTTTATCCTTTATCCTTTAAGACGACGGCTGAAAGCAATTCCACGTAAGGCTTTTTTCTGCTGTGCTAGTGGTGAAGCAGTTCTAAAATATTTATTTGGTAGCTCTCCAATCGACGAAGTGTTCTATCTTCTTCAGAAACGACTCAGCATTTTTTTCCATTCGCTCTCCTAAAATGTAAGGAGTTGAAGTCATTATTACATCATCAAACGTTTCGTATTCTATTACGGGTAGAGGCATATCAGCTTGAAGTCTCTCCAAATATATCTTAGGCGAGAATAAGCATAGCATCCATAGCGTGTTGCACCATGCCGTTTCACCTCTTCCAGGATCTGAAGTGAGACGAAGCAGAGTGAACGAATTTTTGCAAGCTTAATAACAAAAAGCAACCTTATCTTTTGGCATTCCCTTATATAATAAAGTCATAAGGTCGTCCGTGAAAAGCGCTCGTAGCCTGAAAATGTGAGCTTGAAGAAGCGCAACAAGGAGTGAAGGCCTCAGCACACTTTCGCGGCGAGGCAGGGAGCTGCGGGCGGTAAAACGGGCAGCTCAACGAATGAATATGGAACGTCGCGGAAATTCTTGAAAGCGGCAAGCGGCAGAGAGCGGGAGCAGTGAAGCACCGCACTCCTTGCATTCGGGACGTATTGTCGCTGCGGGAAATTTAAAATTTGACTCAGCCTGGGGACTAAGTGATCGAGAGAGCATAACCCATTGACGACCGCGCGGGTCGATTTCGACCCGCAGTTTTTCTGTCGCGTGTGACCGCGCGGGCCGTCCGCGGTTATAAAACTGTTCGCTACGGCCCACTTCTCGCTTTGCACATAGTTTACGAGTAATCATTAGATATGTTGGATCCTAGCAATGCTACTGCACTGTGATCCGGCAGTCATTTGCTTCTAAGCACTAATAAAAAAATAATCTGCACCACACACTATTCAAGCTGCACAAAGATCGGCACTATTCACAAACAGCTACTCACGTCTTGTAAAATTGGTCATGCAGAAAAATAACTAGTCACATTTCTTATAAAAATTTTGAAAACAATCTGGACAAAAGTATAATATGTCAAACACCTGCTACATCATGTGGTTACCTTATCTGCACGATTCGTGGAAAATGTGCTCCCTTTTTCTTTGCAGACTTCCTTGAAGCAGCAAATACATATTTTATGGTTTGCTTCAAACCTGTCCCGTCCTTCTCCAATATGTCGCTAACCCTTGAAGAGGGAGATTCGTTTGGAATATCGTGAAGTAGTGTTTCCGCGAGATTCCGGCGTCCGTGCGGTCCCAGCGCGCTGTCCCACGCGCCAGACACGCGATTTGCATCGCGGTCGTCGACGGGTTAGGCCGCGTTTATACTTCGTAAGGCCACGCATAAGGCCTCTGTTATACTCCCGCGGGAGCATCCGCGGAACGTCCGCGGACCAAGGGTTCACGGCGGACGGCGGGCGTGGCGAGGCGCGGTGTCGCAGAAGTGTGCATGGGCCTATAATGGCCGTATTGATTGTGCGACGCGATCGATCAATTTGGCCTCACTGCATGGCCATCGCGTCGCGCCGCGATGAAGTATAAACTGGGCCTTAGGCCTCTGTTATACTCCCGTGGGAGCATCCGCGGAACGTCCGCGGACCAATGGTCCACGGCGGAGGCGGGCGTGGCGAGGCGCGGCGATTGGCCAGGTGAGGAGTCTCGGCGCGATTCCCGCCCTTCCGCGGATGCTCCCGCGGGAGTGTAAATGAGGCCTTAAAGAATGCGTCCGTTTCCACTCTAGATCCCAGCCACGATCGACTGGAGGCAACAGAGCCCTGGCAGCTTGTGTGAATCATCATTGCCGCTTCCGCACTTGCTGCGCCGCAGTCGCTGCAGCCGTCCAAAATCGTGCTGCAAGAGTGTGGGTGAGGGACGTTCTGCCTGCAAGCGGCGCGGGCAAAGACGCGGGACAGTGCATGCGGAGCCAATTAGCGTCGACTCGCGCCGTGACACGCGCCTCTTCGCGCTTAGGGGTCGTTTAGTGTGCGCACGACGCGCGACGCGATGCATGTGTAGTGGCCAAATTGGTCGAGCGATGCGACTGATCGATCCGGCCACGACACATGGCATCGCGTCGCGCGTCGCGCGCATACTAATCGACCCCTTAGCCAGACAACCCCCTCCGTGGAAGCGATGGTGACCCACCAACCACGGGAGCCTGTAGGTCGACCGGATTTGGTGTGATTACAATCGATAGAGGGATATGAGGTCCAGACGGCTTGCATTGGCAGTCCAGAAATTGGGATTGATCTGGACCCTACCATCTCCTATATCAGAATTTCAAGCTCTATCAAATTATCCAGGAAAGAATCTTGCCTCAATAACCCCTACAACAATTTTTTTAGGCGCTGTTTAAGTTTTGTTAAATATCAGTTTTTATTCATATTAGAATTAAATATGAGGCATGCTTCCAGCCTACTGACGTGAACTCTACCATTTCCTGCATTATATCCTGTCTAAATAACCCTTGTGGCGACTTTCTAGGCGTCGTTTATTTTCGCTAAATATCAGTTGTATTTATACCAGGATCAATTGCGGGCATGCTTCCATACTACAGATGTAAACATCAGTAGTACCGAAGCACGCCCGCAATTAATCCAGGTATAAATCACTACCATCTCCTACGCTAGAATTTCGAGCTCTACCGAATGATCCAGAGAAGAACCGCGTCCCAATAATCCTTACAGCGAGTTTTTTAAGGCTTTGCTTGTTTTCGCTGAATGTTGGTTTTTATACTCATATATCATATAATTAAATTCGAGACACTATATCAGAATTAAATTTGCTTCCAGGCTAAAATTGCACAAGGACTCCAATTAGATAGACGAGAGATTTTTTAAAAGAAGTTTAAAGCGTTAGTTTCAACGTGACACCTTTTTATCATTTTGTATCTGATTTTTCTATGGAACTTTATAATGCACACATCACATATTTCAAGACAAAGACTAGACAGGGGCTTTATCGATTCTAATGTTCACCAAGAATGAATTTCATCACACAGTTCTCATATGGCTCGTCCAGTCGTCTGAGGCTTCTAGCAGGTTTTTGACCTCGCGTCCCACAGGCAATGTACCTGCATAGCCAATGTCAGGTCCACCATTTAACGAGTTAGGAAACACTCATAAAATTCCTTAAGAAAACTAAAATACTTCGGTATTAGGAGGCCGCCCGACTCTCAAATCGAACTCATCGTGCAATTTCAAACTGCGAACGTGCTCTACGCACTGAAGGATCAAAAAGTCGTTTTCAAAAAGGTTGAGCACAAGGGGTGCTCTTAGAAGGTCTTTCGTCTATCTAATTATATTTCTCGCGCAATTTCAGCCTGGAAGCACGCTTTACAATTAATTCTGATATAAATAAAAACTGATATTTAACGAAAATATACAACGTACAAAAGCCGCCTTAAGAGTTATTTAGACAGGATAATTTCTGGCTCATTCTTAAAATTTAACGGAGGTTGAACAGCGCCTAAAAAAATTGTAGTACGGGTTATTGGGGCAGGATTCATTCCCGGATCATTCGATAGAGCTTGAAATTCTAATGTAGGATATCAGAACTTCAAGCTCTATCGAAGGATATATATATCAAGCAATTAGACGAACTGCTGGGTAGTTACTTACTCTGATACTTACTTTGATGGTCCTTTTGTCGGCTGGAGGTCTTCTCAGCGGGGACCGCAACTCTTCCAGACCGCTCGATCTCTGGCGGATTGCATCGAGTTAGGCAGACTCCGTTCTCTAAAAGATCTTAAGAATGAGTCTGCCTATTGCGTTGGCCGTCGTCCCAGTGGTCTATTATGGTTTCTCTGGAGCCATTCTGTGACACGGAGACTCCATCTATCGTCCTTTCGTCGAAGCAGATGTCCGGCCCAGCGATATTTGGACTTCTTCATGTACTGCAGCGGGTCTGCTAATTGCGGCTTCTCCCGTAGCTCCGAGCTTCGTAGGCCCTCTTGCCATTGCTGACGAAAGCTTGTCCTCAGAAGACATCTCTCCAGTGCATGATGCGTAGTTTGCATTGCTATGGCAATTGTCTTGTTGTCGGGCCAGGTTTCCGTCGCGTAACACATCGCAGGCAGTACAGATACGTTGGATATCGAGGCCCTGAGGCCGGCATCCTTGACCTGATCGGTGACTGCTGTACTGTCACCTCCAGGTACCGAGGCGAGTGCACACGCCGAAGAAAACAAATAGACGAGCCTTCAGCACTTTATCGGAATTAACAGGAACACGATATGCGAGCACAAGGAACGAACAGGGAGAAGCCGGGCGGGAGAGCAGCAGAGCAAGGGAATGAGTCAGCGCGCGGTCGTGCACTATTTATGGACTTGCGAGTCCCGCGCTGGCGCCAAGCGTGATTTTGAATTTGAATTTGAATTTGAATTTGAAAAAAGATCGATACATATCAAATGCGCATGTGGTTGTCGATGCTAGGCACTCTGCGCGAATCGAACTGAAGGCTGCCCATGCTGCGCGTCTCCTGCGGGCGATTTCAGGAGCGAGGTCATTATCCATGTTCAGCTCTCTTCCCAGATAGACGTAGGAGTCGACCTGTTGTAGAGCGACTCCATTTAACCTTAAGAGTCCTGTGTCACACCACTGGTTGACCATCATTCGATAGAGCTCGAAATTCTAATATGGAAGGCGGTAAGGTTCAGACCAATCCCAGTTTCTGGACTGCAAATGCAAGCCGTCTGGGCCTCCTATCCCTCTATCAATTGTAATCACACCAAATCTGGTTCACGCACAGGCTCCCGTGGTTGGCTGGGTCACCATCGCTTCCACGGAGAGAGCTGTCTGGCTGAGCGCGAAGCGGAGGGTGTCACGGCGCGAGTCGACTCTAATTGGCTCCGCAGGCACAGTCCCGCATCTTTTCAGGCAGAACGTCCCCTCACCAGGAGTGTTGGTAGTATGCAAGCGAAAAATATGAAAGCAAGTATCAAGCACAGAAGTAAATGTTAACTTTAAGCTCCTTAACGCATTAATCGTAGCTATTATTATTGCAGACTACCTTATGTTAACGATATGAGGAAGAAATGAATATGGAAACCTCACGTGAACGACGATGTGAATCTGCAGTATTTCTTCCTATCGACAGTGCATTTTTTCGGCGTTGGATATACAACTTCTATAGACGCTGCATACGCAGCTCCATAGACAACGTTGCAGTCTACAGTCTGTAAAAATCGGTGTTCGAGGCCTCTTCAGAAATCACTTGTTGCGGTTAGGAAGGCATGTCGGAAGCTATACTGTAAGCACTACTATACGGTAATACGTGCCAAAGCATAGAGTCATTGTTCCCTCATTTTGAAATCTCAGAACAATAATTCAACTGTGCCGTTGGTCTAGGACGCCTGCCCGGAAGCAACGGGTGCGGGTTTCAGTCCCGCATTTGAGCCTTATCAGTCTATGTGGTTACGCGGCGTGACTGCTGAGGATGATGGCGACTTTGGGAGATGAGAGACCGGTCACTGCTCGCGGATCTATATAAATAGCCCAGGGACTCTGCACTTCATTTCTGGCCAAATCGCACCACTGTAACTTCTTGCCTCCCCTTCCTGTCGTGGAACCCAGGCCTGTGATGAGTCGATTGTTGGTTTGTATAAACATTGTAGTTTTTCTAGACCTAAAGAAGGGCTTTAGGTCCGGAACATTGTCAATAAACATTTTGCTCTTTCGAGTTCACTCTTAAGAAGAAGGGTATGTATTAGGGGAGGGGGTAAAAGTAATGGGACTCTCCATGGCGTGTCCATATATCCGGTGGCTGAAGACTGGTCTCGTGTTTATCGTATTTGTATGTTTGTATGCTATTTACTGAAGGCTACCTGAAAAGTTACGAATTCCGCCCTTCCCAGAAGCATGCCAAAACCCCAGTCCGTCTCATGCCGAAACCCCAATCGGACGAGTCGACCTGCGTCGAGCCAATCACGCCCAATTCCCAACCCCGAGCAGCCTGAGCTCAATAGTCACGCAAGATGAAAAGCACGTCTTCAACCTTAACCCTGCCAAGCAGCCAGTCTGGGTGAGGCCTGGTAACCTGTTATCGACCTTTGTTCAGCGAGATGTTCGTGGCGAGAAGCACCTTTGGAGCTTTTGGGTCAGCGCCCATGGATAGGTTTACCAGAAGCTGTTTACCAAAAGCACGACGATGGACTCCAAAGCCATGGTGAACGAAACAGAAGAGATGGACCGGCGATTCGCCCTTAGGCCTATGTCATGCCAACGCTCTTCGCTAGCGAAGGCGATGGGCAACTAACATAATTGGGGAAGGGACGGTATCAGACGTTGTGGAGGGGCAGACGCCTGTAGCAGTTGTCCGATCCACCGCTAGCGAAGCCTCGCTAGCGGGGTGTCATACTTTCGAGCGATACGGCATCGCTACCGATGCGACCGCGTCGCTGAGCTGAGCAGAGCGTCGGCCAGCATCGGTAGCGATGCTACGACGCAGCTGCACACAACGCTATTAACTGCGCGCCTATTCGCTAGCTTCACGCTAACGAAGACACTTCGCTCATCGCTCTGTTCGTCGCCTTCGCTCGGGGTGAGCAAGGTATGACATAGGCCTTATTCGCTTCAAGAAGTTCCTCCTCTTTGACAACGCCGCACCTCATCGAGAACAAGTAGCCACGGATAAGCTTGACCAGCTGGGCTACGTTAACATTCCTTACCCACCGTATTCGCTAGACATCTCTCCATGGGACTACCACTACTTCTTGAGCCTACAGGACTTCCTGGTCGGAAGGAACACAAGAACCCAAGCAGTCCTTGACAACCATATCGAGCAGTTGATCAACACCAGGCCCAAGCAGTTCTGCAAGGATGGGATCAGGAAGTTGGCTGATCGATGGCAGCAAGATCCTTGCCCTTAATGGCAAACACATTCCTTAGCATCGTTGAGTTGTAATTGAGTTATAAAGAGATAAAGAATTTTTTTCAATTTGCCTCATTACTTTTGCCACCCCCCCCCCTAATAAAAGCAAAAATAGAGAATACGATAGAACTGTTCATTCTTTTTCGAATGCATCATGATGGAACGTAAAAACGGCGAGACCTATTTTCCACCTAGTATTTTACAACTACAGTAAAATAGCTTACCAAATTCATGCCTCTGTGGAACCTCTCCATAAAGTTATATTGCCATGGACCTTCCTTCCAGCATCCCGGATCTACAAACACCATTCCAATAAATTACATGGCTCGAAATAAAGATCTTTCACTGAATAACAAGTTTCTAGAAATCACACTTTTCGACCGCATTACAACCACATTAGATATGGAAAAACTTAGTCACATCACTTACGTCCACATATCTGCACAGCGATGCTTCCTAAGAAAAACAGCACCTAAAGGAGTTCTATTGAAAAGGTGGAATAACAGGTGAGCGGTTTGTGAAAGTCGAAGAAAAGGGAGTGGACTCACAACGCCAAGGCTTAGCATCTTGATAGCGATGGCTAACGGCAGTCTGAGCAGCTTTTAAATGCAGTAGCTATAGCTCAGATTACGCCGCACTTCATGCTCGGCAATTTTTCTTTCCATAACGCTAGTGAGTAGGCGTGCTGTTCAAATTAGTAGACTCAACACGCAATATTAACGTAGAGTGTGCGTAAACACAAAAATTTTAAATGTTTGATGCCGACATGACAGTGTCCTCAAACATTATGTTAATCACTATCTTACAAGCGTTGACTATTCCCTTCGTTATAGAAGTCAAACAAGCGCCAGCATTAAAAAAGTGCTCATTTTATTTTTTATTACTTTTTGAGCAGTATCTGCTCTTCAAACATCTCCAAATTGAGACTGTTTACACCGAACTGTTGGTGAAGAAACGAAGTCTCTATTTACCATTTCTGAAACTAATGACAGCATTGTTTGTAATTGTTTCTGTAGTATCGTGCTTTGAAGCCTTGAATAAGTATGCTTATCTTCATTCTCAATAGTTTTCATCAAAGACATTAAAATTTTATGATATTTCAAAGGGTATGTTTACCGTGTTGATAAGTGAATTAAAACTTTAATAAAAAATACGCAAAAATTTCCTTGAAAGAAATTATTCTAACCTCGGATAGTATCTATAACGTTGTCACATAAATTCTGTCCTATTTTCGACGGCAATTTTACGGTGTGACATCTCAGCAAAAAATACAGAAGGGCGAACAACGAAAATCCCAGAGAATAGGTCCGACAAGCCGTAATCAAGCTGATGTTCAGACATACCACTTAAGTCGTTGAAATGTGTTGCGTTGTCGAAAACACTGGCAAAGTATTTTTGAGGGCATTTCGTTTATCTTGATCTGTGTGGAGAAAGCATCCAGCCTGGTTTTTTAGAACAGGAATTTCACTAGTTCCTTTTATCTTCGTTCTTAGTAGATGAATAGCGCTCTATTGTTAGAAGCAAGCAAGCGACGTTCACGATAAGCGGCTCTTGATATGGCGGCTTATTTCTGAACATATCTTCTTGTACAATGGATGGACTAGTGGACGAGAAAGGCATGAGAAGAGGCGACTTTTCTGCTCAAACAGGTTTCTCAGATAGGGCGGATACTGCTGGGATCCAACTCTTTGATACCGAAAAGGAACAACTTTTGCAAATAGCTGATACAGAACCAGATAAAATCTATAATAGACATCATCGGTGTCAGAATAACCACAAAATACTTTGAGCCAATCAACACCTTCGAGGTACCAGTTGAGCATATTATAGTCTACGCTATTGTACATCGGTTCAGGTAGATACAGCTAATTATCCTGAACACCGCTTAGCTCGAAAAATGTCATATTGTGATCGGAGTTTCTAAAAGGAGGAGCTATGCAAAGATTATAGATGATTGGGTTTGATGACAAAACTAACTCAGGTATTGAATTATTTCTTGTAGGACTCGACACCATTTGCTTAAGCATCTCACGACGATTCGCCGCGATTTTTCAACCAATTGATAGTAAGGTTGAAATCGGCAAGTAGGATCACAGGAAGCGCAGCAGAGCATAATACGTAAATTGAGTCGATAAGTTTCGCGTCTTCCTCGACAGAGGACCCTGGGCGACGATGCAATAAAATGAATCTAGTTGAACAAAGGGAACCTTTGGGCCGTACATCAAAACAGATCGAATCTGAATAAAGCTGTTCAGCAGTACCTGTAGGGTATATAAGCAATCCATGCTTAACCAAGCATCATACATCCCCTCCTTTGTGGCCACTCCGATCAGACCTTACGACATTATAGGGTGCCTGCTACCAACTCTGAATTCAATATTTTTGGATTTAACCATGTCTCAGTTATGAATACGATATCAGGATTTCGCATGGCCAGGAAGAAATGCAGCAAGTGTAGTTTGTTGGTAATGCTCCTGGCATTGAACAGAGTACAGAGGAAATTTGACGGATTTCCGCGCAACGCTAGTGGTTTCCCACGGAGAACCTAGGAGAAAGGTCGCACGACCGTCTAAGCTCTCCTTTGTATACTACCCATTCTTTAGTAGACTTTTTTCTATTTAGTTCTCGAGCTTGTTGACGAAGTTGGAAATCCCTTGCCCGCTCCTCTCTTGTCATAATTTTACGGACAAAAATATTTGTATGACCAGCAGGTCTTAGGAGAGCATTTGATGCATTTGAAATAGCCTTCAGCCAATGGGATCTAGAAGGCAGAACTACCTTAACCAAGCGGCTTTTGCCACTAGAGAATACTCCCATACGGTACACGGATTCAGGCCTGCACTCGACCTGAAGAACATCGAGCAGACCTGCCACCTTATCTTCCAGATCCCCTTGACGTCTCGACGGAGGCATGTCTTGAGGTTCCTCCTCAATACCTGCTATTACAATACTTCGCATCCTACGATCTTCTACGATACCATCCGCAATGGCCTGAGGAATTTTTGCCTGCAGCGCCATCACCATTTTCTCAATAAGTGGATCGGTATTCCTCTCTATAATGGAAGTTATAATTTCACTTATTGAAAATTTACTGTAATCAGTCATTTCCTCCTCGGTGTTAACCCCTGATACAGGCATGGATGTGCTTTTTTGAAAGGCACGAAGAGAAGAATGGGCTTTTTTGCTGGCATCTTCACGTACGCGGTTCACTCAGATCAAAATTTGACTGCCGCAGAGGCTGGTTTAATAATTATGGATTTGGGTGAACACCAAGGAAGAAACGAACTGAATCGACACAATCGTTTCAGTTGGAAAGGGCAAAAAAACAAAGATTCAGGAGCAGCACTCGAATGAAGACGGAGCGAGCTCACAACAATACGGGAGGAATAGAATCTATTCTCAATGAAATCGGAAGTAATTAAAGGCAAAAATTGACAGCAATGTCAAAACGTAACCGGCCTGTAGCGACGCTGCGTGAGAGAAGGATTTTTTTCGATTTTTCATTAACGGTTTACATAACTTTAACAAAAAATTCACAGCGGATATCTTAGATAGCGTTGCTTATCGCTCACCATATCGCTTGATAACCTGCGCTATCAAGGATTTCGGTTGTAATTTTCACTGTTGAACTGCTGTAAGTCGTTGATGAATCCGTCTCCTGGTTGACCAGGTAGACTCTGTTTCCGAGATCTCATTCGGGAATGGAAACCTCAAAGGGATCGTTCTTAGTGGTAATCTAGTAAGAGAAAAATCATCACACTATGTTAACACCGAGAACGGATAATATTCTGACATGTAAAACAGAGACAACAGTAAGGAAGACAAAATAGGTCGAGGCAATATCAATCAATTAACGTTCACCAACACTACAATGCACTTAACGTCCTATGCATTTGTGAACGTCCAAACCTAGTTCACAAATGTTATATAATCTCATGTTTTCTACGTTAATAGTTTTGAACTCGTTAGTGTAGTTATTTTCTATGGGATGAGTGAGCTCAATATATTTCAACACTGAAGTCGTTCAGTTCTTATGAATTTGTCTAAAAGCGGTCACCACTACCTAGGATTGCACCGAAAAGTGCTCATTTCATTTTTACTACTTTCCGGGCTAACGCGGCTTATCGATCACAATATCGCTTGATGAGCCGCGTTATCTGAGCTTTTCGCTTAAAATTCTCCGTCAAAGTTACGTTAATTCGTTGACAATTTGGCCCCTGTTGGTAAAGAAACAAGGTCTCTATTTGGTTTTGTAATTATTGACAGCATTGTAGACAAGACGATTCTGTGAAGGGTGCGAAAATGCTGATTGAGTAGGGAGCGATCCGAGGTTAACAATACCAGAGTAGCTGTTTGTCATGCAGTGCCCCATTATCTATTAGGTTGTAACGAAATAAATGGCACTGAACCACTGTAAATTTAAACAGTTAATATCTCGGCTTGTAGGCAAGTCTATTAATCGAAATAAAAACCTTCTGATTCTACACATCTTTGCCAACGTGACACAAGCTTTTTTATCCCAGTAGCATAAAAATCAGAAGTTCTGGAATTGACGAAATCTTCGAAGGCACTTTCGGCATCCTGCTGGTATTTGAATATTTTCCCTACCAAGAAGTCGCCAAGATGCTTGAAGAAATGGTAATCTGTTGGGGAGAGGTCGGCAGAAAACGGAGGATGTGGGAGAGTTTCAATGCTCAGCTCATTCAATTTCTGCAACGCCATTCGTGCTACATGGGGGCGAGCATTGTCGTAGAACTCGCCTTCGGTTTACCAAGGCCGGCCGGATATCCTTCAGCTTTTTCATCATTTCTTCAATTTCAATGCAGTACTCCTCTGCCGTGATGGATTCACCGGGAGGGAGGAAGCTGTGGTGAATAATTCCCAGCGAACACCACCACACTGTCACCATTACTTCCTTTGGTGCAATTCCGGCTTCGCAAAAACCTTGGGGCTCTCATCGCTGTCCACCCACTGTGCCGATCGTCGCCTGTTGTCGTACATTATCCATTTCTCGTCACAGGTTACGATGCCATCAAGGAATGGGTCCGTTTCGTTCCGTAGAAGCAGTGCGGACGAGATCTCATATCGTCGGTTTCTTTGCTCCTCAGACAGCTCGTGAGGCACCCATCTTTCCAGCTTTTTGGTCTTTCCAATTTCCTTCAGATGCCGGGCAGCTGTGTTGTGACTGACGCCAAGAACCTTCGCTATCTCCCTGGCACCTTTGTGTGGATCCTCCTCTACCACATCTCTCAGCTTGTCCTCATCAACATCACTATGCCTCCCACGACCTTCATGTCCTTCCAAGCTCTCATCTCCATTCCGGAACTTCTGATACCAACGATACGCCGTCCGAATTGTGGAACATCCTTGACCGAATGCGGCGTTGATCTTCTCGTCCGCCTCCTTAGCTGTAGTGCCCAGCTTGAATTCATACAAGTAAATGCCTCGGATTACCCTTTTGTCCATCTGCAAAAAAATCAATAAAACTCTAAAGTTTTCCCACTTTTACATAGAAAATTTAATACTCACCGGTAGAGCAAAGTTTGCGCTTCTAAATGATATGCCACTTGTTACGGTTTGTTCTTGATCAAACGCGTAAACACGCGCCAAAAAATGGCGCGAGCCAGTGCCATTTAATTCGTTACAACCTAATACATTATACAAATTTCATGTAGAGATGGAAAACTTTCAAGTAAAATTGGACGATTTTTAAATCAAATCGAACGCGGATCTAAGCCTGCCTAAAACAAGAACAAAAAATCGAAAAAAATCAAAGCAAACTCTTCCAATTCGAAACGAGCTCCCTCTACGATAAAATGGAGGCTACCAAAAAAGGTCACAACAATTTTCTGTTTAAGGAAAACTTTAGTGTATGGTTCCTTAGAGCTTTATTTCATTTTCTGATAACTGTTTGTAACACGTTGTTCAAAATTGAATAAAAATTTTATTTTTTAGAAAATATTATAAAAAATAAAAATAAATAAACACCATTCAAGCATGGTTTTAAAGAGCAGGATGATGGCCATTTTTTAGATAAAGATAAGATAAAGGATGGCGTTACTCAATCCCTTCTGGGATGCGCCACGCATTCTACTCCTACGGGATATCGGGGAGGCGGTTTGAATGCATATTTGGCTATACAATGACTTGCGGTGGCCAGCCGATGAACAAGTCAGCGCTTTATCTTTCCCAGACAAGTCTGGTACCAATTCACCGACCCCGGAGGGATGGAAGGCTTGGTTGGCCTGGGCGGGAAATCCGAACCAGGAACCTGGTATCGTGTGCACGCGGCAGTCGCGCCTCCTGCGACTGCGCTACACGCGCCCATGGCCATTTTTTAGTGCTAAAAAAATAAATGGCCAACGTCTAAGACGTCGCGATTTTTATTCTCTTGACAGCAAAATTTCTGACTGCATGGAGTTTCACACCAATAAGCGATAAAGTGAGAACAGTTGTACACAATGCTGTCAGCAATTACAACAAGAGTGAAAAGAATTTCTTCACCGAAAGGTGTCTCAATTCGAAGATGTTGTATGGATGCTGCTCGGAAAGTAATAAAAAACGAAAGGAACACTTTTTTGTGCTAGTGCATTTTTGACGTTCTATAATGAAGAAAAAAGTAAAGTTTGGAGGATATGTCAAAGGCAGTGATGGGAAAATATTTGAGGACACTTTCATGTCGGCGTCAAACATTTGGAATTTTTGTGCACTCTAGGTTAAGATTGCGTGTTGAAGCTAGTAATTTGAACAGCACGCGAATTTATTTGTGATGTGGAAAGAAGCATTATTAAGCACGTAGCGCGGTGTAATCCGGGCTATAGCCATAGCATTCAAAAGCTGCTCCGACTACCGTCAGCCAACGTCATCAAGATGCAGAAGCTCGGCATTGTGAGTCTGCTTTCGTTTCATCTGCCTTCACAAACCGCTCCTGCTATTTCTACTTGGCTTATAGAGCTTCTTTAGGAGCTGTTGTTCTTGGGAAGTGTCGTTCTGCAGACATATGGACGTAAGTGATGTGATTAAGTTTCCCTCAGATATAATGTGGCTGTACTTAGGCGGTCAAAAAATGCGATTTCTGGAAACTCGCTAGTCAATGAAAAATCTTTGCTCAAATCCATGTAATTTATTGAAAATGGTGTTTGTAGGGGAATGCTGGAGTAGAGATCCATGGAAATATAACTATATGGTGAGGTACCACAATGGCATGAATTTGGTAAGCTGTTTTGCAGTAATTGTAAAATACTAACCATAAGTTGAAATAAAATTTCACCGTTTTTAGGCTTTCTTCTTAATTTCGCTTTTTTTCAGAAGTTTTTTGAAATTTTTTTTTGTGTACTGTTGTATACATTTGAAAAGGGATAACTTGCTTTATCAGAAATGTGGTTCGATTTTTTCTTGACTTGATCATTTCTAGCGGAATCTTTAAAAAAAAGAAAATGGTATTTAACAACAGCTCCTTCTCTTTTTACATTCCGTTAAAAACTGGTAACAATCGAAATGGGAAAAAACGAAATATTGGATAGAACGAATTATTTTTTTTGCAAGGATGGATAACATTTTTCAAAAAACTTAAACAAAGGTTAGGAGCTGTTGACAAAATAACTCGTGGTTTCTGGACACTCCAATTCAATAGAAATTCAATAGGCCGGAACGGCGCTAGTGTTGCGTATGGGCAGAACCGCCTCTCCCTGGGAAGTAACAAACTGCAGGTATCTCGACCCCAATACAACTCTGCGCAGAGTTAGGGGCGACGGAAGTCGCCTGTTGGCGCCCTGTTGATTCACGTGCTCCACAGTTGACGGGCGCGCCTGGGATGAGGGCTCGTATCGCGACTCGGCGCAGTGCACAGGTGGCGTAGTAGGGAAGAGCTCGGGCTCGTGAACGAAGGGTCGGGGTTTGGATCCCGCAGACTGCGTTTGTTTTGCACTTTTGCAAAATTCATGTTTATCATATAGGTAATCCACCTAGAGGTATTATAGTGTGTTATAGTTTACATATAACATGCCACCCATACCGTTAACGATGGTGGTCCAGGCAGGGTCACCTACTCCCCTGAAACTTTGTCTAGGGGGTTATTTGGGGTGCTGATCACGAATCTGATATCCGTTCTTCACGATTCGGCTGGATAATATGGGTACAGGAAGGTACAGGATTACATTCTTAAAGTTTTTGCCGGTGAGGCAGGTAGAGGCAGAATCGTGAAAAACGGATGTCAGATTCGTGATCAGCACCCCAAATAACCCCACTAGACGAAGTTTCAGCGAAAAAAATTTTGACCGAAGTCTTGTCGGTGGAGTCGGAACTTTTAACTAGCCACAAAAAATCTATCGTTACATAACTACGGTCACGCAAAATAGGCTTCAAACAAGTGACACACAGAAGTGAACATTTTAGCTAATCTGTAGTTTGAAGCATATGTTAAATGTAAACATGCTCTATAACACAATATAATACCCCTAAGTAGATTACCTATACGATAAACATGGATTCTGCAAAAGTGCAAAACAAACGCAGTCTGCGGGATCCAAACCCTCGACCCCTCGCTCACGAGCCCGGGCGTATCCCTACTACGCCACACGTGCACTGCGTTGAGCCGCGATACGAGCTCTCATCTCGCGCGCGCCCGTCAGCTGTGGAGAACGTGAATCAACAGGGCGCCAACACGCGACTTCCGTCGGCCCTAACTCTGCGCAGAGTTGTATTGGGGTCGAGATACCTGCAGTTTGTTACTTCCCAGAGAGAGGCGGTTCTGCCCATATGCAACACTTGCGCCGTTCCGACCTACCGTTGAGATAGTATCCTGCTGAGACGCCCTGTACTATTCTACATATTAGCAGGCATTTACTACAATGAAGGCAAGAAGGCCTAAAGAAGAAAAAAAAGCTGCCGAGGTGTTCCATTCTTGGGGCATTTGGGCGATGCCCCCAAACAGAAGTTTTGCGACTGACAGGCCGCTGAACGTCTGGTAAAGGTTATGAGCTGTTAGCTAAATCCTTAGTTGCGAACAAAACCCTTGCGCCAGGCCGGCCTAATTCCCACACCTGATTACTGTTGTAAGAATTCAAGATGAGGGGACAATGACTCCATCCTTTGGCACATATTGTGGAATAGTAGTGCATACACTATTGCATCCGGCACGCCTTCACTACATCATGTAGAGCTAGGATGTGGGACGCATTCTTGATGAAGACCTCATTTTTTATCTAACAGCAACCAATGACTTGCTCGCACATCAATTTTTGCAGACAGAGGACTGCGACATAATCAGTGATGCCGAGAAGGCAGCAAAGAGAGAAGCATGGGATCCAAAGCCGAAAATGTGCACTGTGGATAGAAAAAAATACTGCCGATTCACATCGACGTTCTGGTGAGCTCGCTGTCTAGAATCTCTCGGTGATTCTAGCTAAAACAGTCCCTGAGTCTGTGTGTATGCGTGTGTATGAGTGTGTGAGCGGCTATGACTACGTTTATTTCGTTATGACTCGACAATGCTACAAACACTACCTCAATCGACAGGACCAGACATCGTAGGGCGAGGCGCGAGTAGAAATCTGGGGCGTCTGCGGCGGGGGGTGCTGCGTCCTCCACATCGACTCCAGGGACCGACGCGCCGGAGGCGTCAGGGGCGCCGAAGGCGCTGGTAACGACGGCTGCCGGTGGGGCGAAGAGGGCGAAGTCGAGAGCGGGAGCGACGAGTGAAGAAGAGCCCCGGAGGCGCTGGACGGCGGCTTTTATAGAGCTGCCACGCCCCCGGGAGATGGTAGCGCTGGCGGCTCCGCCCCTGAAACACCCTTGATTGCGCTGTTCGCGACACTCGCCATATTCATTCCTTCTTCCATCGGTATCACAAGGTGGTCTGCGATAAAATGACTGTGGTTAATACGCCAAGGAGCTTAAAGTTGGCATTTACCTTTGATATTTACCTTTATCTAAGTACTGGATTTTTAGACCATGCAGGGGGCGGACCAGTTTACTAATATTGCATAACACCAGAATAAATACTAGCTCGTACTCCAAAATGTACAACAGTTTTTTCTTTCGTTCTGCTAGGTGGATACGATATGATGTTGCCGTCTTACGTTCTAGAATCGCCAAATAGTTCTATTTTTAAAGCAAGACTGAAAAAATTAAACCTAACTTCTGTTTTAAAAATACGAGATCTATACGTTCTTTAGATCAAAGTTGGATCTTTTCGCCGGATCCCTTTATGGCTAAATCTGCTCTGTGGTCCGTTTTGAAACAAGGACATTAATTTCTGTATCTTTTCAGAGGTTTACTACATATTTCCTACGGAAATGACAGCAGGAAACCTTATGTCATAATCTCTTGCACACAACTATGATGAATCTGAAGACTTTTTCCTGGATTGAGTTCTTTCGCTATCATATTTTCACTTACTGTTAAGAAATTATTTTACAGCACTTCAATGGTTTATTCTGTCCTGCCTCTATCCTACACAAAACTACTGCGCCTTCATTCTCGACTTACTGCTACATACTGCTATACTCTATATATTCTACATACATACAACTATACTCTATAGAATATTCTATATATAATATGTTCTTATATATTATATGGTCGACTCGCTTCCGACTATATCATGGCAGCATCCTTTTATACAAGGATATATAAATAAATAAATAAATAAATAAATAAATATTTGATGCTTTTACTGTTTCATGCTTGCCTTTACGCTTTTTTTGCTTGAATAAGTGTGCTGGCAATGACGCAGAGCTTGCTACCGGCGGCGATCTCGGGGACAGTACCAGTACATACTTCTGCAACGCGATTTTGGACGCCTGCGGCGATTGCGGCGCCGCAAGTGCGGCAGCGGCAATTATGACTCACACCCGCTGCTAGAGCTCTGTCTGCCTCCAGCCGATCCCGGCAGTGATCTATTGTGGAAACGGACGCATTCTTCTTTAGGCTCGATCGATCAGCTGAGTTTCTAGGCTGAGTCGGATCTTAGCACATTGACGACAGTCGCGTTTTGCCGCAGAAAGCCGCGTCGGACACGCGCGAATTTCTACGCGCGCGCAATGAGCCACCGGTGGCTCATAATGTCCCTCGCGGACCACTTTTTTGTTTTGCATGCTTTTTTCTATCAAACTTCCACCAGAAGGGTTATTTAGGGTGCTTATCAGGAATCTGATATCCGTTTATGAAATTTCGGCCGATTACGATAGGCTACTGTAGGTACAGGTGACTAAGGCTGTCGAGGTCATGATCACTGTTTTCCCCCAAACGTTGCCCAGGGGGGGGGGGGTATTTGGGGTGCTGATCACGAACCTGACATCCGTTTTTGGTATTACGGTGGAGTACGGTAGGTTACAGCAGGTATGGGTTATCGCCGACAGCCTTAGTCACCCGTACCTACCAGAAGGGTTATTTAGGGTTAAATTTCGGCCGATTACGATAGGCCACGGTAGGTGCGGGTGACTAAGGCTGCCAAGGTCATGATCACGGTTTCCTCCAAACGTTCCCCAGGGGTCATTTGGAGGTGCTGATCACGAATCTGACATCCGTTTTTGGTATTACGGTGGAGAACGGTAGGTTACAGCAGGTATGGGTTATCGCCGACAGCCTTAGTCACCGTACCTACCAGAAGGGTTATTTAGGGTTAAATCTCGGTCGATTACGATAGGCCACGGTAGGTGCGGGTGACTAAGGCTGCCAAGGTCATGATCACGGTTTCCTCCAAACGTCTTATTTGGAGGTGCTGATCACGAATCTGACATCCGTTTTTGGTATTACGGTGGAGTACGGTAGGTTACAGTACGTATGGGTTATCGCCGACAGCCTTAGTCACCGTACCTACCAGAAGGGTTATTTAGGGTTAAATCTCGGTCGATTACGATAGGCCACGGTAGGTGCGGGTGACTAAGGCTGCCAAGGTCATGATCACGGTTTCCTCCAAACGTCTTATTTGGAGGTGCTGATCACGAATCTGACATCCGTTTTTGGTATTACGGTGGAGTACGGTAGGTTACAGCAGGTATGGGTTATCGCCGATAGCCTTAGTCACGCGTACCTACCGTAACCTACCCTAGTCCACTGTAATGCCAAAGACGGATGTCGGGTTCGTGATCTAGACCCCAAATAACCCCCATAGGCGAAGTTTGGGCGAAATCGGTGATCATGACTCTGAAGCCTTAGTCACCCGTACCTACCGTAATAGGCCCAAACTTTAAAAGATAATGTCAGATTCGCGATCAGCACTCCAAATAACCTTATTGGGCAAAGTTTTATTGAAAAATACTGACTTAGCTTGATTTGTCTGTAGAGTTGGTCTCTTTCCTAGTAAAATTTTTTAGTTCGATATATCTAATGAGAGCAAAAACAATTTTCTTTCTTATTCCTGTTGGACATTCTCTTACCACATGTAACTAGGAAAGAGAAGAATCCTCTATAAAAAACCGACGGCAGTAAAAAAAGGCGAAAAGTTATGAGCCACCGGTGGCCCATATTGTCCCAGGCGGACAGACACGTATGAGCCACAGGTGGCTCATATTGTCGTCAATGTGTTAAGTTTCCCGCAGCGGCAGTACGTCCCGAATGCAAAGAGCACGGTGCTTCGCTGCTTCCGCTCTCTGCTGCTTGCCGCCTTCAAAAATTGCCGCGACATTCCGCATTCATTTCTGCATGAGCTGCCAGTTTTACCGTCCGCTGCCCGCTGCCTCGAAGGAAAAGTGTGCAGAGACCTTTACAATCGTTGCTCTTCTTCACGTTCACAACTTTAGGCAACAAGGACTTTTCACGGACAGCCTTATGGAAAAGATATATGAGCGTCTGCCAAAAGAGAAAGTGGTTTTTTGCTATTAAGTTTACAAAACTTTGTTCATCTGCTTTGTCTCATTCCAGATCTTGGAGGAGGTGAAACGGCACGGTGCAAAGCGCTACGGATGCTTTGTTACTGATTATTTCCCTGGATTTCCCTTTTTTCACAGAAACTTCGTGCTGATATGCCTCTATCCGTAATAGTGTACAGAACATTTAGCAATTTAGTAATGGCTTTAGTTCCTTACTTTTTAGGAGAGCGGAAGGAAAACGTTGCTGAGACTTTTCTGCACGGAATCGATCACTTCGCCGATTGAAGAGCTTTCGAATAAACATTTTAGAGCTGCTTTAAGACCATGGCGTTGCTTTTATCGCGTTTTCCACAGGGCGGAGATGAGGCGTTAGGCCTCGTGCATACTTCGCATCGCCGCGATGGAATCGCGGCGATGAGTTTTGCAGAGCGACGCGAAAGAATTTGAATTTCGCTGTGCTCGTCGCATCGCCCATCGTTCTGCAAGGGAGCGCGACGGCGATCCGTCGAGGACTCCAACGCTAAACACCGCGCGCGGCGCGAAAAAGTATGCCATGCCCGCGATGAGCGCGGGAAGCCATCGTGCATGCCGACCGCCACTGTTGCGGGGGCCGCGGCGAAGTTTTCTTTGACTATTCGGCCGCGTGCGGCGGAATGCCCATGAACTGAGCGCCGCGATGGCATCGCGGCGATGGAGGTATGCCCCCGGCCTTAGGCCCCGTGCATACTTCCCGTCGCCGCGATGGAATCGCGGCGATAAGTTTCGCAGAGCGACGCGAAAGAATTTGAATTTCTCTGTGCTCGACGCATCGCCCATCGCTCTGCAATGGGGCGCGACGGCGATCCGTCCAGGACCAAACGCTAAACACCGCGCGCGGCGCGAAAAAGTATGCCATGCCCGCGATGGGCGCGGGAAGCCATCGCGCATGCCGACCGTTACTGTTGCGGCGGCCGCGGCGAGGTTTCCTTTGACTATTCGGCCGCGTGCGGCGGAATGGCCATGAACTGAGCGCCGCGATGGAATCGCGGCGATGGAAGTATGCCCCCGGCCTTAGAGTCGCATCCACAAACACTTCTTATTGATAAGAGTAGCTGCGTCTGAGTAGCAGCTGAAAGCGATCAAAAACTGATTCTCCTTGTTCTGCTTTCGCCTATGACACTTGATCGAAATGGAATCGTTGGCCAAATTGATGTTTTCATCAAGCCTTTTAACCACTGCAACTTCTATTAGGTTGGAAAAAAATATCTCTTCACACTGCGAAAAGTTTTTTACCGTTCTCCTTGTAAACACCCTAGCCAGTATTGATTGCTGATTTTATCATCCTATCACACTTCTCTACCGTTCGCAGGTCAAGACCGTTCTTGAACATCGTTATTTATCCAACTCCCGGACTCAATGCTAGATTGATTGATTGATTGCACATGTTTGTGCGCTATACAGGAAGGAAGGTAATCAAAGAAAAACATAAAATTTAAGTGTTTTTGAGTGTTTCTCGATTCTATGTTTGTCTCTGATGCAATATTCAATGAATCGCAACGTCGCAGCAAAACAAGCTCTCAAACGCAAAAATGGAATGCAGAGACTTTGGAGGAGAGATTATGATAATGATAAGGGGATAAGGATGATGAAGTTGTAACGTGTTAGTGATTCAGTGCCGATACCATATCTGAAACAGTACATTATTATTATAAGCTTAAGAAACAGGTGAACATTGAAGAGAGTAACGAGATCAGATCTACCTACCTTATGGCCATTTTCGACACGGCATTTTTTATGAATTCATTAAAGGATCTACAGCAGTCAGGCAGCCGACCATATTGACGACATATATGACTGGGATCTATTACTCATCGCGCCTGTTATGAGTTGTTCGGAAAGTTTTTAAAGGGAGATTATTCACTCGAGGACAAAGCAACGACGTCAGGAAGGCCAACTGAATTGGACGACAGTGAACTACTCCATCTTCTTCGTACCTATAGTAGGCAAACGACACGTCAACTGGCAGAGAAGCTCGAAGTATCACATAGGATAGTGGGAATCCATCTGAAGAGTCTAGACTCTGCATGGAAATTTGGAGCTTAGGTTCCACATGCCCTGTCAGACACTCAGTGCAAAACCACATGTTGCAAGACTCACAAGAGAAACAATTAAGAAGCTGGCCTGGGAGGTGATTCCACATTCGCCGTATAGCCCTAACCTCGCCCCTACCGACTACTCTCTCTACTGTGCTCTCAAGCAAGAAATTAGGAGAAATATTTTGAAACGGATGAAGACTTCAAAAATTCGATTCAGCAATGGTACGACACCAGAACTGCGGTCATTTAATCGAGAGGAATTTGCAAAGCACCCAGGTTTTTGAGAAGTGTAGTGGAACATAATGGAGTTTATCTTAATTGATTTGACATTGTTGTTGTGAAGTAATAAATCTTTGAAAAAAACGAAAAGACTTTTTTGCAACCTAATAATTACACATGCTTGAGCCTCAAGCGGCTAAACCAAGGGTCTGTGCCAAACCGCGACGCGTCTGTTTCGGTGCGAGAAATTCCGGAAACTATGGAGAAAATGCCCGCTGCCAGGAGAGAAAAATGTCGGCGACCCCTGTCGTTAGTGGGATCAAACCCGCTTGACAAAACACGTGACAATCGTGAACAAGTGTACGGTCTTCAACACTTTTCGTCAGGGTAGGACATGCGAAAGAAATCGGAGGCATGGCAATTGGAGCTATGAGAACATCCCATCTGTGTACTCAAAGACAGCAACGTGATAATGTTTATTTACTTAAAGTTTATAAAATGTCGTACGAAAACACGGACCAGCAAAGATACCCTTCTCAGAAAAAGTGCACATCTTCTCCTACGTTTGCACATTTTCTCATGATCGAGGGCAGTGCTACGCATACAGTTTGAAGAGGAAGCACGATAATGATCTTTCGGTCTATGAATGCAGTGCCTGCTGATCCATGAAAATATCTGGAGGCCCTTCCACTGCAAAGAAAAAATGATTTTAGTGCATTTTTGCAATTTGATAGAAAAACGTGTACTTTAAATACTAAATGCTTACTTCATAACGGATCCTCCTCTTTGTCGCGGTTGGCTTTTGTTGCCTTGGAGGTGCTCTGGTCGGTGGTTATCAAGATCCTCTCGAATCCTCTGCTCGCCTTCCTCTTTCGTAAAGTGCCATGCGGATTTCGACCTTTTGGACCTTGCGCTATTACGGTGTGTTATCCTTCAAACATGGGTAATTAAACCTTTATGGTAATGATTTTACATTTCAAACGAGCGAATAATAAGATACAGCAGATGGGCAAAGTATGTTGAACACAGTACACGGCAAAGTATGCTAGATGGCCAAAAGATAAAGATTAGTGACAAGTAAGGCGTTTTGAAAAGGCAAGTCATATTTGACGGACAAGGTTTAATTTGACAGACTAGAATTAAAACCATAAACAAGCAAGGAATCGAGGAGGCAAGAAATATGCGCGGCCACTCTGGAGGCGACCGTACAGATGAGTGGCTTCATTTGTTTTCGCTGAGTGAGGACGGCCGAGAGGACTTACGTGATCCACAAAGAAGCAGCTGGGAGTTTCGACTAGAGGAGGAGCGTTACGTGATCAGCATAGAAAAAGCATGGAAGCGGCGTCAAGAGACTCAATACGGCTCAATACTAAGTGAACGATTAGATACCTCCAAATCATGGGCAGTTAGATAGGAGCAAGCTGACTAGTAATAGCGGCTCAGGTGTCGCTATACTCTTCTTGGTTACCATTCTCAGCCCAGGAGCTCTACAAAAGTTTCTATGGATTTCAACATAGTTAAAAAGTGTTCCGTGTGCGCGATACACCTGCGTATACATCCGCCTCTGCTCGTGTGGAATTTCTACAAGCCATTGGTAAATTATAATACAGTAAGACAGTAAACATCAAAAGCGTTCTTTAAAAATTTAGGTGCTTTGTTTTTAACACTTTAATGACGCCAAAACAAAAGCTACGCTCTTAAAAGACGGCAATCAGGCTGTGACATTGTGCTCTACAGATAGAAAAGAATTCCTTCTCTTCGAAGATCAACATACTGCATGCATACCTTGCAAGAAGAAGACTGAGAAAAAGTGTTGCATTGCTCCGAATGCAAGAATATTTTGGAAAGTTCAAAATATAACGAAAGATCCGAAATTCGTTGAGCCCCAAGAGCATGTTTTTAAAGCGATGAGCAATTTAAGCAAATGCAGAGTTTCTTAAGAAGAGCGAAGTGTAAGTGTTTGTTGAAGCTGTAGAGTTGGGTATGAGCGCCGAAATTCCTTCCGCAACTTCGCCACCAAGACGACCGTTCTCCGACATCCTGATGGAATGCTACCCCTTCCAGAAGGGCCATGGAGAAAGTCATCCACAACTTCGACTTTGATCTCTTCGATAGCCTCATCCACCTGCCCCTGGCCATCTTCCGCACCTTCCGCAGGACGGAAGCGTCGCGCCTTCTGTCCTCCCTTCTGAGGTTCGACAGGCCATCTCGTTGATAAAGAATCGTACAGCACCCAGCCCCGATAGGTTCGTACGTAAACCACCTCCATTCGAAGCGGATCATCTTGCCGTTGATCTTCACACGCTACCTGTTGGAGTGCAAGGTTCCACGTTAGTAGAAGGCCAGCGCAGCCGTCTTCCTGCAATGGTAACATGCAGGACATTAGCCGACCGCCCGATCTGGCTGCTGCTCGTGGTCTACAACTTGTTCAATTGAGCCATCATAAAGAGGATCAGCTGAACGCTGAAGCAGGATTTCGGAAAGGACCGAAGTATCGCGAGAGTATAAGTTGCTGCCGTTGCCTCTTCGTGCCCTTCAAGCGAGGAGGATCTATTGACTAACTTAATACCAATGGTATTTGCCGTATAAATGATCCGTGATCTTCATCTTTTTTTGGATGATTCATAGTTTAGCAATGTAGCATTATCTAATCGCTCATCAGCGCCTTTGTCGTTATTGCAAAGTTTCAACATAGCCCCTTCTTTAGAGTATAAATACCGATCAGTAGAGCAGCCTGACAGTCCTTTTAGCTTGCTTATTTTATATTGTAGATTTAGATATACAGTAAAGGTTTAGTTACCCAAGTTTGAGGTGGTCGCACGTCTACAAAAACCCGCGTGGCGCAGTCAAAGGGCAGTCTATCGCCAGTCGTCATATAAGAAACACTCAAAGGAGCGGTATAAGAGTTTTTTGCTCAGATTTTCAATTTATAACAAAAATGTAAAGCTAGAAAACGAGAACATCACCAGAACCAGATTAGTTGTACTTACTTTTTGACTCTATGAGCTAAACTGAATCATAGATTATCTCAATTTTATTTATTTTTTGAGTCACATGAACGCCACGTGGAGTGATGTCCGTTAGCATATGCGCTTCAGAATTATGAGTAGAAGATGAACAAAACGCAGTTTACGCGAATTTATTGAAAAATTGATAAAGTTTTGCTAATTAGTAGGCTGACGGCTTTATTTTTGACCAACCATTTCTTTGTTCATTAAAACAGATAATTTCATAGAATTTATTCATAAATATTTCTTCACTTATTATTTATTTATTTATCAGACAAGAACCTAGTCATGCATTACATAAATAATGGCACATAAACAAATACTAGGTCACACAAACTTACAACCAACATAAAATCAAGCACACCACAGATAACATAACTTTTTAGGTACCAGTAAGGAGTTGAACAAACTCGCAGACATGTTTACGATATTCTCATCCTCACCTTATAATAGGTTCAACTCTTCAAGAATTCTTTAAGTAAGGAAGTTTGATCTCGCCTGCTAACATGAAAATAAAGCCTCAGGTTCCCTCTCCTATTCGTAGTCAGAGATGCACAAAAAAATATCGTGGGATCTATTGAAATTCTATTTGTAAGAACATCATGATAATGTCGACATCTTCCTTCGATACGGAGGCAGGGTAACTTTAGCTGTTTTCCCCAGTCTGGACCTCTAGGTGTTGTCATAGTTACAGGGTGCCGTCTCCGTCCAGTTACAGGGTGGACGGCAGTTTCACAACAACGACGACGTCGCTTCTGCTTCTTTTTTGGGAGGGCCATTTGTCTTCCTGCCCGAAGGATGGAGGAATGTTGTGGCCACAAGCTTAGTCAATCAACAATGGATCATACATTGTTGATTGACTAAGCTTTTGTTCAGTTATATTTTGAATACAATAAAAGTTCTGAATTATCTCAAAACTTTTCGAACATCCTGATAGTTCCTAAACATCTTAAGAATAATTTCCGGGTGAAGTTGTTCTGGACGCTTTCCAGAAGAGCAATGCCTTTCTTTTTGAATGGAGTAAACACTAAAGTATCGCTCTCTAAAACAGGCCTAACATACGTTTTATATGCACAAATAAGTGCAAGAGAATCACTGGTTTTGAGCAGTTTGAATACGTTGTAGGTACAATAAGCCAATACTTGTGTAATGCCATTGCTTATGTAATGCATGACTATGTTCATGTCTGATAAATAAATAAATAATAAATAAGTGTAGAAATATTTATGTATAAATTCTATGTTTTACACTTTTACAACTTTTACGCTTCTTTGGTTTTCAAGTGTTTCTTCTCTAGAACACAGCTGGTATTGAGAAGGTTTATTGTGCTTTTTATTAAAGTTTCTCCTATTACACAATTTTTTGAGCTGGATTGAGAACAGGCAGTAGACTTAGATTTCTTGATCCTCTGTAGGTGGTCTTGTAATATTCAACCACTTCTTTGAGGATAGTCGATTCGTCCTCCAGAGATTGAGGGAGAAAGGTGATTTTACTCATTTTGCCGTTATTTTGCGATAAGTTTTCTTTGTAGAAAATCAGCGGCTCTTAGCCTTGTGAGGGAGAACAAGGCTGACTTGAATATGCTACGCGGAACTCTAAAATGTTGCCTGGTAAATGGCCGATGGGCCAGAAATTTTTGTGTAGGCTTCCATTGCGTCTGACACAAAAACATTTAATAATCCGTTTATTCGTAAATGCACAACTAAGAGAGGGCTACCAGAGCGGAGGAACTCAACAAAACTGGCACCGCGAGGGCGGTCTTTCTACATAGGAGAAGCCATGCACTTTCTGTTTTCGACGACACCGTAAGTGAACTGTGAATGCACTATTTTTTGCCCGTCTGAGGCTTCGCGGGTGAGACTCATGAAAAAGTAGCGGACTTATCATCAACGACTCATATACGTGTTGTGATCTGAACAACCGAAACTTGCCTACGCGCATCAAATAAACTATTGCGTGATCCTTCACTAATTATCGAAAGAGAAGATGTCTGTATGCTATCCATTCATCAGCTGTGTAAGCTGGGTCTGCTCCTGCTCGTTAACGTGGCCATCACAACTGCCTATTAGTTTCTTTACTGCCGTGGATGCTCCGTTGTGTGCAAAAAGGAGGTAAGTAGCAGTTTAAAAAAATTGTCTTGCCTAGAAATTTGTAAATTTGTTCAGGCAATCACCATTGCTGGTCCATGTACCCAGCAGATCAACTTGTTCCGTAAAGCAAAAGTGGATGGAATGCTGCACTTTCTCAGTATGAAAACGACGTTTCGTAGACCTTCCACCTGTTTTCGTTGTAGGCCCGAGAGTGTGTCTCTTCTGTAGTTCTTGCTGCATGAAGTGTGTAGTCATGCATACTGAATGAGCCGGAATACATCCGACTTCTACAAGTGCACCTGTCACGCCATTCACCGAACGACCTCATACCCCTGGTAAACTGCAGGCGTTCTGCAGTTCTTAACGATGATGTCCGCGTTGTATCACTAGTTCCCCTTATTGGATTCGTGCAGCTGAATGCCGACCACAGCATCAGCAGCATGATCTGGATGGATAACTCTATCTTCATTTCTCCACAGATGTGCTCAATGCTTCATTTTAGTTTATTCTATTGTAGTTTTCAATCAGTACTTGCAGTTTTATGTGACTACCGACTTTCAAACTCGAATAAGAAGTGCGCTGTCTTATTTATTAGCTCGGCTTTAAAGTTCTGGTGGTTCTGACTTGCCCACTTTAAATGACCATACCATTCTTCAAGCTCACCGGATGCAGACGACATAAGCACCATTTCAATTAACACACATTTCGCAACACGAAGTGATTGATAACCGATTAATTCCACTTTGAAAAAAAAATAAAAAACTGGGTGGCCGAGATGCGGCAAATTTTCGAAAGACTGTTTTTGCGTGGTTCAGCGAGGAACTCCTGAAAGTGCGTGCAAAGGTGGTAGTCGGTTGACGAAAGGGCTGGTGAGCAGGGCAGGTGAGGATGAACCTCAACCCCTGGTTGGTTTGCTTTTCGCATGGTGTTTCGCGAAAAGTGTGGTCAAACGTCGTCGTGCAGAAGAATAGGACCTCTTCTTTTGACCGATGCTGCTGCAGCTCACGCAATTTCTGGTACATCTCGTCGATTTTGTTACAGTGGATACTGTAATTGTTCGGTTGGGTCCCAGAAAGTTGTAAATCGTAGTAGCACTAAGTAATTGATTTAAACATTAATATTCTACTATAGCTATCCCTTCTATTGAAAAATGTTCTTCTATTAAAGCTCCTCTCAGTTGGTTTCAAGTTTGTGCTGGGGGAGTGAAACATCTGCTATGAAACCTGCCTTTCTTATTGTTTAGTTGGTCACGAAGGATTCTGTTACTTCGCTCTTTCCGTTATCTAGCCGATTCAGTGGGTCCTATCTAATTGTGCTCTCTTCCTTTTCTGATGTTATTTTTGTTTGTTTCTTCTCTCCTACTGAAGCCTTTTATTCACTACTATTGCCTTTCTGTGTTCGGTGCCTTGGAGTGTTTCCTTCCTGGCTCACTGGTGGTGCACGTTGTCTTGCGGCGCATTAAATAAATAAATCACGCCAGCCGCTGACCATCACACTGTTACTATCCTCTTTTTCTGGGGCCAGATTCATCAACTGCTCACCGGTTGGTAACGGTATATCGGTTATCGTATCTGTATCTCTGTGCATATTAGGCCGATCTGGTGCAGGATTCATCAACGACTTGTGGAACTTTAACGAAGAACTGTAAGCGGAAAGCTCAGATAACGCGGCTTATCACGAAATATAGTGAGCAATAATAAGCCGCGCTATCTGAGCTTTTCGCTTACAGTTCTTCGTTAAAGTTACGTAAGTCGTTAATGAATCCCGCTCCTGGTGAATCCGCCATGAGATGATACCGGTTATACGATGATGAATATGGCTCCTGAATGGATTCCGGCGTATGGAAGTGCCTGGATAGTTCCTCGACATCAACCCATTGTCCTGATCGTCTTCCATTATCGCACAGAATCCACGTTTCCTCTCATGTTACAACTCGATTCAGAAACGGATCGTTTCGATTCCGGAGAAGCAAAGAGGAGCATATTTCGAAACGGTACATTTTTTTGGCGATCACTCAAGTCGCGGGGCGCTTTACAATTTTTTTTCAAACATTTTTTACTGTTCTGCGCTTGAAACCATCTGAAGCAGCAATTCGGGGTTTTGTGTAACAATCATCTTTCAGTACTTACAAGGGAACTGTATGAACGGTACGCCGGAACGGCAAGAACTAGTACTATAGGGAGAATCCCCGTCCTCTGTATGAACGGTACGCCGGAACGGCAAGAACTAGTACTATAGGGAGAATCCCCGTCCTCCAAATAGTAACAGAACATGTTTTGTTTTTGCCGAATCCTTGAGGCAAACGAGTACGAGGGTGTAATGGTTAAGGGTCCGCAGAGCGATCTCTTCACGGCAGCGCAAGATACCCGCTGGGGTGGACTGGGTGGCGCAGTGGTAGAGGGCACGCCTCATGGTCGTGAGGTCTATGGTTCGGTTCCCGTGCTATGGTGCGTTTTTGCACTTTTAGCATAGTATCGGATTTCCATAGAGATTTCCATATCTCAACTTGTGTTTGGCTTCACAGTTCCTGCCCAGTGGTACTCCGCTGAAGCCAAGCCTGGAATCGCGATACAGTCCACTTTCCCCAGTTCTCAAACTTGTATAGAATAACAATTCCAGTATAGCCAAACTTTTTCCTCCGAAACGACCTGTCCTTTCGAAAACGTGATAGTGCCTTCACTGGTTAGTGGCGTCGTGACTCTGGCACAATCCTCTTCTGGTTGAAACTCTTGGTCCCTATCTTCCACTACCTCCAACTTCTCCACTTCGTCAATTTCCAGCTGTCGCAGTTCGAAATCCTGCAGGATACTTGCTATTCCTTCCGCCAGCTTCATTTCGTCTTTCGAAGGGACAGCATCCAGTAGAGATCCGCACTTCAGTGTCAATGGGTGAATGACCACTCGAGGGTGAGCAGACATTGTAGAGTCAGTGTCGGCGGCAGCAGCTTGTTATAATCGCGCGACTTTATAAGCATAGCAGAGGCGAGAATATTGATCGAGGTGGTAGGTCAAGTTGAAGATCATGTGGTCACCTTCTGTGAGTACACTGGTGGCACTCATCTCAGCGACACTAATAAATTGCGTTTGAAGCATTTTTCTGGCACTCTGCCGCTGTTTCACGTTGTTCCTGTAGCAAAATTTCTTACATTGGCAACCAGAACAATTTGTTGGAGTAAAAGTTTCATACAAAATCTCATTTCGCATGTTTCGGACATTGCTCGTGAATTACGAGATGTCGACAAATAATAAGTAATAAAAACATCTTACCGTAGCAAACTTCAAAAACAGGTTCAGATATGGAAATCTCCATGGAAATCCGATCCTATGGTAAAAGTGGAAAAACGCTACGTAGCACGGGAACCGAACCCTAGACCTCTCGAACATGAGGTGTGCCCTCTACCTCTCCGCCACCCAGTCCACGAGACCTGATCTTGCGCTGCTGTGAAGAGCTCGCTCTGCGGACCCTTAACCATTACACCCTCGTACTCGTTTGTCTCAAGGATTCGGCAAAAACAAAACATGTTCTGTTACTATTTGGAGGACGGGAATTCTCCCTATAGTACTCGTTCTTGCCGTTCCTGCGTACCGTTCAGACAGTTCCCTTGTTAGGTTACCTACAGCGTGGTGGAGCAGGGCTTAGTTCTTTTTCCAATTCTTTTCAACATCTAGACCAGGAAAATTCCAGCTCTTGTCAATTTAATGGGTGTAACGTGCAGGGCCTTTGCTGAAAATCTATTCTGTTGCTCCTGACTCTCTGACACACGGAAAAGAATCAAGCAGCAATAATGCAAGTCGTCAAATGGTCTCAATTCCATCAACTTTCTTTATCCAAAGGAAAATCTAGGGTACTCTACCTAGTTAAGAACTACGTGCGAACCCTTTATTTTATCGGGAGGTAATCAACTCGAACAGGTATCGGAAGTGAAAAGTGAAATAAATAAATTTGACTGGCTCGTAGACCTTCCGCAATCTCCCGGCCTGTCTGCAATGGATCTAGGAATGCTTTCAAATCCTCGTCCTCGATTGTTGTAGGTCTGCTGCTTCGGTATGCATCCTCAATGTTGAAATCTCCTGAACGGAATTTCTCCAGCCACAGTTGCGCGGCCCTTCTCCGACACTGTTTGGCCACGACGCATGGTTGATTTGCCGAGATGTTTCGACGGCGAGTTTGCCACTCTAAAATAAAATTAAAAATATCGTTCGGAATTGCTCTTTCGACATGCATCAATAAGTGTTTGAAGGAAAACAGCTATTAAGCATAGGCGGAACGCAAGTTATTCCGTCAAAAACGGCGGAAAATTTCGCATTAGACGTTACGTAAAAACGCGAAGTAAGTGAAATGAAGATTCAGTAATCCGCAGGCAAGAATCAGCTGCT
Source organism: Heligmosomoides polygyrus bakeri (assembly GCA_947359475.1). Lineage (NCBI taxonomy): Eukaryota > Metazoa > Nematoda > Chromadorea > Rhabditida > Heligmosomidae > Heligmosomoides > Heligmosomoides polygyrus. The sequence goes on from OX375867.1 coordinate 8,788,071, forward strand.
CCTAAACCTCTAGAGCTTTCCGGCAAACCTAATATTTATTGTACGCGTCGCGACGCGATGGAGAACGGCGTTAAACTTTGCATCGATGATAATCAAGTCAGCTTGAGAAGTCTTTGCTACTTCTTTCTCTACGTCCTTTCGCTACTGCTCTTCGTTCTCTTTCGTCCTCAACAAGTCGACTTTCACAGGTTTCTCAAGGGGTATATGCTTGTGTTTTTTTTGCAGTGGGTCTTCATGCCCGAGAGGTCCACCACAGACGCCATCTTCATCGCTCGTCAGGTGATGGAGAAATATCGGGAAAAACGAAAACACTGCTACCTGGCATTTTTGGACCTGGAGAAGGCCTACGACAGGCTACCCCGGGCCGTGCTCTGGAAATCGCTTCGAGGTAGAGGTGTCTCGGAACGTCTGATCACAGTTGCAAAGGACATGTACGAAGGCTCAAAAGCGGTGGTACGAACTCCACACGGGATGCCAAGGAAAGTGGACATCGCAGTGGGGGTACACCAAGGGTCGGCTCTGAGTCCATTCCTCTTCCTGCTGACTCTTGACTCTATAGTAAACCACCTTGAGTAAGGCCCTCGCAGGACGATCCTCTACGCTGACGACATCGTCCTAGTAGCGGACAACACGGAAGAACTGGAGGAGAAGGTGCAGCTGTGGCGGAGAGCCCTCGCAGACAACGGCCTACGGCTGAACGTGAAGAAGACGAAGTTCATCAGCTGAAGCTATCCTAGACTGCCAAGGGGAAACGATCGAAAAGGTGGAACTATTACGCTACCTCAGAAGCGATCTGTCCGAGAAGGAAGCGTGGAGACCAGGCGGTTAAGGGACGGATAAGCGCAGCATGGCTCAAATGGAGGGAGTGCACAGGAATCCTCTGCGATCGTAGGTGCTCCAGGACGCTCAAAGGCAAGCTCTATAGAACAGTTGTGAGACCTGCCCTCCTCTACGGCAGTGAGTGCTGGGCCGTGGGTAAGGCGCAGGAGCGGCAACTGCACGCGGCGGAGATGAGGATACTGAGGTGGGCATGTGGATGGACCCGTCGGGACAGGGTGCGAAACGAGGATGTTAGCGCAGTGATGAAGACAGCCCCGATCCAGCTGAAGATGAGAGAGCAGCGTCTGAGGTGGGATGGACACGTCCTCAGAAGGCCAGAGAATCACCCCATAAGGTTGGCCCTACATTTCGAGGCACCCGGAACGCGTACGAGAGGAGCCCGAAGGAAAAGATGGAAGGACGTCATCAAAAGCTTAAGTTACCTTGCCTCCACAGTCGAGGGAAGATGATCGACATGACCATGATGTTTAAGATTCTTACAAATAAAATTTCAATAGATCCTAGGAGAGGGAACCTAAGGCTTTACCTTCCTGTTCCAAAATCGCAGGCGAGATCAAACTTCCTCACTTACAGAAATCTTAAGGACTTGAATTTATTATTAGGTGAGGATGAGAATATCATAAACATGTCCGTGAGTTCGTTCAAGTCCTTAACGGTACGTAAAAAGTTATGTTAAACGTGCTGTGTTTAATTTTATGGTTGTTGTAGTTTGTGTGACCTAGTATTTGTTTTTCTGTCATTACTTATGTAATGCATGACTATGTTCATGTCTGATAAATAAATAAGAAATAATAAATAAGAGAGATCTCGCCGAAGTCGGCGCCACTGCGATGACGCCCTTGATAGGATGAGGTGGCGACAGATCACAAGAACAGCGGACCCTGCGACTGCGCGGGACTAAACGCTCAGGAGGAGAAGAAGAATATGCCTGTGTTTTTTTGTGATTTGACACTGGATCTCCAACCAGAGTAAATCGGTCTTTACTGCGCGGCCGTTAGGATAATTGCTGTGCAGCATTCATTCATAGAAGACCCTAGAATACGAGTAGGAGCACAACAAAAGGTACAAAAAACATGAAAGGGTACGCAAAGAATGAAGACAAGAGCGAGGTGTAAACAGCTCATATTCTGTCGGCTTTGCAGATTATATTATATTTTGCGATTGTTATTTCTTGCGCACAGTTCTGATTTTAGTCAGGTGCCGTGATGTTATTAAGGATGCTGCTTACACACATATAATTACTGCCGACCTAATTGTGCGTGAAGCTTTTTCAGTGCTTTACGGCATGTTCAGAAACATCAGCAATTTCCATAATCTTTTATACACACGTGATTATGGATTCAGACGGCTTTGTTTTGATTGTAGATGAAAGGCGCTCCACATGATCGACTAGTACCGCTTATAATCCGATGTTGTCAGCAATTTTAATTTCTCATATGTCAGCATTCTTTGTAACATGTAATTTATTGTCCCCTATTTGCCACTGGTATAATAGCTTATTTATTTAAATGTATTTTTTATAACAAAAGTGTGAACATTACCGACGTTTCAATTGCCTTCTAGTTATTTTTAGTAGTTTATTATTATTACCAGTCGTTCGGCGGCCTAGCGGCCGCCTACGACTGGTTGGGGGCTTCGCACCCAAACCCCGAGAATAGGACGCCATGGCCGCTACGGGTTTCCTATTCTTCCCTAGGCCTTCTGACCATTATGTTAATCGAGATGGATCGGCTGATCTTCCTCAACGTGATCCTCAAAAAATCGATAATATCGATCGATATCGATTGGTCGACTTCAGATTCATGTTCAGCGACCTCGATTACCCCCAAGGCCGAAGTTTCTCCCCACTTGAACGCCATCCTCAAAAAATCGATAATATCGATTGATATCGATTGCCTCTAAAACCCCTCCCGTCGATGATCATCTAAATGCTCAGGCATGGTTGCCGACGTGTTCGGCACGTCTACGGCTCGCCATGCACTTGGACGACGTCTTCGGCACGTCTTCTGAATCCCGACGCACGTTGAACGACGTCTTCGGCACGTTTTCTGAATCCCGACGCACGTCGGACGACGTCTTGAGCACGTCTTCTGAATCCCTAAGCTCTGCACTTGATCCCCATTCTTACCCTGACGCGTTGTTCGCTGAATACATCGTAAACTTGGGTGATCCGCCGCCGGGGTTTCAGTTCGCTGGCAATCGCCCATTGTTAAGCTGAAAGAAAACCCGGCTGGCATACGCCGCACTGTCCTAGGCATATCTTGGCTTCAGCCCCCCTCCCCGTGACTGACAACGTGACCGACGGATTAAGCGAATTGTATATAGTAAGATTATTCAGCGTTTCCTGGAATACTGGCGCCACTTTTCTCGATCAAATGCCTGATCTAGGTGCAACCTAGCCATCTTCAAGTCCTGATGCAGCGTATCAAGTCAGCGCTGCTTTGGTCTCTCTCGTGGCCGCTTTCCGGGCACCTCGAAGTTAAGGCCAGTCTTTCGGACAGTGTCACCGTTTGCGCGAAGAGCATGGCAGCACCATCTCAGACGAGCTTTACGCAATTTCTCAACTATCGGGATGACACCAAATATTTGTCGAATGGAGTTGTTGCGCACTCGGTCCAAACGCGTAACTCCGGCCGTCTGCCGCAGCATCTTCGTTTCCATTACGTTGAGGCACCTTTCAATTTCTTTGGTAACGGGCCAGCACTCAGCTTCGTAAATAGCTACAGGTCGAACGACTGCTCTGTAAATCTTCGACTTTAGACGCACTGGCATCTTGTTGTCGCAGAGCACTCCCGTCAGAGAGCGCCATTTGGATCACGCTGCACTCACGTGTGAGTTGGCTTCGACGAGTAGACCGCCATCGGACGCGATTGCTGATCCCAGATACTTGAACACCGAAGTACGTGGCAGCTCAATGTCGTTTACCTTAAGGGAGCTGCCTGCAGGTTGGTATATCTGCATGGAGTCGTTACAATTAGGGCATAGAGGCGTTGCGAGCAATCTCATCCTTCTAATCCATTCCTGGAAATCGGCTGCGTCCATGTTTAGCATGTCAAAGACGTCCTTCAGCTTGAAGTCGCGCAGTTCTTCCTGGCGGCGGTTGTGGAACAGTGCCTGGAGGGCCATGAAGCTTAGATTGCTGTCTCTCGATTAAGCCTTCGCCTATCGAAGAGTTTCCCGCAATAATGGATCCACGCTGATTTGTGCATTTTCGGGCGATCGCTGCGGGTCCGCTTGCATGCTGTGCTCACCCGTAGCACCACAGATAATCCCTATAGCCGAAGTTTGGGCGAAATCGGTGACCATGACCTTGGCAGCCTTAGTCACCCGCACCCGCCGTAACCTACCGTAATTGGCCGTAATTTTGAAAACGGATCTCAGATTCGTGATCAGCACCACATATAACCCCCTAGGCGAAGTTTGGGTGAAATTTTTTTTCGACCTCTCCTCCACCCTTGGAGTTGTGAAAGTACAATAGTACCAACTCTATCTCTTCTTCCCTCCTTTATGACACGAGAAAGGATAAGAATCTCTAAAGGCTTCCTAGACTCGCAGATCTTGGCTGCGCTGCAGTTCGACCAATAGGGAGACCCACTCCGTCTCTTTTATTCTCATTGCTCCTCTTGTATGTAATCGATGTAACACTATACGAATAGACAAAAAAAAAGGTACGAAAGGTATGAAATGAAGCTCAGAAATTGATGACGTAGACGAGAAGCACCTCACACTCTCACGGCTTTTCTGAGCATTTGTTCCTTTTTAAGCGCGCAATTCTGATTTTTGTCAGGTGACGTAACGTTATTATCGATGCTGCTTACACACACAAATTTGCTGCAGACCTAATTGTGCGTAAAGCTTTTTCGGTACTCTATCGCATGTTCAGAAGCGCTAGAAATTTATGTAGTCTTCTATGCACACCTGATTATGGGTTCAGATAGCTTTGTTTTGACTGTAGATGGAAGATGGCTCCACGTGCTCGACACTCACACAAACAGCCTACGCTATCACCGATTATAATTCCTCAGATGCCAGCATTCAGTGTGACATGTAATTTATCGTCTTCCACTTCTGTGTTTTTAATTTGTTTATTTGAATGCGCTAAAGTTTTTTTATAATAATGAAGGTGACAGTCTACCGCTCATTACCGACTTCATGCTTACCTTCTGAGGTCTCCGAGGTCTGAGCGAAGTTTCTCTACTGTTTCAGAAATTCATTCTGGAGCTGTTTGGATTTTTCTCAACAGTAAGACTGATTGGCCTAACATTTAAGATAATCCAGTTAGTTCTAAAAATTCTTAATTCGTTGCCTTCCTTCTTTCGCCATTGCTTATCTCCTTCTTTCAGCACATTTTTGATTGCGTTCGCCTTTTGGCGTGGAGGGAGGCATCGAATCGACTTTTACAGATTTCTCATATGCACTTGGTTTTTTGTGATCCATCATTAGATATCTATTAGGTCGTTGCTTATGAAATAACCGATTTTGACTGAATATTTTACGCATCATAACTTTGCTTGGAAGCAATTTTATTAATAGAAATAGGCACCGTTACAATTAGTACACATTTCTCAACGCAACAATAGCTTAGGCATTCCATCATTGTAAAAATCGGAGCTACGAGAATTAACAGAACGTAAGAAGTCATTTTTGACATCATCTTGTTTGCTGAATTTTTTATCCTTCACATGACGATCTAAACGCTTAAAAATGATAATCGGTAGGAGAATCTGGTGAGTATGCCGGATGTGGCAAAGTTTCGTGTTCCAATTCGTACAGCTTCGGGACAACAATTTTGGAAGCGTGCGGACGCGCGTTGTCATGCAGTTGGATTCGACCTCTTCTACTGACCAAGGCCGGCTGTTTTTCAATCAACTTCTCGTGCATCACTTCAATTTCGGCACGGCTCTTCTCCACTGTGATAGTTTCTCCAATCTTAAAGAACTTGCAGTGGACTATACCGGCCATTGTCCACCATACGGGCTTCGTTGGATGGAAACATGGTTTCTGCATCTTCTTGGGACACTCATTTTTGTCCAGCTATTGTGCAGAGCGATTACGATTGTCATGAAGGACCCGCTTTGCTTTTCGTCGCATGTCACAAACCTCTCAAAAAAGGCTCCCTTAGATTGCGCAGCTTCAGCGAAGGTGTCGTGGCGCTTCAGCACCTGTCCGGCAGTCAGTTCGTGCGGGATCCATTCATCTGACTTCTTTACTCTTCCGATCGCATTCAAGTGGCGACTGATAGTGCTGCCGTCAACGCCGAAGTGCTCGCTCGGCTCTCATAGTTTGACGCGGATCCGCTTCCAACATGGCTCTGAGTTGGTCGTCGTCAAGGAGTGATGGCGTCTCACCTCAGTCTTCACCTCCGAGACGTTCACCTCCAGATTGAAACCTTTGGAACCGGTGGCGAACTGTGCGTTTCTCAGCGAAGTCTTCCCTAAGTGCAGCATTGATGAGAAGAGCTGCGCGCGCAGCGTTCTGTCCACTTTTCCATTCATCTAAATATAGCACCCGAATACCACGTTGATTCATACTGTAAAAACGACGTCACAAACTCAGTATGAGGCAATTATGTCACAAAAGCTATAAATGACAAGAAAGCGGAGATTGGTCGCTTGCACAGACCTGTCTTTGTCTTTCAGAAGCTATATACGATGTATAATGCCTGAAAAGAGAGCACTCGTAGCCGTGAAAAATCGATCAGGAAAAATCGATTGATTTAGCAGAAGGTATTTCATATGCAACGACCAAATAATAAAACGTGCCTATATTGTGCAGTTGCTGAGATAGTTGCACCATACCATTCGTTCGTCGTCTTCTGGGCCCGTCATAGCAGCTGTGAAATTGAACTACCACTACTACTCAAATTTGAAAAAAATCAACTTTTCTCAAATTTAGATTTTCAATTTCAATTGCAACCCATTGTGATGTCAGCTTTGCTTTATGGAACCGATGCGCAGACAGTTTTCAGGAATGTGTTGCTGAAACTGGAAGTCTGTCAAATGAGGTGTCTCAAATACTAAACGTCTCACTTGGTGATAAGACTAGAAACGAAACTGTCCGCAAAACTTGCTGCTATCAGCCCACTGTTTAATCCGAAAAAGAAAAACGCAGGCTCAATTGGTTTGGGCATGCAACCCGTACACTCAACAAAATGTTGCGAAGGACCCTAATGAGCGGATTGAAAGTGTAGCGACATGCTCCGAAGAAGACGTAAATAAAATAAGTAGACGAGTCAACGAGGCTTTTGCTTAGAGCGTGCAAAAATGGCTTTGGAGTATTTGGCACAGCGTGTGAAAAGGTGAGGCTTTAGCTTTAGCTTCAGGAAAAGCATAGAATTCTTTCTTGCTATCTAGATCTTCTATCTAAAAACATAAGGTTCTTCTCTTTGTCCGTCTTGGTTTTTGTTTTCAGATAAATGACTATACGATGTGAGTCGATCAAGAACCACAGCCCATATAAGACCACTGACTGAGACGGGAAGACAAGGTGATAGCACCAATGTCACGTCCAACATCGCCCGATCGCAACCACTGGAGGACTGCCACCATTTCGTCCTAACCCGTGATATTAGTAGTCTGTATTTCCACCGGGAGTCGTGTCCAGGATCATGTGAATAAAGCTGTGTCGCGACAGAGTTGTGGAGACAGAAGTGTGGCACATGCAAGCCGAATAGGCATGCGTCCGAGGTTGACCTGTGCCCAGGGTGAAAGGCGTCCGTGGAGGACGGGCGACCTTTTAAGGCCTATGGTATACACCATCCACCACAGCGACGCGCGATCGTACAGCGACGGCGATGCCTCGCGACAGACGAGAAATAAGTGCAAAAATAGTGCACGACTGCCAACGATTACCGTAGCGCGGGACTATGTCCCTCTTCCGCCACACGGAGGTATAACACCCATCTGCGACCCGTCGCGGGAGCGAAGACGCGACAGCTGACAACCGTGACACGCACTGCGCCTTCTCAGAAAATTTTGAACAAGTTACTTGCGCCTTATGAGCTCCAAAACAAGTTACTTGCCCCTTTAGACCTCGAAAACAAGTTACTTGTGACTTATCGCTCGCGGTTAACTAACTTGCAAGCTTGCACCTAGGAATTTTAAACTTTACGCAACTAACTGTATTGCAAGCTTGCAAGAAGCTTTCGTGCAAGCTTGCACTGCAGTAAGTTCGTCATCACGCGCGCACGCGGTCATTCGGTAGCGTCCTCACACGCGCACGCGGTATATGTTTCGAAATCTGCATTCCGCAAGCATTTTCACAGTGAATGCAAAGGAAATGCACTTTTGGGAACCGCTCTTACGAATCGGAGTTGCGAAATTCTGTTCCTCACTGAGTATATATATATATATATATATATATATATATATATATATATATATATATATATATATCACACAGTCAGTTTTGCTCATGCTGCCCTCTTATAACCCCATTTTCTTAAGGAATCACATCCACTTCGACGTTATTATTCCATTAGTTTGGTTCAAGGCTGTCGGGTTTAAGTCGTTACACTCTACACGATCACCTTCGTGAATATCGTCACCATCCGAAAGTGATGACCGTCAGTTTCCTCATATTTTCGCCGTCGTAGGGTGAGTCGCACAATTTGGACGTGATGTAGGTGACCGCACACGTAATTTGGCACGCCACAACAGGCCAGTCGAGGAGGTTCTATAGAGGTTCTATCAAATACTTGATTATGTGGTGCATTCTAACTCCAAATTTCATCCCCTTACAGTGCCCTCGCAAAAACTTCAGCGAGTGTGGCCGCGAGAGATCGTAACTTCGTTTCCATAGGCTTCATTGACATTCCGGTAACTAGTGTTCCTTCATTTTTTGGTTTACCCTTTTTGGTACTGATGTGTGCAAACAAAAAACTATTCAATTGTGCTGCGATTAAGGACCGACGTTAAGTGGGTGAGATGCTCCAACCCAAATGTATGTTTCGCATGGGCCCATCTGACATGTTCTGATATTGGTGGGGAGTGCTCCATCTGTAAAAATGGCGTCTGGCAATGGGAGCCACCTGAGGAAGGGTAAACTGCTCAGTACACATCCTTTTTGTTTGCCTTCGTATATAGCCTTACTAAAGGATCCCTTCTACTGTTTTGCTGTTGATGTTGCGTGTTATCCTACTCTGAGTTATGGCGCGAGTTTTTATTACCTATATCGGTCACCTTAAGTCACTATCCTCCAGGAAGCCCGTAGTATGACCACCACGTAGAAATTGTTTTAAAGAATGAGCAACGTGGTCCCTCTGTGTGATTATCTACTTCGTAGTGAATAAAACGTGAGTATTGAAAAAAGTTCACGGAACCATTACAAGTGTTGGTTACCTACTTCTAGTGCTAGCAGAGGTCTTCGTGTAACTTACATGCGACATGTTGTGTTAGCTTGCCGCAGCATACGAATGACTACCAGAGGTCTTCGTGTAACTTACTTTCGACATTTCTGCTAGCTTGCAGCAACTTACAAATAACTAGTTTGAGGCAATCTATGACCCGCATGCAGCATGCAAGTAACTTGTTCAAAATTTTCTGAGTTCCGCCACTGCAGCGAAGGCGCATCATTGACAATTGCCCCGAGCCCATCGCCGGCGCGACGCGGGAGTGTACCATAGGCCTACGTGGTAGCAGCGACTGGTTTCAATCCACCGATCTGTGGATTATGGGCCCAGCCACTGCGCTGTTAGTGTTGTTTGTGACTCTCACAGCATATTGGTTCCGAGGTCGCTCTCAAACCCAAGTAAGTAAGTATTTAAGTAGCGGTACTACCCTCAGCTGCTGCACCCGACCACATGATGCACCACAGGGCGGTCACTGTACACGCCGTCTGACATGGAAAAGTTCTAGTGTAACTAAGCTACAATAACCAATAGGGTAAGCAGCTAGAAAGGTTGTTCATTTGTTTTGATTCTCACGCCTAGCTCTCGAAGATATGAGGAAAAACATTTGGGGATATGCTTACATTCCATCATGAACACGCCTTTGACCCTCCACATGTAAGCCCAGCGAACCAGCGATTGAGGCTCTGGTCGGCTCTGATCAGCTCTCTTTGGCTCCTAACGACTGTCGTCCGCTCTTCAGCACGACAACTCGACGATCGAGGCTCCTTGTTCAATAGACAATATACAATAATCAATAGTAGTTAGTGAAGATTGTAGCAAGAATAAACCTGCGTATACCACCGGTGTCAGTGGGTTCTTCAGCTAAAGGAAGCAATAACCGCGTGGCAAGTCAACTAGGCGAGCTAGCTGAGCAAAACTCCACTAAACCTAGATCGATATTGCTAGAATATTCTGATGAAAAGCCGTCACCCGTGTAAAACAAGGCTTCGGTTTCCCTGCTAAATCGACCTTCTCGACATTGCTTCATATGGAAACGCGGACATGTATATCGCAAGGCAAAAGACAGAGAAAAAACGGCCGCGCTAGATTAGCTCGTGCCATACCATACCGTATAATTGCCAATATAAATTGACAAGTGCAACGTCAATCGGCATCTGTCTTCTCATGTCTCTATCCGACAAAGAGCAACGAGACATCGCTTGCCTATGGTTTATGCCCTTTTTCTTCCTGAGCGGCTCAGGGAGCAATTGTGGTTTCACAGATCCTAGCAATGATCCCTTCATGCTTAAATAAACAGCGGTTTCCCTCTTTATTGACTATACTATCGGTTTCACTATATTTGTATTGTGAGCGGTAATGATCATTTTTGCATACAGCACTTATGGGCTTAAAAAATTTGAAAGGTAATAAGAACAACTTGCTGTCCTGACTTCTGCCAATTTTTTTCAACTGTGTTTTTAAATGTACTAATGTGCTGTTGTATGAGCTATTTTCTTGTTGCATTTTCTTAGTTCATCCTGTGCTGCGGAGCAAATTCTTTCCAACGCCATGTATCGTGAGCTATTTCTTCGAACTCCTGTCTAGAAATAATCATAGCTTTGAAGTCCTGCGTGAACGCACAATGCCATGTGTTCCTTGAACGGCTTCTGGTTCGCTTTGCTGACGGAATACACAGCATGGCTGATCTTAACAGGCTGTGCACCGGCATACGCAAAGTGTGACCGGCTAGACGAAGTCGGCGTTGCGTAAAGGTCTCCGCACACTCTTGTAGCAGGCGACATGCGGCAAAACTCGTGAACGGAGCCGAAGCGTGCTGAACGCACGCCCGAGTCTTGCTGGCGGCAAGCGACTACTTTTTCTGTACTGTACTGTACTTTTTCTAGTTGGGACCTACTGCTGCTATTCGCTTCCCCGCCTTCTGCCTGCAATTAGCCGATTCCTGTCGTGGTCGGCTGAAGCGCAGACAGACAGAACGCTGCCGCACTTGCGGCGCCGTTGCCGCCGCCCAAGGTCTTTCCGCAAAAGTGTACAGCTGCGGCATGACACCGCACCCCACCGGCACCAAGCTCTGTGTCTCTGCCCTATGGTTAAGGATAGAGCCGCCGCTTTGCCCCAAAAGTGTGCTCGTAAAGCTTTCTTGAACGGCAGCGGCGTAACACTTCTCCTTTGTCGAATAGTCCGTGTGGAATATCCTCATTATTTGTCTCAGATATTGCAGAAACGCATTGACCCGTTTGATGATGTTAGCTGACATCCTACGAGCTGTTGCATTGCTAAAAGTATAACTAGAACAGGAATTTCTACCATGTGACACTTCCAATACAATGCCAGTATACTCTTACGTGTATCTAGAATGGAGAATTCTTGGTTCGGCTCTCTTCCGTGCCTTGCAAAATTTCCATCCCTCTTAAGTAGGATATTTGAGACCGGACTTCTCTTGATGGATAGAAAAATAACTCGTTGATCGGTTGTCAGCAATTTGTTGTATCTATTTTGCGATGTGCCACGCATTTTAGTTCAACGAGATGTGTTAGAGGCGATTTGGATGCGTATTTAGCCTATTCAATAACTTGCGGTAGCCAGCCGATGAGCAACTAAGCGCTTTATCTTTCTACGACAAGCCTGGTACCAACTGTTCCCGGAGGGGTAAAAGGCTTGGTTGACTTCGGCGGGAACTCCAAACTAAGAACCGGTCTATGTGAAACGCAACCACCGAATTGATAAGTATACAAAAATTCGTCTACCTATATCTGAATGGGATCATAGTTATGATGGGAGAAGATCTCAACTTCACAATTGTGATTGATAATTTATTTATTTATTAATTTATTTCATACACTCAACAAAGGTGTGCTCAACAATAAAAACATAGGAAGAAGCAGTAAGTATACTGAAAAGACAACAATAAAAACCGTAAATTATTCTCAAGTCATTGGGCGCAGGTTTTTTAAATAATAGTGTGCCTAGGAAATCTAAGGAGGAACTGTCTTCAGTACTGTTACCTACCCAGCCTGCAATCCTAACCTGCAAATACCCCATCAGTTGGCTATGATGCCGCATTTCTTGATCAATGGAACCTGTCGGAGCTTCGGAACACGGGTATACCAACCTCCCACGTGGAACCGACAGGTTGGGTAAAGCAGGCTAGCGTGATGCAGGTTGTGGTGATAGTAACCCTTTTAGACAGTCAGGGTTGGATAGAGTTACCTAGCCTGCGCCACCACTTACAGTAAGAAAACTCAATGCATGGAAAAGACTGACTGACATCATCAAGGAGTAAAACTATTAAAACTGATATCGTCAAGGAATAAAACGTTGAAAACTAATTCCAAAATGCGATGCTATAAAGAAAACAAAAAAACAATGCAGAGAAAGAAAAAGCATTGAACAACTTGAGAATAAAAAGGAGGACAACGGTTCGATAATGACATAATTTAATTCAAGCACGCTTTTTTAATTTTGTTATTGCCTTCGACAATAGCTAGTGAGCTTTGCAATTGCATTTTATTTAGCCTACACAATGGCTTGCAGTGGCTAGCCGATGAACAAGTTAGTTTTTGGTGGTTCGGAGTGGTGGTCCTTTTTATTATTGTTTTCCTCCTTCCACCTCAACCTGCCCCTCCCTATCAAACTCTTCTTCTTTTCCACTTATGTGAAGTACACAAGACCGGTGTATTCTGCAAGTGTTCGAGCATGAACGGGCGCAACGTATCCAGAGGAGGTTTACGACCTGCTTCTGCGGATGTGCCAGCGACGGCCCCAGAGGCATAAAACCGTACCGGATGGAGAATCCGAGGAGCTCAGGGTAAACACGCCTCCAGCAGAGTCCACAAAAGCCCCAAATCTAGGCAACTAGGTTCTTGGATTAGCTCTCACCTAGTTTCCTCTTTGCTCCTTGCCTTAGACGTTTTTGTAACCTTCCAGTTTTGCCTAAAATGAATTGTATTAATTGCTCGTTCTTGTGCATAGGAACCATAGCAGTGCTGGACATCGGACCCGATTCCACCTACAGTAATCGGAAGGATTACTACGACGACACTGAGACATTAGACCTATTTGACTCTAATCCATTCTCTTCCCCATGGTGGATCTTCTCGCTGAACCACGTTGCGCTCACCATGCTACTGCTGCGAGTAGCTGTACCTATTCTACTTTTTTGCTACCCTGCCTACATCTCTTTAAACCTTTTCGTTCAAGGTTATTTATTTTTGGTAGTATCTTTATATTAGGCTGTAACGAATTAAATGGCACTGGCTCGCGCCATTTTTTTGGCGCGTCTTTACGCGTTTGATCAAGAACAAACCGTAACATATGGCATATCATTTAAAAGCACAAACTTTGCTCTACCGGTGAGTACCAAATTTTCTATGTAAAAGTGGGAAAACTTTAGAGTTTTATTGACTTTTTTGCAGATGGACAAAAGGGTAATCCGAGGCATTTACTTGTATGAATTCAAGCTGGGCACTACAGCTAAGGAGGCGGACGAGAAGATCAACGCCACATTCGGTCAAGGATGTTCCACAATTTGGACGGCGTATCGTTGGTATCAGAAGTTCCGGAATGGAGATGAGAGCTTGGAAGAACATGAAGGTCGTGGGAGGCATAGTGATGTTGATGAGGACAAGCTGAGAGATGTGGTAGAGGAGGATCCACTCAAAGGTACCAGGGAGATAGCGAAGGTTCTTGGCGTCAGTCGCAACACAGCTGCCCGGCATCTGAAGGAAATTGGAAGGACCAAAAAGCTGGAAAGATGGGTGCCTCACGAGCTGTCTGAGGAGCAAAAAAACCGACGATATGAGATCTCGTCCGCACTGCTTCTACGGAACGAAACGGACCCATTCCTTGATCGCATCGTAACCTGTGACGAGAAATGGATAATGTACGACAACAGGCGACGATCGGCACAGTGGGTGGACAGCGATGAGAGCCCCAAGGTTTTTGCGAAGCCGGAATTCAAGGAAAAGTAGGACCAAAGGAAAGTAATGGTGACAGTATGGTGGTGTTCGCTGGGAATTATTCACCACAGCTTCCTCCCTCCCGGTGAATCCATCACGGCAGAGAAGTACTGCATTGAAATTGAAGAAAGATGAAAAAGTTGAAGGATATCCGACCGGCCTTGGTAAACCGAAGGCGAGTTCTCCTTCTGCACGACAATGCTCGCCCCCATGTAGCACGAATGACGTTGCAGAAATTGAATGAGCTGAGCATTGAAACTCTACCACATCCTCCGTTTCCTCCCGACCTCTCCCCAACAGACTACCATTTCTTCAAGCATCTTGGCGACTTCTTGGTAGGGAAAATATTCAAATACCAACAGGATGCCGAAAGTGCCTTCGAAGATTTGGTCAATTCCAGAACTTCTGATTTTTATGCTACTGGGATAAAAAAGCTTGCGTCACGTTGGCAAAGATGTGTAGAATCAGAAGGTTTTTATTTCGATTAATAAACTTGCCTACAAGCCGAGATATTAACTGTTTAAATTTACAGTGGTTCAGTGCCTTTTATTTCGTTACAACCTAATAGCATTCATGTTATGACGTTCAAAAGTTACTTCTTTGCGTTTAATTGCTGGTCGCTGCGTTCAGCTTCAAAAGAAGGCGTTCAGGTTAGTTTACAGCAGCAAGTCTTTCTTCCTTCCCCTTCCTTACTGACGAGCACAGGGGCAAGAATACTCTGTCTGTTTGGTTTTCGTTAAAAGGCCGTGCAAAGCGAAATCCAAACTAATTCTTTGTTCTCCATACGTTTGTAGTTACAGTTACTATTACACTTATAACATACCATTTTCACGTGGAATTGGACACTTTCAAATCAAATTCTTCCAAGCTAGCCTAAGACCTTTGAAATCAAAGCAAACCCTTCCAAATCGAATTTAAATTTAGGCAGGTTAAATTACAGACTCATTAAAATGGTGTGAATAGTTTTTGTTTAAGAAAAATTTGGTATAACTTTCTAAACTTTCCAAACTTTGAAATTTTTTAGTCCACCTGCTCGGAGATGAGTAATAATTTCATAAGAATTTTATTTTTGAAAAAATAGTAACTTATAAATTGATTTAAAGCGCAGCAAAATAATAATCAAGTAGTGCATTAAAAGAATGGATCGTGCCGTGCACTTGATAATCGAGGCGCATTGTTTATTTGATTGATAGTGTTGAATACTGCTTACATTCGCAGCAAAAATTAGGATATGCGTGCTTTCTACGATTATTTATGTTGCCCGTTTGCAGACGTGAAACTTTATGCAAACAAAAAGTTTTATTTATTTAGCTATCGTTGTATAATAAGATGCTGCCATGATGCACTCGGAAGCGAGAAAAACTAAATTTTACTATCAGTCGAATAAAAACCGCGAAGTTTCGGATGAGGGCATGGCGCAATCTTTGTCTGGGCCACAGAAAATAGCCACTTTTCCGTTCTTTAAAACAAGTTTTAAATAATTGTCTTCAAAAAGAAAAAGAAAGTTTTTATAAAATTTTTAATAATGTTGGGTAGATGATTTAAAATTTCAAAGAAAGCTATCCTAAAATTTTCCTTAAACAAAAAATTATTCCAACAGTTTTGGAGTGTCTCTAGTTTAATGTAGAAGAAGCTCATTTCAATTTGGAAGACTTCAGTTTGATTTCAAAAGTTTTAGGCAAGCTTAGAAGAGTGTCGAGTTTAACGTGAAAAGTGTCCATTTCGACGTGAAAATGGTATATATGGCTTTACGCTTTTATAATTGCTTCACTATAAGCGCTTCACCCCATTACTGCTTCCCTTTTTAGTTAACGGCCTACTAACCTCTGGAAAAATGCGGTTGGGACGCTTCACTGTTGCTCACGTTCTTGTAAATCATTGCCCTTGGTAAGCTGCTTTAACAAGAGCAATAATAGTGTTACAAACCCACTGCTTTCTCAGAGGGTGTCAGTAGGAAGTGCGTGGCCCTTCTCGTGTCTGCCCTTCCGCAGCCATCTCCAATCGTTCTAGATTTTGTCGAAGACGTAGTGACTGCGTGCGCGGAAACTCATGGCTCTAGATGAGCCCAGAGATTAGCAGCAGCTAGCTGAAGACCCGGCCTCCATGATGCATTAGCCAGAAATTCGCCCTCAGGGACACCACTGTTCGCCGCCCCCAGCACGAAGTTCGACCACATCTGCCATCCCTCTTTCCTCAGATTATCACAACACTTGAGGTCATCGTCAAGTGCAAGACCATGGCGAGTTAGTTCTTCTTCCGCATGAGCGTTTAAGCATTTTTCGTGAATTTTTCGGCGGCGACGATTTAGGCGTAATCCCCTTGCTTTCGTCGTTCCGCTTATGTATACCATTAGGAGCTGTGTTCGCAGCGATTCTCCCTTCTATTCTGAATCGCCTTCTTCCTGGCCTTGTCAACATCAGCATTGTTTCGTAGCCGGCATGCTATGGCTCTGGAACGTTTTATACAGCAAAGTTAAAGATCTAAATGCAAAAATGGGAATAAAAAATGATTTTGCTATATTTTCAGCCATTTTAGAACAGGAATTTGAATTTTACAACATATTAAGTAAGGAGAGTTTTGATAATTTAATTTTTCATAGTTTTTTGTACGAAATCTTTTTTTAGAAACTCTGCCAGGTAGAGGATTTTCATTTTCAGCGCAGGTGGGCGGGGCCTTTAAAATATGTGGGTGGGACCATGGCAAATGGTACGTTTCTCGGCCATAACTCCATTCCTATGACATTGCACGCAGTCGGTCCAGTCTAACGGCCTCGCAATCCACAAATATTCTATTATTAATTCGTTTAATTTAATTAATTTATATTTAAATTTGATTTTTTACTGAATTTAATTATTAATGAATAGTTAAATCGTAATCGTTCAATTAGTTGCTTGTATTATTTTTGCTGCAGTCGGAGGAGGCGCCGGCTGTCATTTGCACCACGAATAGGGTTCCTTGGCTCAGCTCCCTGGACAGCTTCTTCCTGGGTTAGGCGAAACTGAATCCAAATTGTGTGGAAAGGATACTTGCCCGTCTTTCAGCTATCATAGGTCAACTTGCTTTCGCGATATCCCTAGGAGAAGAATGCGTAGCGCATCCCAAACAGCGCTTCACTAACACCTTCCTTTATCCTATGATCTTTAGTTTTTGCTTCGTACTATTTATTAGTAATAGACCCGAACAGCAGCCACCTATTTTTGGAACAGTCAACGTCGAACAAAAATCGATAATTTATCGACCGATATTGATATTGATTGGCCTGTAGAGAACGTTCACTTGTTGTCAAGCGTGGTCATTCCCTGTCATGTTCGCTTGATTCCTCTTTAACAGCTAGGGCTAGTACGACAAGACACTGCGCTGCAACAAGCAAACAATATTGATCGACCAATTCATTGATCGATCGATTTATATTGTTTATTTGTTGCAGTACTTGTCGTACAATTGTTTCCACTTATGTTGAGTGGATAGTCGATGACATTTTCAAAAAAAAAATTCAAAAAATTTATAGGTCATGAATTTTGAGCGTAGAGACGGAAGGATTCATCTCTTGTTAGCTTTGTACGTTTCCGCCTGTTTATGCTGGCCGCATTGTCGACTAGTATCGTTTTACCTTAACGGTTTCAGCTCAACGTGACATTTGCCAGCACAGCTAAAATTTTGTAGTCTATTTATATTTGGCATATTAATCTTCAGAACTGGTCGACAATCTGGCCCACATAGAACTAAGCAAGGAAGGAAACTCCTTCACGAACAGTACGTGCTTTGATTGGCTGGCATGTTCTTTCTATGCAGGCCACATTGTCGACTAGTACAAGAGCTAAAACGTAGGACAGCGTCGTAAAGTGTATGGAAACTATTTTACAAGCCAGTAGGTGGGCCGGATTATGGGTGGTGGGTGTGGCTTTGTAATAAATACAGTCAGCTCTTGGCTACGAAATGCAATTTTTTATGAAGCTGGCCTATTTTGACTGAATCATAGTTAGCGTCGTGCTTAAAAATTTTGCAATGGAATATCAAAGCTCTGATAGTTTTATTTTAGAGATTTTCCAAAAAATTTCTGTGTGAGAACCAGAATTAAAGCTTGAGCTCCTCCTTGCTATCAGGCTGTTTCTTGAAGAAATCGGATCTATCCTAGTCGGGAGGGAGCAGGTCTTCGATGATAGTGGAGTCGAGCATCCCACGACACGGCACCACAATCCCTGAGTCCGCATAAGCATTGTCCTATCGCTGGCAGTGTTTAATGCACTGTGGCAAATTCAAGGAAACGGACTAAGAGGCCGAACACCGCATGCCCCCCCCCCCCCGACTAGGATCCGAGAAATCCTACTCTTTGCCCACCGGTCAGAGCTGTCTCTTCCCCTCGAACTTCTGCGACTTTTGGACTGCATCGAGCTCTGCAGGGGCCCTTGCAGCAAAGTGGCCTCGTTCTCTCGTGCGTTGCGGGAGACCACTGGCTCGTGTTCGTGCTCTCCGAGTAGGAACCGATTTCACGCCCAGAATGAGCACCATCTATGCGGCGCCCATTAACCGAAGAACATCGGTTGGCCGGCCGGCCGTCCGTCCATAAATCACTGCCCGCGCTCCTCGGCGTTTTTCCGCGTATTTCCCCTATCGTGTCTATTAGCCATTCATGTAACGCCAACGATGGGAGATTGAGTGCAGCGATTCTGGAATTCCTGGGAGAGTAGGCGGTGTGTAATCCAGTATCACTCGATTTGTGGGAGGGTTACGGCTTCAATTCAAGTGGTTTTTGAAGCCTTGAATAAAAATGTTCGGATCCATTCTAGTCGGGAGGATGGTACCACATAATTAGCAATACATTTAACTATGATAAAGGACGGCGTTACTCAATCCTTTTTGGGATGCGCCACGTATTCTACTTCTACGGGATATCGTGGGGGTGTTGTGAATGCGTATTTGGTCATACAATGCCTTGCGGTGGCCAGCCGATGAACAAGTCAGCGCTTTATCCTTTCCAGACACGTCTGGTACCAATTCACCGACCCCGCAGGGATGGAAGGCTTGGTTGGCCTAGGCGGGAAATCCGAACCAGGAATCTGGTATCGGGTGCAGGCGACAGTCGGAGCCTCCTCCGACTGCGCTATACGCGCCCATTTAAAGGAAAGATAGTAAAACAGCCTACAACACAGTGTCGACTTAATCAAAATGGAACTAAAGTTGGACATTTGCTCCTTGCTTCTTTTGAGACGTGTCAGCTTTTACCCGGCTGGATGCGAAAACCTTCTCTTTCAACATAGATAATACATTATATGAAAAATAGGGAGAAGAAAGAATTTGTACTTGTCGTTAATACCGCCTACATAGGAGGCGGAGGCGTGCTAGCCAATCGCGACCATTGAGAGATCGAATCAGAGACAGACGACCGCCACTCAGGGTGCGATGGTACTGCTGTAATTGGAAATTCGACAGTAGAAGATAAAGAAGTGCGTTAATCAATCTCCTTTGGGATGCGCTACGCATTCTACTTCTACGTGACACCCAGAAGGCGATTTGAATGCGTATTTGTCTCAACACATTGACATTCGGTGGTCAGCCGGTAAACGCAACCCTGCAGACGAAGACTTTTGCATAATCACCGGCAGCGTTGTATCGTCAGATTTTGTGCAGGTTTTCTCTCTTTCTCCACATGGTTAGCACATTTTCGTGTTTTTTTTTCAACTTTTGTTCCGTCCATTCGATATTTCATATATCCTGATGCGCCGTTAAGGCGTCGTTTCCTCATGGAGGACCATATGAATCCTAATCAGAAAATGATGCCAAAAATCGAACATTTTGGAAAATACACAATCGATCACCCGTGCAAACTCGAGCACATCGTATAATAGTCTAGTAGCCACGCGGTAGATAACACAGTTTTATTCCAGCACAACCACAAACTTGGGTAATTAAACCGAGAAATTTTCTTTACCATAACAAATCAATAATCGATCGACCACTGCGAATGACCGCGCGTTACAAAAGAAACTAACATCTACATGATCTAAAATAGACTAGGAATCACCAAGGGTGAAAATAATGAAGAGAATAGAATTAGAAACAGCACCATATCCTTGTTACTGCACCAATGTCGAGTGTCTCACTCGAGCCGTCACCGAGCTTATATGCGCTCGTATTAGGGCATTCCAACACCAAAGCGAGGCTATCCGCGATCTTCAAACAAACCTCGTGAAATAGAGATATTACTACTGATAACGAAATCCATTCTACAAAAAAATACAAATAGAAATTCTTTAACTAATTTTGACTCACGTCGAAAATTGGGTGGGCCGGCCACGTAGTGCGCTTCGCAGACATCCGCTGGACGAGAGTCGTCACGGACTGGATTCCGCGGGATGTCAAGAGAGCACCAGCACGCCCACCAACGCGTTCGTCGGATTTCTTCGTGAAAGCCCTGAACGATATGACGCTCCTTGTGTCCCTCGAGCGAAGCGAATCCATTGGAGCACTCTGCCACGCGACAGGGGCGAATGGAGACGCTGCTGGAGTCCGGTCGAGCAACTCGACGATCAATGGGACGACAGGTGATTCAGGTAAATTTGACTCACGGTCGTAATAACCCAGAGGATAGGGTTCACAGCAAAAAATCGGTATCGATCGGAGGCCGTTATCAATCGATTTTGTCAAATTTGGACAGAATTCTAGTATTCCGTGACCAGCCGATGAAGCAATCAGTGCCTTATCCTTCCTAGACAAGTCTGGTACCAACTCATCGGCCCCGGAGGGATGGAAGGCTTGGTTGGCCTGGGCCGGAAATTCGAACCAGGAACCTGGTATCGAGTGTACGCGGCAGTCGCGCCTCCTCCGACAGCGCTGCACGCGCTCAATAATTAATTAATTATATTTGAATATCTACGACTATTATTGTAACTAATTTTATTAGTTCTGATTTTTATTTGTTTCCAAATCTCAAATTGTCCTGCCATAGGAGTTCAATTCAATTCAATTCGCACTACAAAAAGTGGTTGACTAACGGTGACTTTTGTCCCACTACCTTCTACTCATTTTCAGAATGGCTGACTCTTTTCTGCACGAAAGCATGGAATGAACACAAAAGCTCAAGAGAGCTTTCTAAGCCAATTCTATCGATAGGTTAAAAACGTAACTTCCACTTTTACCTCTCGCCGGCTTCAACGTGCAGACGACGTGTGCATTCCAAGCGGCCCCAACAACTCTGTGTTGCCGGTTTTTCACACCAATAATCGCCGCGTGATTGAGGGCAATTCTCGGTATACTTCTATGTCAAAAAAGTCGCTCGTTTCAGGACAATTTTGAAGGCTGAAGGTGAGCTGCTGAACCACCCATCTGGAGCAATTACGGATGAGTAATGTCCGACGTCGGAATATTGTTACCGACCGTGGACAATTTTGAACGACAGTCAGAGATTAGAGGACTTTTTGGTCGACTAAAAGGTTGCAAGTAAAGTAGCATTAGTTACCCAGCTAAACCAGCCGTCAGCATGCGATTTCCATCCCAAACCGTCTATCCTAGCCATTGCTAGCCAAATTTTCACGTCGACTCCCCAGCACCGCTCACAATTCAAAGTTCTAAGGGCAGCATCGGGCTTTCATACTTGTTGCTCAACTTCTTAAATGGCGTTTACACTATCAGTAAAGCATAGCGATAACAACTAATCCTCCTGCTGCCATTTGAATGCTTTCGCGCGCTTGCTACAGTATCCTCAAACCTGCACATCACCCAAGCCGTTGTCATCGGAGCTCGTTTCTGCCATTGGGCGGGCAAACCTACTGACATCTCTGTGAAGGATAAGACTGCCACCACACCCCTCTAGGAAGATACCTCTAGGAATAAAAGACCCATCCAAGCTGCTCGTGCTGACACCGCTACTCCGATGGTTCGTTTCGCCATCTAGCTTTAGACGAACGTTGTTTATTATCACTGACGAGCTCGGTGGCTCATCAGTGAGGAAAAGAAAGGTGTTATAATTTTCACATTCTTTAATTTTTTATTTTTATTTATTATTGCCATTACTTTTTATTTTTTATAATTTTTAATGGCGTAATGGCGTAGAGCATTCCCGCCTGGTCAGAGAGAGGTGCGGGTTCGAGTTCCGCCTGGCGCTAGAAGTTTTGATCGCAACAAAACATCGTTGTAACAGCTCACATCCTTAGTACAAGCCAATTGAGGCTTAAAAAACTGATGTGAATCATTTCTATAATTTTTTTTAATATTTTTACTTTAAGAGATTTGAAGCTCTTATCACGTCTGCTTCACACGCAGAAGGTCGCCGGTTCGATCCCGGCCAGGACCTCCAGGGCGCGTGTAGCGCAGTCGGGGGAGGCGCGACTGTCGCGTGCACCCGATACCAGGTTCCTGGTTCGGATTTCCCGCCCAGGCCAACCAAGCCTTCCATCCCTCCGGGGTCGGTGAATTGGTACCAGACGTGTCTGGGAAGGATAAAGCGCTGACTTGTTCATCGGCTGGCCACCGCAAGTCATTGTATGGCCAAATACGCATTCATGTCGCCTCCACGACATCCCGTTGAAGTAGAATGCGCTGGCGCATCCCAGAAGGGATTGAGTAACGCCGTCCTTTATCCTTTTATCCTTATTTTTACTTAAGCCTTGTTACACTCCCGCGGGAGCATCCGCGGAACGTACGCGGAGGCGGGCGTGGCGGGGCGCGGCGATTGGCCAGGTGAGGGGTCTCGGCGCGATTCCCGCCCTTTCGCGGATGCTCCCGCGAGAGTATAACTCAGGCCTTATCGTTAGTGTATGTTTTTTTATTAATTTTTATTTTGGCTCTTTTATTTTTTCTTTTTATGCAATTTTTTTCATTTTTTTAAATTTATAGCCTGTAAAGCGAATCAGGACATCGAGCTAGCAAATGTTATGTATTGGGTTAGTGTAATCTTTGCGGTTTCCACTACTCTTATGTAAAGGCCAAAAATCGCGTATATCGTGCTGCCTGCTGGCTGCAAATGCTGCCTGCAAGCTTGCTGAAAGCTGCAAGGACCAATTTCCTTCGAAAAAAGTCGAGAAAAATGGACCAGTTCTTAAGGCTGCAATTAGATGATTCGGACACCTGCTTCGACGAAAGGACGATAGATGGAGCCTCCGTGTCACAGAATGGCTCCCGAGAGACCATAAGAGATCACTGGGACGACCGCCAACGCGATGGGCAGACTCATTCTCAAGATCTTTCAGAGAGCGGAGTCTGCCTCACTGGATGCAAGCAGCCAGAGTTCGAGCGGTCTGGAAGAGTTGTGGTCCCCGCTGAGAGGACCTCCAGCCGACAAAAGGACCATAAAAGTATCAAAGAAAGTAACTATCGCCTGTTGATGGGCGCGTGTAGCGCAGTCGGAGAAGGCGCCGTCTGTCGTCTGCACCCGATACCAGGATCCTGGTTCGGATTTCCCGCCCAGGCCAACCAAGCCTTCCATCCCTCCGGGGTCGATGAATTGGTACCAGTCTTGGCTAGGAAGGATAAAGCACTGTTCATCGGCTGGCCACCGCAAGTCATTGTATGGCCAAATACGCATTCAAATCGCCTCCACGGCATCTCGTAGAAGTAGGATGCGTGGCGCATCCCAAAGGGACTTGAATAACGCCGTCCTTTATCCTTATATCATTTTATCGCCTGTTGATAAGCTGCGTTAATTCGCGTTTTTTTTTTAAAGGAATTTCGGCTGTAATTTCTCCGTTAAATCTCTGAAAGTGTTGATGAATTCGGCCCCTGGTGTTCCCTTGACATCCGGCGAATCAATCTGTTACGGCTCTCATGCAGCGTGTGTACGTATCCGTTCCACCTAATTTTTGACGACTTGGCCTATGCGGCAGTGTCTCTGACTCATGATCGTCGACGAACCTCGTGATTCCGTTGGGATTCCCTCACTTATCAATCCAACCATCGTCGTCTGGGTTCCTCCTTGTGCCACATTGTTCATGTGTTTAGCATGTTTTTGAAAGGACCAGGGCCCGGATTCATCATCGCGCATACCCATGGGTATGCTGGGTATAGGGGGTGAACATACCCACAGTGTGGACATAGCCACGTTTCATGATAAACCTTACCCACCAAATCGTGGGTATATCAGTGGGTAGAGGAAACCCTCCGATCGTCGTGGATACATCAGTATACCTGCGACTCCTTTGCGCCCCATTGACAAAATGGCGCTCCAGTGAGATCAGCTGTTCTCGCGAGAGGCCTAGTTTTACCTTACCCTTGATTTCTTTCATGAATGCGAGTAGTACCCACTACCCACTGCTGGTACTGGGTACGATTCCCTTACGGTATACCTATACTCATTGCTTGATGAATCCGGGCCCAGGTCTCTGAGGCGTATGTTAGCGCAGAAAGAACAGTGTTGTCGAATAGGTAGGCACGGAGCCGGACGTTATTCGCCTTCTTCACGACTTCTTCGTCGCTCTACAAAGTTCCCCAAGCCCCTCGTTTCCTTCAGCCTTGTTCCGGCAGTAGGTCGTTCGCCGTGCCATGTGGCCTAGAAGCAGTTTCATTAAAGTACTACGCACTACAGAGGCAGAAGAAAAACAGAAGAGACTGCGCTCCCTCACCTGACCTTCACGTCAATCATCAAGTAGAACTTTCGCTGAGAGAGCGCAATCTCGTGATGTTTAGCTTCTCAACAGCAACCGAGAAGCGATGATTCAGGGTATCCCTTGGGCCACCTAAATTCTCCCTTCAGATGTCCTTATTCCGACGTGTGTTCATGGCTGTCTTGCACTCGGACAACACATCTGTTATGTGTTCGTTCATATGCGCTTCACAGGTCATCCGGGTGATAAGGATAGGGATAAAGGACGGCGTTACTCAATCCCTTCTGGGATGCGCCAAGCATCCTTACTTCTACGGATGTCGTAGAGGCGATTTGAATGCGTATTTGGCCATACAATGACTTGCGGTGGCCAGCCGATGAACAAGTCAGCGCTTTATCCTTCCCAGACAAGTCTGGTACCAATTCACCGACCCCGGAGGGATGGAAGACTTGGTTGGCCTGGGCGGGGAATCCGAACCAGGAGCCTGGTATCGGGTGCACGCGGCAGTCGCGCCTACTCCGACTGCGCTACACGCGCCCATCCAGGGGCCAGATTCATCAACGAGAACGGAGGTAAATCTTATCACCCGTTACCGTTACTATCCGTCAGCGGCTCACTAACCGCGAGTTGCGATTCATCAAATTCACGGTAAGTGAGGCAATTCGTTGCGACTGGGTCACCGTTTAGCCGTGGAGCGCGACCGCTGCTGCCCGGTAGCGGTTACCGGGCACTCCAGCCTAGTAACGGAACGGATACGCCGGATCTGAGGCCGGACTTAACCAACCACGTTTTGATGAATCGGCCGAATGGCGGGTTTCGTGGTTAGTTGCGCCACTTACAGCCGGTAAGTGGTTGATGAATCCGGCTCCAGGTGATACGGTGGTAAATTGTCAGCCAATGCCAACCGGTTCTGATTGAGTAAAGTTGTGCACATAAGTGCAGCTATCAAATCGATCTCCGTTTCTAGAGGAGATGTGCACCGCTAGCTGCGAGAGAAACACTGGTTCTTCAGCCTGTTCTCACGTTTTATTGCCTCTACATCTGATGGCGCATGTAATAAATGTAAATGTTATCAAACGCCACGGAAATAAATGGCCCCAGCGCTTCTGAATAGTTGTCGGGAAGCTGCTGGTCGGCCAAATAGCAGTGCGCATGCTGCTCATCTGCCGCTGTGTTAATATGACATTATACCAATTAGACGGCGTTCTCGTTCTGCTAAAGCACGTCGTCTTTTCCGCGTCTCTACAACTCTACTAGAAGAATCGCCTAGTTCTGAAGACTTTTATTGAATTTGAAGACTATCGCCTTTGAGAAGGGCGCGTGTAGTGCAGTCGGAGGAGGTGCCGGCTGTCACGTGCACCCGTTACCAGGTCCCTGGTTCGGATTTTCCGCCCAGGCCAGCCAAGCCTTCCATTCCTCCGGGGTCGGTGAATTTGTACCAGACGTGTCTGGGAAGGATAAAGCGCTGACTTGTTCATCGGCTGGCCACCGCAAGTCATTGTATGGCCAAATACGCATTCAACACGCCTCCACGACATCCCGTTGAAGGAATGCGTGGCGCATCCCAAAGAGGATTGAATAACGCCTCCTTTATCCTTTAGCCTTTTAACGCTCTACTCCTAATGTCTGACCCAGTGGCGACGAGTGGGGCGCTCTGCCAAGTGTAGTCTAATGGATGGCGGCATCTTCAACCGCGCATTTGTGAATCGCAAAGGCCAGCAAATTTCTGGCAAGGAGCCAGTTAGGTAAATCTGTGGTAGCGATTTGCCGACTCCTTCGTTGATGAATCCGGACCCTGAAGTGATTCTTCAACGAAGAGCGCTTTCCAGGTGAATTGTACCTTCAACCTCTTGACCACGGATAACTCCTCCCCTTCCTTTACTGATGAGATGGGAGGAGAACTTTCTATGCTTGGTCTTCGTCTAAGGGCCCGTGCGAAACGGAGACCAAACCTCGCTTCCTTTGATTCTTCCTCTTCTCAGTTTAAATATCGAGAGACCAATAAGATGTGAATGACCCGGGCGCGGAGTCGAACTCAGGTCGCGGCGAGTGTGCTCTCAAACGGCACCTTCTCTCCACTGCTCCACGAGTTCTTCTTAAGAAAACTTTCTGACAATCCATAAGATACACACTGTCTATACCTAAAATGGAAATCAATAGCGGCTGATGTCTAGACAGATCTGGTCTGCTAATCGCTAAGCCACGGCTCATTCGAGCGGCTTGGATAGCCATACTCGTCAGGATAGGCAACTTCGTTTCGGCTTTTTTCAAAAAAGGCCGTTTTTATCTTTTAACGTCTCCTCCTTTTCTTGCTTTTAGATTGAAATTTTTCTTTTCCCTACTATTATATCTATATGAATTTCGATAAGCACTGTCAGTAGATAGATATTACTTGCTACTCAAACGATCTGTTTATTTGGGATACGCCACGCATTGTGCTCCTACTTGAATCCGTGAAGGTATTCTGAATAGGTTTTTGCTTTCTTCAGCAATTTTCACGGACCAGGCGACAGAAAACTCGACTTTTTCCTTTCTCGGGACAAAACCCGGTACAAAAACCTCTGCTGATTTCGGCGCGGATAGAACCCAGGAGCAGACAAGGTTGGCGCCTTCTGCGGAATGCGCCACAGGCATCGTTTGTAGTGGCTCTATTTAGTACCAGTTATAGAGACGTTATTGGATATTTTCCGCTGCTTAGAACTGTATAATGCGAGGTAGCGCAGCCAATGGAGGCGCAGGCTGTCGCGCGGACACCGACAGTCCCGCCCAGGCCAACCTCCAAAGTCGGTGAGTGGATGTTAGGCTTGTTCTGGAAGAACAATCATTCACTTCTCCTCCGCCAAACGATCAAAAGTCATTACATAAGCTGACTACAGATTCGAATGGCCTTCGCAACATTCCGAAGAAGTAGAATTCGCGGCGTTGCCCAAACAGTGACCCTGATTAAGCTTTTTTATAGCGAAATCACTGCGGCATATAGAGCGAAGAAGGTATAGAGCACAAGTTGGACCCATGGCAAATTCTGCGATATTCACCTGTTCACTAGAGTGCTGCACTCATCAATTTTGTTACCATTCCACTTTCAACGAGCTGGAAAAGGGTATATGATAGTTGCTGCCAGGCGTTTGTTCAATTGCAAAAGTACCAACAGCGGTGAGCATCGAACCCGTGAGCACGTTCCTGCACAGAGAGAACATTACCACTGCGCCAAATGACTGCTCTGCGCTGCGCAACGCTCCACCCAACGCTTCATCACAGAGCGTGATGCGATCGACAACACGAACTTTCACTGGCTAGTGCTCGCTTAGGAGATCCATTTAGCAAATTCAGTCCACATATTTGTAATCAGAGTTTCAAGCCCTTTCACATGGCATAGATCCCTCCCAGAAGTTCCATCGGAAGCTGAATGCATTCCCTGGTCGGAGCCGAGATGGCACAAGGCTTGCTGCCTGAGGCCCACTTGGTTTAATTACCCAAGTTTGCTCTAAAGAAGGTAAAATCGCAGAAGCCTCAAAATGCTATGTAAAAAATGCCATCTTGATCAGAGTTCAGCACTCCAGTGAGCAAGTGAATAATCATATAGGGTCCTAGGTCTTTTTCTGCAGGATTTATCAAAGGTCACGAGATGTCGGTTCTCTCTGATTAGCGCTTCCGTTCCGCATCAGACTTTTTCACTCGCTGATTTCCGGCAGACGAGCAGACATCATCTGGCATGCCCAACACCTCTTTAGGCATGGCAGACGCATTCAGTTTTCTTCCTAAAACTCCATTTGTATCTCGGAATAAACATGAAAAGGATAAAGGACGGCGTCAGTCAATCGCCTTTTGGGATGCGTCGCGCATCTTTCTTCTGCTACTTTTACACGATGTCGTGTTGGTGTATTTGGGATGCAAAATGACTTGCGGTGGCCGTCCATTTGATAAATCAGTGCTCTATCCTTCCCAAAAATCCTTTGTCCCTCACCGATCCCAGAAGAATGGCAGGCTTGGTTGGCTTAGGTGGGAAGCAAGAACCTCCTCCAGAATGCACATGACAGCCGACGTCTCCTTCCACTCTGCTACCATACACTACAATATGAGGATGTTTTCAGCTCTCTGTTATCCGACTTCATTCTATCCCAACCCATTGATGTTGTTGATGTGGCTTCAGAAGATATTGAGGAGATAGTCTGACCGTTGGTTGTTGACCGATGTTCGGACTCAAATTGAACGTCAAGAAGACCGAGTACCTAACGACTGACGTAAACGAGTCCGGCTCCATTAAGATTAACGGTACTGAGCTTCCACGCACTGCGGTCTTTAAATACCTGGGATCAGCAATAGCGTCTGACGGCGGTCTGATGGTTGAATTGAACTCACGAGTGAGTGCAGCTTGGTCCAAGTGGCGTTCGCTGACCGGTGTGCTCTGCGATAGGAAGATACCAGAGCACCTGAAGTCAAAGATCTACAGAACAGTCGTGCGGCCGGTCGCAATATACGGCGCTGAGTGTTGGCCTGCGACTAAGGAAGTTGAAACGCGCCTCAGCGTCATGGAGACGAAGATGCTGCGCTGGACGGCTGGAGTCACCCGCATGGACCGCTTCAGAAATGATGCTATTCGGCAGAAGTTCGGTGTCGCGCCGATAGCGGACAAGATGCGCGAAGCTCGCTTACGATGGTACGGCCACGTTCTGCGTGGAAAGGAAGACAGCGTCCGCAAGATAGGCCTTGAGTTGGAAGTGTCCGGAAAGCGGCCTAGAGGACGCCCGAAGCAGCAGGTCGGATACATTACACATGGACATGAAAGTAACTGGCGTCCACCCCGATCAGGCGCATGACCGGGAAAGGTGGCGTCATAACACCAGAAGAGCGGACCCCGCGACGAAGCGGGACAAACGCTAAAGAAGAAGAAGAAGAAGAAGAAGTCTGACCGTTGGTTCTACACCCTTACCATAACCTTCCTCGATTGGTCTCCTATACTCTCTGTCCCCGGAAGCACCTCATCATAATCCATGGTAACATTTCTTTACACCTTACGCTTAATTTGCGCCAGATTTTCCCAAATAAACACATTGCGAGGTTATTTGGTCTGTCTTGGCCAACAGGTGGGTCAGATGGCAAGCGAACCAAGGAAGGTCTTTGTTGCGACTGGAAGACTTTGTACTAACATTTAAAAAAAGAAATCGACTGTGTACCAGCCGAAGATGCTGCTTTGTCAGTCGCACCACCAGTAGGAACGCCGAACATATTCCTGATTTTTTAAATGTAAATAGTTTGCGGTCGTATTGCACGTTTTAACGAAATTTGACGAGCTATCGTAAATTTAACGAAAATTTTCCGCTCATGAAAATCGCTAATAAAATTTAACGCCCAAAACTTTGTGTGCATCTCGATGTAGGCCATTCGCTCTAAAGATATTGAACCCCTAAACTGAACTCTGGAATCGCATCATGACGTCATGAAGAGTTATAAAGCGGGTCGCTATGCTAGCTGCACAACGACAGGAAATTAGTGACGTCGATGAGATGCACGGCGCATTCCACAAGGACAGGCTGCTACTGCCGACCACGCCCAGATGCTATTCTGGCGAGCCCAATCGGATCTCAGTTTGGTCCCTTCGGTCCGCTGTGCTCGTGCAGAGGAGTAGTGGAACTAACCCGATTTCCTTTCGAACGCAGCTGATGAACTTCGTTTTCCCATAGCAAGGATGTGACCCGACGACGGCGGCGGCCAAGACATCGGAAGAGACGGCAGAGTGACGGCGACGAATCGCCATCGGCTTAAGCACAAGTCCTCTCGGGATTAATTGAAAGCCGATTCTCAGATTGACGACGAAGCAAAAACACCTGCAAGGCCCTTTTCCGGTCGAAGCGCTTGGGCCACATCCGCATCCTGTTCAGGCGACTGTCTACCTCACTCCTGAATTAGAATATCACCAACTGTCATCTTAGAAAGGCTAATTCTAGCCGAAGAATATATGGTTCAGAGGTCCTTCACGGTGTTACGCCCCTAATTCTCCAGCGGGCATCGGACTTTTGCGACAAATTGGATATATTAAGGCGATCTAGGCGGAAGTAGAGTGCATGGCGCTTTCCCCTGGGGGTTTCATAGCCGCCATATCTGCCCTTCACGCATCGTCGACGCTATCCGTGAAGTCAGCAGAACACCTCTCTTCAGGACAGACAACAAAAAGGGGCTCCATAGGATGGCGCCCGATTCCAGCGCCATTGTTCCGATTCGCCTCTGTTGTTGGAGGCTTTTGCTTTCTTCTGTTTTTCTTTCTTCTGTTGTTGATGCTAGATCTCCGCCTAAGAATTTAAGCGAATCTTCCGCTGAAAGAACTCCTTGTTGGCTTTCACAACGAGAAATGGTGACAGTGAAGCTTCCTTGATAGATTAGGCCAAATTTTTGATCATAGGTAACAGTCACTTTCTTCGTTTCATTGGCCAGATTTCTAATTCTAATCATCCTGCCGTTTTGATCCACTGGTTTTCATCCACCTTCCATTTCTCATTTTTGCAACAAAAAAATCGGCGCGTGACGCGTATAATTCGTTAATGTGGCCAGCATGAGAAGGCGGGAGCATGCTTGCCGATCACAACCAATCGCAGCACCGACCAAATACGCGCTAGGCAAAAAGGCGCCGTCCGTCCATCCGCAAGCTCATTCGATGCGGCCTGATTGGTCAGGCGCGTTCCCGCCTCCCTATATTGCCCACATTAACGACTAGCACCGACATGTAAGCCCTCTTCCCTACGAGAGAATGATCCATTTTCCAATTTTGGTTGCCTCATTCGGTCGAAAGTCCTGCAGTTTGCCTGGCAAGCGCGCATATTCTACTCTACAGGGATGAGCTATAGCCTGTTCATCTGTCCGTCTGTCTGTCTGTGCATCTGTCATCCGACTTTTTGACCGAGTACAGCGAGTCTAGCAGCGAGTTTACATCTCGATCGACATTATCGATTTGTGCAAGGATTTGCTTTTTTGAACTGTCAAGTAAGTGGGAATCGGGTGAACATTAATTTAGCAAGTAAGCAGTATCGATCAGTTGACCATTATCGATTGATTCTATCGATTTTTAACCGGACTTGACAGTTTGAGTTTGAAATTGACTGAGTATGTTGGCCGAAGGAAAGCCTTCATAACAAACAGTGAACATTAATCTGATAGCCATTACCGATTGATTGAATAAAGATCTTAAGCAAGCACTATCGATCAGGCGTCATTAACGATCGACTGTTTCGATTTTCGAAGGAACCTGCTTATTTCGGGTGTCAATGGCCCGAGACTTGACCGCTTAAGGTCGAACTTGAGTGAATGTGATAGCCGATGGATGGGCTTTCTTAGGTATGCACTATCGGTCAGGTATCGTTATCGATGGATTCTATCGATTTTTCACCGAACCTGCTTCTTTGGGGCGTCAATCGCCTGAGACTTAGCCGCTTGAGGTCTAAATTGAGTGAATGTGATAGCCAACGGGTGGGCTTTCTCAAGTATGCACTATCGATCACGTATCGGTATCGATCGATTCTATCGATTTTTGACCGGACTTAACCGTTTGAGGTGGAAATCGCTGGAGTATGCCGGCTGGTGAATATGCTACGTCCGAGCACCATATTTTATATTATGGATTGATGAGTAGTGGTGGGATTAGGATGATTGGTTACTGGTTTAATCAGAAAATCAATATGTTTTATAAATTCAATGAAGACCTCTCTTCATAATGGTCTCTGGATATCATGAGATTTATTTATTACCACTTTTATTATCAAATTGGTGGCGTTATTGAGGTTCTGCTGAGAACTGAGATCCGAATCATGCCATGTTCTTCTAAAAATTCCCTTTAAAAAGTCAAAAATCGATAAATCGATCGCTCTCCAACGCCTCTCTTCTGTTAACCTCGGCATGCATAGTTGCGTTGCTCGTCAATATTGTGTCAATACCATTATTGGCTTTTATGAGAAGAGTCCTAAATTGAAATTATAAACCATATTGATTTATTGATTAACGCAATTATCTGACGTTGTACACTAATAATTTGGTCTTTTACGTCGACTTTCTCTCCAAAAGGTCAAACCTCATCTCTTGCCTGGTCGCTAATACGACATACAAGAGAAGCCGGAAATGCGCTAGCCAATCACAACCAATTATAGCGCCGACCGAACATACACCAGCCAATCAGAGCCCATAAACGCAGCTCTGGATTGGGCGCGTATTCGATGCGACCTGATTGGTCTGCTGCGTCCCCATACTCCATGTAGGCTACATTAGCGACTAGCACCGTGGATCGTCTACCAGTCGACTACAGAGCCATCATGGAAGTTCCAGCGGTTTTCCACTTGCCTTAGCTTATACACATACAGCTTCCTGATTATTCCCTTAGCTGCAGAGCTGCCGCTGTTTAGCTATCCGGTCGGATTGCGCTATTTATTTATTTATTTACTTATTTACTTTTCTATTTATTTGTTTTTATACGTCTGGAAGACGTGTCCAGAATGCAGAAAAAATCGGAATGAAAATAAACCTGTGTGGAAGAAGAAGAGAAAGAAAACGGCAAAGTCGCCCGTAGTAACCTTCGATTTCCTCCCCGACAGCCAACTTCCTTGAAATTCCCGCTTCCGTGGAGGGGATCCTAGAGGGAATCTGTATCGCTGGGAGGGATATCCTGGGGTCGTCGAGTCGAACCGAGCCGACGGGAAATTCGTCGAATTAAACGTCACTGGTCGTAAGCTCCTGATTGAGACGGGATCTGCAGCGACTTCAATGGAACTCAATTCCGTCGAACTACTTACTGCCCCTTCGAAGAACATCATCATTACGAACCTTCGTTTATCCTCCTGCTTCCCTGAACGGAGTGAGTCAGTATTACTCGTTTATCTCTCGACTTCCATACCCTAGTTGGGTAAAGTTACCTGAACTACTCGTTCATGTAGATGTTGTAAGCACTTTTCGAAAGAACTCGTTATTATGAAACCCTACCTGAAAGTCTACTATACATCTTTAAGACTCTTAGGCGCACTACCGCTCCTTCCCATCTGTTCCGCTGCTTCTTCTGACCTCCATCACCTTGTCTTCCGTGAGAGCATTGGGAATTGAAGCTTTCTTCATAGGAAAATTCTGCGAAACTTGGTCGTATCTAGCGATTAGAGTCGTTCTCAGGCTTCATCGGCATCACACCGCTTCGCTATTCTGATGCTGTTGTTTTTCGCATCCAATTCGCCACGAAATCTCGTCCAGTTTTCGGAAGAAAATTAGCAGCGGAATCGTATTCTTTCGCTTTTTTAATGGTGCCGTTGTACATCACAGGGAATACGAACAAAGCTTCGGCACCAATCGAGAGCCGAATTCGTCAACGATTATACGCAAGGGCATACATGATAGAAGGGAAACATACCTATCATGGGGCATTTACCATATATGTTACCATCCCATTCACAGGCATACTGCTAGGTGCAGGGCTCTCGACGGCCTTCGGGTATTGCCGCACACCCAAGTTTTCTTTACCTTTACCTCGAGATCATTGCGTTCCATAATTCTTCGCTGCCTCATTCTACTCTCTCTTCCTGTTCTTTAAAAGTGTTAGCCCTAGTTTATTCTTGTGCCACCACGATCGCCATAGGTATCGATTTTCGCGTCCGGTCGATATCTATCGCGACCAGCGCGCCGTGCCGCGTAGCGGCGCAATTATAACCTAGGGCTTGGTCCTTCAGTATGTCCGTTCGTGGATCCACGGTTGTGTTTAAGCTGAACCAACTAACCAATCGTCGCCACCATTTCTGATTAGATGATAAAGATAAAAACGAAATCAATCCAGTCATGGGGAATCGATGGCATCGATCGCCATTGATTGTTTTATCGATTACATCTGCTTTTTGTTGCTAGAATTGACCGTGAAACGATCAACGTACTAGTATTTATTTCAAGCTCGACCAGAGGCTACTAATTTCTCAAGGATGATTATTTATTGTCGGTATTGTCGAACAAATGTTCAGAGGCAATTTATTTTGCGCAGATGCACAGACAGACGTGAGCGGACTAATTCTTTTGTAGAGTGTAGGTTCTAGCTATGACAGAAACTGAAACGGCAAAGAAAACTAACAAAACTTTGAAAAGAAAATATCCCTCGGTAACTTTATCGTAGTAGTCCATTCGTAAATATAGTGACTGCTGCGGGATAAACAAAAGTAATCCATCAATCAATATCGATCAGTCGCCTCGAGCTAAGTGCTGAGGCTCCAGGACGTAACTCCAACGCGACGTCGCGCACTAGCCGCATGCGATGTCTCAGCGCTGAAACGCGGACGTGCGCTTGGTGGCGCATGGTTAGCCGCGGAGCTCGAAGTGTTGCCAGTGTTTAAGCACCTCCACTAGTTCTTTGGCGCTCCATCAAACACCATAGTTACCTTAGCATGTTCAACCCCTCCTAGTACCACCATAGATAGCCCAATTAAAATGCAAGAGAAACTCTCTCGGTGGAGGCGCTTGGAGGAAGAAGGAAGCAGTAAAATGCCTCTGCTTCTGCTTGTAGATTCGAAAAATACGGAGGTCTTTAGTGTTTGCCAAAGGGGTGTTTGCCAATGGTATCACACGTGAACTATGACAAGTGAGTAGGTGAGGGTCAAGTGTGGCACAAAGTTGTAATTAAGGGAAAATGTGAGGAATAGTGCGCTCATCCCTTACCCTCCCCCACAGAAACTTACAAGCACTTGCTTCCGAAACTTTTAGTTAGTAATTCCTTCTCAGTTCTTGTCTCAAATTTCCCTCACCAGAACATTGACCGTTTTCCTTCACTCATTTGAATTAGATTGGGTCTCATTCCGCTTGCACTTTGTTAGCAATCACTCCCACCTCCCTACCAGGAGACATCAGACTCGTCTCATCCTCATCTCCTGTCTCTTTCCTTCTTTTGCGCGGTCGACGTCGCCGACATACATATTCAGAAAATTTTGAACAAGTTACTTGCAAGGTGCATGCGGGTCATAGAGTGCCTCAAATTAGTCATTCGTAAGCTACTGCAAGTTAGCAGAAATGTCGCAAGTAAGTTACATGAAGAACCTAAGAGATAAAACTAAAGGCTCAAAGGCAATGAACTGAATCGAAAAGCCGTTTAGGGCTTTTTTGACTGCACAAGAAAACGCTGCACACAACAAATAGATAAATCAAAATAACCCCAACTACACTGCTGTAAACAGTAAGTGATATCTGTTCTATTACTATAGCTCTGGCTAACAAGTAAAACACAATGATTAACCGTTTTAAAACGATTTTCACCCATCACTCTTTTCGGGAAGTCTAGAAAGATGGGTCCACAGATTCATCTCTGAAAAATCCGGCGATTTCAATCAACAACAAAGAAAACGGTAGGTAATTATACATAGACTCCTTTATATATAGTGGCACATAGATAAAAACTCCAGCTGGATATAATACAAACCTACTTTAGCCGCGTAAAACTGCCAAAGTGAAACAAAAACGGGGTGGAATTCCTCCCTAGACTTGGATCCCCTTCTTTTTTAGAAAAGGCTGTGAGATACTTTCTACCAATTAGGAAATGGATTCACAAATTCAAACAGCCAAAAGAGATGAGGGAGGAAACAAGGAAGATGACAGAAAGAATGGCAAGACCGTCCGGCTCGGTAGAGCAGCTCCGATTTCGAAACATATACCGTACGACCGCGTGCGCGTGTGAGGACGCTACCGAATGACCGCGCGCGCGTGAAGACGCAACTTTCTGTAGTGCAAGCTTGCACGAAAGCTTCTTGCAAGCTTACAATACAGTCAGTTGCGTGCAAGTTTAAAATTCCTGGGTGCAAGCTTGCGAGTTAGTTAACCGCGAGCGATAAGTCGCAAGTAACTTGTTTTGGAGCTCATAAGGCGCAAGTAACTTGTTCAAAATTTTCTGAGTATTCGCACTCTATCGCTAGTCAGTAGCCGTCCCTGTCGGGCGCAGTCGGACCGCGACAACTCGTCCAATTTCGTCGCGCACTGTGCGCGACGCCAGGCGGGTTCGCGCGGCGTTGGAGTTATGTCTGCCTCGAAATGCTGACATTTGAGGATAAGACGTTCAATGTTTCCACACAGAATGTTGTCCTAGAATTGCTGTGTGACATCATTTCCTTCCGTTTCCCGGCCGCAAATTATTTCGGCCGCTTTACAAAGGAAAATCGCTGAAGGGAACTCCCCACTTCGACCGTGTGTGATAGTGGCGGCGGCGAAATTCTCAACGGATGGTAACCTTTATAAGGAGATTAGCGCCAGACCAGTAAACCCTGCTGACGTTGTTCAGTAACGACATCGGCGACGAGGGAGGGGTCTAGCGCGGTGTAATCGTTGAGGGAAGCGGATTATATGTAAGCTTGTCACAAGGCAGAATTCTTCCAGTTTTAGAGGCACGTTTGCCCCACGGATTGTTTCTGGATCCGAAGCGACCAACGTATTTCTAGTTGTAAGTGACAGAAACTTCAGGGTGAAGACACTCACTCAGCTGGAACAGACATACCTTCCATACTTCTAGGATATTCTAACTCAGCCTACGCTCAACCCGGTTGGAAAAATGGGAACACGTTTCCATTAAATCGTCAAATTTCGTTACAAGATATAGATAACTGCGAAGAATTATTTCAATCGAAAAATATCTGTGGGTCCGTTTTATGTAATATCTTCATCTTCACGACAGATAGGCGCTTTCTGATGAAGCCTTTGAAACTTCTTGAATTTTGACAATTTGCTGATTCAAACTGAACACCTTCCAAAAAAAATCGTATACAGTTCAAACTAAACTATTAATTTTGCGCTGTAGGATCTCGTGTAAGGTTGTTCAGCCAAGAGTTTTTTTCAACATCCTTTCTGGCTCATTCTCACACTATTATATTAGATTGGTGCATAAGTTCTCGGACATTTGATCCCTCCTGAATCGAAAGCGCATTTTCCCGCCAAATTTCTCACATGTGTCAACGCGTAAATGATCGATCGATAGAGAAAGGAAAGGGCAACAAAACTGTTCCTAACATTTACTTCTGCGTTGTTAACGTCGGCTATTATGGCTAAGCAATTCATCCCAACTGAGACGCATATTCGGCACGTCATGTTATTCCTGCATCAATCTGGCCTCAATGCGAACGAATCGTATGGTCGCCTGAAGGGCGTCTACAACGAGAGTGCTCCTGCTTGAAGTGCTGTGTACCAGTGGTTCTCGAAGTTTGCAGTTGGTGAATTCTCCGTTGAAGATACTGAACGAGAAGGGTGCCCGATGACACTGGATTTGGATGGCCTCCGAAGCAGAGTGGAAGCGGACCCATACCAAACCACTCGCGAACTATCAAGCACTCTTGGTGTTAGTCACTCAACAGTCGTTCGAGGATTGAAGTCGATTGGCAAGGTGCAGAAATTGGGTCGCTGGGTACCTCACGACTTGACACAACATGACATGGATCGCAGAGCCGATGTCGCTCTGTCTCTCCTTTCCCTCAGACGTACCCACGGATGGCTGGACAACCTTGTCACCGGCGATGAGAAGTGGATACTCTACTCTAATTATCACCGGCGGGCACAGTGGGTTGACGCAACTGGAGAGGCAGAGGACGCTCCGAAACCCGACCTTCACGTGAAAAAGGTGATGCCATGCATTTGGTGGAGCGTTCTTGGCGTAGAATACCGGGAGCTGCTGGGCGAAGGGATAACAGTGACGGCAGAGGTTTACGTCAACCAATTGAGGAAGTTGAGGGCCCACCTTCAAACCACACGAGGAGAGCAAGTGAAGATGTGTTTTCAACACGACAACGCTAGACCGCATATTGCTAGAGCGACGGCGGCTGAGTTGGCGGACTACGGATGGACCGTTCTTCCACATCCACCTTACTCACCAGATCTCGCTCCTCCTGATCATCATTTGATTTCAAGCCTTCAACGCTATTTGGACGGCCAGCAATTCAGGAACCGAGAAGATGTCAAGGAGGCACTGTTCACATTTTTCGAATCGCAACCGGCCACGTTTTGGAGAAAAGGCACCCATGACTTACCAGCACGTTGGCGAAAGACAATTGATGTAAAGGGTGGTTACTTCGAATGATTTGATATTGTTGTTCGTATGTTGTGGTAATTAATATTTCATGCCCCAAATGCCTGAGAACTTATGCACCAACCTAATAATAATAACCTAATGTAATAATAAAAAGGGTAAAAGGATAAAGGACGGCGTTACTCAATCCCTTCTGGGATGCGCCAGCGCATTCTACTTCTACGGGATGTCGTGGAGGCGACATGAATGCGTATTTGGCCATACAATGACTTGCGGTGGCCAGCCGATGAACAAGTCAGCGCTCTATCCTTCGCAGACAAGACTGGTACCAGTTCACCGGCCCTGGAGGGATGGAAGGCTTGGTTGGCCTGGGCGGGAAATCCGAACCAGGAACCTGGTATCGGGTGCACGCGACAGTCGCGCCTCCTCTGACTGCGTTATACGCGCCCTAATGTAATAATACTGAAAAAAATCCAAATAGTAGGAAAGGCTGTTCAAAATAACTTTTAATAATTTAACAGTTTAATTTGGAAGGTGTCCAGTTTAATTTAGGAAGTTCCAAAAATTTAAAAGGCTTCAAAAATTTGATTCGAAAATGTCCGTCTCGTGAAAATGCTGTTTAAAACGATTCCATTATTACTTTTCTTTTTCAATTTCATTTGAACAATACTACACAGCTATATATTTAAACTTTTTAACAAAATTTTACGATTTAACAGAAACTGTCACCTCGGTTGAAACTATGAGCCCGCCGTATTTTACATTTTATTCTGAATTTCGCTGAAAGTTTTTTGCACATTGTCATATGCCGTTCGAAAGCGAATGATTTGCTCTGTCGGAAAATGTATTATTTTTTCATTTTAATGCTCATCAGTTTTTAGATAAATAAAGTGTAAAGTCAAAAAATGACTTTCGCTGACAGCTTCTCTCTGTTTAAGTTTGAGATTTTTTTTACAAAATGTTATGGAAAATTCGAAAGAGCATGGTTTTTTCAACAAGAGCATGTGTTGGTGTTTTCGTTCGATTTGAATTTCATTAATTTTCAGGGAATTAATGCAGAAGGCATAAAACTTGCACCAACAGGTCCTTCTCATTGGTTAAATTTTTTGATATTTTGCATCATCAGAACGCATATCTCGTTTTTTTTCAGTTTCGTTTTTGTGACTTCTCAACGGAATTTAAAAAAGAGGAAAATGACCTTTACCAATTTTTTCGCACAGTGTCATAGGTCAATGGAAAGACAATGTTTTTTTTGTCAGAACTTATGTACGTCTTGTTATTTGGTCATTCTGAAAACTGCCCACTTGGTGTCGTTGATGACATTTTCACCTCTTAACAGGTTCTCAACAAACGGTAACGATCTTTAAAGGAGATCAGTACCAGACCAGTAAACCCTGCTGACGTTGTTGAGCAACGACATCAGGAGGTCTTACGTGGTGCCATGTTATTATAGATCCGAGCGGATTATAAACTCGCCTCAAGGATTTTCTCCCAGTTAGCAGGTGAATGAAGCGTTTCTGGAGACAATCTCCCCACCAGGAGATGTTTCTGAGCAAAGTCTTCCTAGGCGACATACTCTGAAAGCGTTCAGCATCGAAGCACTGCCTGAATAACATTTGCTGATTGAAAGACACCGTTCGGCTTCACTAATCGGGTTTAGGCGAACAACACCGACCAGCAATTAGACAGGCCAGCTAACCACACCGAACAACAATTATAACCACAACCAGCCCCCCGACGCGCACTTCGCTGCGCGTTCTCAGCCGCCTGGACCACTTCTTCTGGAGCCTATTAGTCGTCGCGCTGACGTAGCCACGACGTGCTCCTTGCCTCATCGGGATAAAGTTGGCCGCATACGTCTTGATGACGACTTCGTCTCCGCCACTCGTCAAGGACGGCTTCTTGCCTCCGCAGAATGTGTCCGTGCCACCGCAGAAATTATACGGAGGCTTTAAGCCAAACCCACGCAGTATTCTAGCTTTCTTGCCTTTGCCTCGCGCTTCGTCGGATAGGGTTCATCATCGCGGTTGTCCGTCGATTATCAGTTTAGTTAACTTGGCGTTTCTGGTCGAAATTGACCGAATATTTTGGCCGGTGGATAGGCTTCATAACAAACTTCTTCTTCTTCTTCTTCTTCTTCTTCTTCTTCTTCTTCTTCTTCTTCTTCTTCTTCTTCCTTTTCTTCAGCGTTTGTCCCGCTTAGTTGCGGGGTCCGCTTTCCTGGAATGTTGGCGCCATTTCTCCCGATCAAATGCCTGATCAGGGTCCAACCCAGCCATCTTCAAGTCCTGATGCAGCGTATCAAGTCACCGCTGCTTTGGTGGCGCTCGTGGCCGCCTACCGGGCACATCAAGGTTAAGACCAGTCTTTCGGACAGTGTCACCTTTTGCGCGAAGGACGTGGCCGTACCATCGCAGACGAGCTTCGCGCATCTTCTCGAATATCGGGGTGAAACCGAACCTCTGCCGTATGGATTCGTTGCGTACTCGATCCAAACGCGTAAGGCGCCTTTTATACTTACGCCGCCGCGCGGCGCGGCGTGATGGTCGGCATGGCTATCGATTTTTCGCGCCGCGAGGCGGCGCCGCATCGCTTTTATACTCCGCCGCCGCAAAACACCACATTTGACGGAATTTTGGGTTACGGTATTCGGCGAATCGCGCCGCTGAGGGAAAGGGCGTGGCGCGGCGCGATCAGCCGCGGCAGACTCGGTGTAGAGTGGGAGGTTTCACCTTTTCGACCAAACTTCTCCCATTGGGAAGGAGGAGGGGGTATTTAGGGTGTTGATCACGAATCTGACATCGTTTTTTGAAGATACAGGCGATTACTAGGTTTGAATGATTAGGGAGTTTGGGCGAAATCGGTGACCATGACCTTAGCCCATACCTTCTGTAACCTAGGAAGAGAGTGGAGATCTGTAGACATTCACGAAGCTCCATATACCACGCTAAACGCTAAATATGTGTTTAGTG
The DNA here is from genome assembly GCA_947359475.1 of Heligmosomoides polygyrus bakeri. NCBI lineage: Eukaryota > Metazoa > Nematoda > Chromadorea > Rhabditida > Heligmosomidae > Heligmosomoides > Heligmosomoides polygyrus. The sequence continues at coordinate 8,829,719 of OX375867.1, forward strand.
CGCAGTGACCCCAAAATGGCCATATGAGAAGGAGTTTTGAGTGATTCTCGACAATGAGTACCTTCCAGCAGTTTTACTTTTGGACCCGCAAATGTCCCAAAATAAGGAGTGGTTTAGTGCCGCTTGCATTGCAGGGGATTCGACTCAATACCACACTCACCAGTTTCAACCGTAGGTTGAGCGGACGACTTCGACTCCAGGCTTAAGAGAGGATTCGTTGCTCCTCATAAGAATCCCACGACAAACATTGACAGGATGCATTGCGCTGATCAACCAGACGAATTCTTTCTGTTTTGGTCCCTCAATGACTCATGGACCGTTTAGTGCGCAGAAGCTCGTGGCCGCGCGTCGCTGACGCTCCCCTTTCTAATTGCAATCGCGCATCGGCGCGTCAAATTCGGGGCGCGGCGCGACTGGCCGCGTCGCTCCCCAAACTGACGCGCCGCGCCGCGGAGGGAGTATAAAAGGCGCCTAACTCCGGCCGTCCACCGCAGCATCTTCGTTTTCGGCCAGACACACGGACACCGCCACAAAAGAGGCGGGGTTTTGTTAAGGGTAGCGTCCTCTAAGCTGCAATTTGATCACCTTCCTGCTTCAATTACAGCATAACAAAAAACTCATTCTTCAATCCATAGCTAAAGTATATATAAATATAAAAGCATCGCTAACAAGCACAGACTTCTTTTAAGGAATCTTTTAAAGATCGTTTATCGTTCCGCAGAACAGTTTATCAACCAACTGTCTATGTGACTGCATTTTTGTTTATTTATGCAACTCTTGCCTCTGCCCTCTGCCCCTGGCTTTCTTTAGAGACTGCAACCTCGAATACGAACATATTGCCACAGACTTCGACCTTTCCTGTAGGTTCCTCCCACTTACCTCGAGCTTTCATTAACCAGGTCCCATAGGCAGTACCGCGTTTTCTGACCTTATTTTTTGTATAAAGATACAACATTTGAAAATTCAAGTGTCGCAGTCACTCCCTGTCCTACCTTTGATCATCCGAGAGTGTTTGTATTACTTTTACGTATTTACTCAAGTATGTAATTATCTATATAGCGCTTAGAGTTGAAACAGGATATAACTATATCTCCTACTGAAATAGCTTCTTGCACCCGTAACAACTCTCCTCTCAATTATTGGAAGAAAAACGTGGAGTTGAAGAAAGGCTTAGCAAGAAAGATGTCGCCACGCCACTACAATAACAGCTCCACGAAGCGTTAGGTGTTCAAGTATCACATTTCCCTAGCTGGTTGTTTACAACACTTCTTGGTCAGAGAGATCATCGTCGTCGTGTATCCCCCATGTACTGGAACACTGACTAGAAGGTGGAAAATTCCCTGAGAAGTCTCCAGAGTATATTGAGACTTCGAGTGGACGTCTGATACGCTGGCTGCGATTGCCCGCTGGTAGTAGACGTTCTTCTTGATCGTTTGTACCGTTATTGTGACTTCTAGCGGCCTGGTGGCTGACAATAGAGGCCGCATCCGCTGTGAAGGTTGCTTGCTGTGCCAGTACCTCTAAACGGAATTCTACATATTTTGTTGGGCCACTGAACTGTCAGGATGTCCAAACTGTTTGCATCATCTTGTAAATGCTTGTTTAGGTCCACCATGAGCTTTTCCTGCTCTTTTTGTTCGGCTTGTCTATCGATTTTTTCGATAGCTCCTTTGACGTATTTGTCCAATAACTGCTTGCCTTGAGATATTCCTCGTGAAAGACTGTTCAAGTCTGCAGTCTTCCTTGCATACTGTGTACTCCTCGCATTGTCCTCTCTCAGATGGAAATTCAAATAGGTTTCGGAGTTTTTCGATCTCAGCGTTATTGGATTGGAGGTGCCTACATGCGCTGGAGATCTTCGCCTTCAAGGATGAAACATCTGCCATTTCTATCGCATTTTGGTGAATTTCTCACAAATATCTGAAATTTTGTGATGTCTAAATTCACCCCCTATTTGAAATGATTTGAGTAGTTCTGTGCCCGAAGGTTTTCCTGTCATGCGGGTCTTTTTACTTTCTCAGGATCCTCGGTGAGAATTCGCTAAGAAATTTAGAATTTCTAGAATTTTTCCAGTTTCTCGGTAGAAGACTCGCAAAGAATGTATTTTTTCGCTATCCTTTCCTTGATCGGAATAAAAATTCATTCTTCGTTCGCTTATTTAGTTTTTAGTTTTTTTTGGTTTTTCCAAAGAAAACTCGCAAAGAAAGCTTTTGTATTTTCCTGGTTCCTCGTGAGAGAACTCGCTAAGGGAAAATTTAGAATTGTCGGGTGCTTCTCACGAAGAGACCTAGCACAGCTGACAATCAAGTCCTGGTTTCTCCTAAGGAAACTCGCAAAGAAAGCTGACAAAAACCCGTCTGTTTCTCGCTGAGGAGAACTACCTCAGACTTTGGGGTTTTCCACGGTCGATGCACCAATTTGGTGGATAACCAATGGGGTTGCTTTACTATACAGTGGAACAAAGGCTTATTCTCACGCTGTTGTAGTAGACCCCACAATAGTGGTCAATGCATCGCTAGGTTTTCCCTTTGGGTGCTATTCAATAGTGTTTATATTACATTGCTCACCTAAGTGTCTTAACTCTTATTATTCAAAGCAAGATGTTTTACATATCAATAATACACTAGTGCTACAATAATATATGTAGATGTAGATGTAAACCCTTGTTGGGTTCACAACATTACGTATCGACTCTTCAATGGAAAAAACTGTATTTTAGCAACTTGAAAACGGTGATAAATGTGGTGAAAACAGTAAATTGGAAAAATATAAGAAAATGACCAAGCATTCCTCTCACTGGCCTGTGTTATACTATGAAGCACCCCTCAAGAGCAATCAAAAACCAGCTGTAGGAATAGTGTCTGTGGAAGAAGTGGTCACCGATCACCCTAACTGCTGTCAGAAGCTTTCAATTAAAGTGGCTGCCAATCCCCGCCCATCGGATCTGCTCCACCTAAGCTCGACGATGACATAGATAAGACGTTCTCGTGCTTGCAGTTATCCATCGTGGTATTCCACTGCTTGTCATCACTCGATATTCCGCCCTCAATTCTTCTATCCTTCAAAGGCCTTGCTCTATTCTTGCAGCGTATTGCTATCATTCATGCAGACAGTTACGACGTAGAAATTTTAGCGGCTTCTTCGTAATGTTATATAATAATTCGGTTCAGCTCACCAGATAAACTCATGTTTCAATGACAATGTGCTAGTGGCTGCGTGGACAGGTTGACAGACAGCTTTGTTTTGCCACACCAGCTCTTGTTATATACCTCAAAATTGGGTAATTAAACCTTTATACTACGAAAAACATTCACCAGCACATACATACCATCAAAATGTAGCGAGACCACTCCGGACTACTTGACTTCCAGTTTCCTCCGAGCTGCTTGTGATTCTCTTTCCTCTAAAAATGATGGATGATTTTATGTGTTCTAATTCCCTGCCTACATTTTATCGATTATTTTTGCGTAAGTTTTTGCGTTAGTTTAACTGCTTTTTACAGTGTGCTGGTGTATGTTTGCTACGTCTTTTGAGCGCGGCCTAAGACGTATATAATAAATAATAAATAAATATACGACATATACGATATATTAGCAATAAATGAGCAAAACACTCAAATCTAAAAAAGATTAAAAACCGTACTTGCTGGTTGAGACCGTGCCTGTCGAATAAAAAAGTAAACGATGGAGTCTGTGGTGGTTCAGTGGGTTTTTTTTATTTAAGTTTATTGCCACAAAATCTACAATATACGCGACGATAATGGGAATACTTAGATAATATAAGCGATAGCAGGTGAAACTACTATAACAACACGGCGATAGGAGTAAGTAGTAAGTAGTAGAATAAATGAGTAGGTATAACACTACGGAAAGGGATGATAGGGAGGAAGCTAGAGAACCAACCCAGCGGAAGATGCTCAGAAGCCCAATAGACATCGGAGGCTCACTGTAGCCTGCGACGTGGAGGAGAAGCAAGAAATCCCCCCACCTTTCAAAAGAAGTCGCGTAGGACGGACAGACCGCGACGAAGTCTGTGTCCGTGTTGAGAGCGAATAAGCGGGGATGAGGATTTAAATGCTGCTTAACGCTTGACAGTCACTTTTATACTGCGCTTTATCTGATAATGCATGCCTGCACTCTTAGAAGGTTCTCAACATCCATATTTGATCTAAACGATTAATGGAACCATAAAGTACAAAGAATATCGAACTACTGCTTGGTATAGACACTAATGAGCCTTCAAAAAGCGTGATGTTTGTGTTTGCATACAACAGTAAAGGTCATCATCTTAGTGTTTCATGTGCTCCCCTTTTATGGAACACGATACGTTCAGTGAGACGTGAACAATCTAAAGCGCGTGGCTACCAAACTCTTGTGAATTGCACCCTTGAGAACTACCTCAGGTGTCGTCTCCAAGCTGAGAAGGGTCGTGCGGGTTTTCCGACAGAAAGGCTTCCGTATTTGCTTAGCAAGATTTTTGCTCGCTGAATTTCAATGGAGCAGCAGTCGAGTGCTTTAGTAACAAATTTCATTTGCATACAAATTACATCACAGCATTACAATGCACATTGCATTGCACAGCTAATACTATCTAGAAGGGTAGGAGAGAAGATATGAGCAAAATTGTGCAAGGTTTGAATGCTGCTGACTAGCTAGGCAGACGCCGCTGCGCCTTCTGTATTCCTAGTTGTACAGGACTGAACGGCATTTGCTGCACTACCTTGAAGTTCCTTCGATGACAGAGCAACCAATTGTTACTGGTTCTAGCGCGATCCCGACTTAGAACATTTTAAACAAAATGCTTGAGCCCTAGGGTCCTAAATTCACTTACTTGTACCTATAAAATAACATGTATATACCAAGTAAATGGTACTTTGCTACAATGCTACTCTTCGATCAGGATGCATCCATTGACTATCAAATCTAATTTTTTCTATGCCTTCTTCCAAATTTGTTTTGTAGGATATATTTTCTCCCTTCTGTTTATTTTTTAGTCTTTTCATCCTTAGCATTTTGAACTCTCGCCTACTGCTTCCGTTATTACTCCTCCACTTCACTGACCACGGGTAGAGTACTAAACAAAGGTTCGCCTAAAATGGTGGCAAAACGAACCCTTGACGTTTTTTATAGACATTCCTTGCTCTTAATTGGGTCCAGTTTTTCGCGTTTAAGTACAATACCGCTCCTGTCTTTTAGTTTTTGGGCGGAATAGACGGAAAAAACAGCTGCTTCCGCCGCTTTTTCATAACTCCCTTCAAAGTACTTGTATCAGAATACAAATGCGACCATTCGAATCTACTCTGGATGATCTATCCAATGATGTAGGTTGCAGCCAGTATTTCTTTAAAAAGGTGATTCGGTGAACAGCTCGGGTGACATTCTCTGTGGGAGCAATTATCTCCAGCGACGAAGGGAGGCCGCCGCTGTCGAGACTATATAGGTCACCGAATCAAATTTTTTAAGAAGTACTGGGTGCAACCTACATCATTGGATAGATCATCCAGAGTAGATACGAATAGTCGCATTTATTTTCTGGTATAAGTACTTTGATGAGAGTTATGGAAGAAAGGAAGCGGCAGTTTTTCCATCTATTCCGCCCAAAAACCGAAGGACAGGAGCGGTGTTGTAGTCTGCAAGTCGCACGCCAGCATTGCATAAGTTGCTTATTACTATTGGAGGAGCAAGTTACGAGAAAGATTTCTGCGATATAAGCGCAGGTTTAAAGACCTTATTTAACATACGTGCGTCTTTTCGATAACCTATATAAGTTACTAACAACCCCTAAGGTCGCGCCTAACCGAAGTAAGTTTGTAGGTACGTTACACAGAAAGATGGGTTGTTCGTATGTTATTTACAAGCTAATAGCAGTCGCTAGGTTTGCGAAGATGCGAAAAGATGATGATAGGTAATTGTCGTCAGTCCACTTTATGGTAGCTTGCAACCAAAGTATTACTAACTATCAAATGTTTTGAGATTTGCTCTACGGTGCCATAGTTCTGCTGCAGTCTTGGACTTCATGAGAACAACGTGTGCTTTAATGTTGTGTTTAATTGCTGATCTCTGATGTAGTGATGTTTTTTATGTTCATTCCATAATACATCTACCATTCTGCATTTCTGATAGGTCTGGGGTTTCCTCCCTTGGACGCGTTAAAATCCAAATGAAGTCGATTTTACTTCAAGCAGCTGGACCTCCTCCATTTCAGTGAGACCGTTTCACATGGCGCACTATTAGATAGCGAGTTGTAATTTTTGATGATCGAAGTCGTTTGGCCTAGAACCTCCTAACGGTATTGCCATGTATTGCCTCGTCGTCATTTCAAAAGGTCCCTTATCTGCAGGGCCTGCTTTGGCTCCCGTTTGCGGTAGTATCTTGGCAAGCTTGACCGTGATGTTATAAATTTCTGGATGCCTTTTCTACCCACTGCTTTTTTCTTACTGGTCCACTCCTGCCAGCCTTTTCTTATTTTTTCACTCGTGATCAAAGGAGGAATCCTGGCCTTTTCAGTACTTTGAGTTTTCCTTCCATAATTTTAGTTCATTACGTCCAATTTCTATTATTGTCAATTCTGTTCTCCATGCTTTACATGCACTTCATTGGATTGGGTTCAAATAAATGAATAAATAAATAATTAGAACATCATCGCTTGCGCGATGTTTCGCCGAAGGATGTTATACGCCTTAGAACTCGAGTAGAAACATACTCCGTACTGAGACTGTCAGTCGCCGTCATGCAGTGACAATATACATTCGATTTTGATTCGGATAATTCGGATCCGGCATTCTACAAATCCCAAACAAAAGGATCACGCAAATTGTGGCATTTTCGAAAAGTCACTATTTTCGCTGACTATCGCTCTCATAAAGGTGTTGTTATTAGAGCGGATTTTCGAATAGCTGTGAGAAAGATAACTGTGTTTTTCTTCGGAACCGATATTGGATAGCCGATCCAGATACGGTAACGAGCTCCTGATCGAAATTAGTCATCTGAATGATGCAAAGATCCAGGCTGGAGAGGATCACCCTCATCTGATTCTTATAAATCGAAGGCCGGACTTTTGAAAAATGCTAGTATTCGTACAACCCTTCTTTTAAAAAAAATGCAGATCCAAATTATATCTGTCGGAGTCGGTTCCTTGTACAGTGCACCGCGACGAGCGACAGCCGCGCAAAAGGAGTGCTCGTCTTGTCGTAGTCGCGAAAATCTGTGTCTCCGGTGCGGACTGCGATATGCTAAGAACCTAAAGGAATCACTACTACTTTTGCGGCAAGCGGCGGGCGGCGTACCTCGGGCGGCAAAACTCTTGTAGCCCGCTGCTCACGCAGATGCGAGTCTTGCTGGCGGCAAACGGCTAGGGCGGGCTCCTGGACGTAACTCCAACGCGACGTTGCGCGCTAGTCGCATGCGACGTCGCGGCCCTGAAACGCGGACGTGCGCTCGGTGACGCTCGGTTAGCCGCGGAGCACGAAATTTTGCCAGTGTTAAAGCAGCAATTGATCTACAACAAGTGTGCAGAAGAAAGATGACGTTCAAGTGTGGAGCAAAGGTGGAATTAAAGGAAAAGCTATGGATTTATGCGCCCTTGACCTGTCTTTGAAACCTAGCAAAAGTCTGGGGAGGGGGACGTTCTGCCTGAATGCGGCGCGGGCAAAGACGCGGGACAGTGCCTGCGGAGCCAATTAGCGTCGACTCGCGCAGTGACACCCGCCGCTTCGCGCTCAGCCAGACAGCCCTCGCCGCAGAGGCGATGCTGACCCAGCCAACCACGGGAGCCTGTAGGTCGACCAGATTTGGTGTGATTACGGTCGATAGAGGGATAGGAGGCTCAGACGGCTTGCAGTGGCAGTTCAGAAACTCGGATTGATGTCAACCCTACCATCTTCTACATTAGAATTTCCAGCTCTATCGAATCAACCAGGAAAGAATCTTGTCCCAATAGTCCTTACAACATTTTTTTTTCAGGCGCAGCTAACCTTCGGTAAATATCAGTTTTTATTTATATCAGAATTAACTACGACGCATACTTCCATGCTACTACTGACGTGAACTCTACCATCTCCTGTACTAGAATTTCGATTTCTATCAAATGAGCTAGAAATTACCCTGTCTAAAAAACCCTTAAGAAGGCTTTTAGGCGTTGTTTACTTTCCTTAAATACCAGTTTTATTTATATCAGAATTAATTGTGAGACATACTTCCATGCTGAAATTGCGCGAGGAATATAACTAGATAGACGAGAGACCTTCTAAGAGAACACCAGGTGCTCAACATTTTTGAAGACGACATTATGATCTTTCAGTGCGTAGAGCACGTTCGCAGTTTTAAATTGCACGATGAGTTCGATTTGACAGTCGGTAGACTTCCTAAGAACACCAAAGTACTCTAGTTTTTTCATGAAATTTCATGAGTGTTTCCTAACTCGTTAATTGGTGGAGGAGACATTGGCTATGCAGGTACATTTCCTGTTGGACGCGAGGTCAAAACATCGCTAGAAGCCACAGGGACGAGCAATTTGAAGTATTGTGTGATGAAGTATTGTGTTTATTCTCGGTGAATATTAGATTCGATGAATCACTTATCCACCAGCACCTATCTTCGTCTAGAAATATGTGATGTGTGGATTATAAAGCTCCATAGAAAAAGGAAAAAGTTACGAAATGCTAAAGAGGTGTCATGTTGGAACCAACTCTTTAAACTTCTATTAAAAGATCTCTCGTCTATCTAATTGGAAAACTCGTGCAAGTTTATTAGCCTGGAAGCATGTCCCGAATTCAATCCTGATTTATGTGAATAGAAATCGATATTTAACGAAAATAAACAGCGCATTAAAAAAATCGCTTAAAGGGTCATTGAGGCAGGGTTCTTTTCTGGATCATTCGATAGAGCTTGAAATTCTGATATAGAAGATGGTAGGGCTCAGATCAATCCCAATTTCTGGATTGCCAATGCAAGCCGTCTGAGCCTCCTATCCCTCTATCGATTGTAATCACACCAAATCTGGTCGTCCTCCAGGCTCCCGTGGTTGGTTGGGTCAGCATCGCCTCTGCGGCGAGGGCTGTCTGGCTGAGCGCGAAGCGACGGGTGTCACCGCGCGAGTCGACGCTAATTGACTCCGCAGGCACTGTCCCGCGTCTTTGCCTGCGCCGCTTTCAAGCAGAACGTCCCTCACCCAAAAGTCTGACGTCTCTCCTTGAAAACTTCAAACGCTTGATAACAAGGACAAATTCAAAGGAAATTTGTGAAAATTTTAGAGGACTTACAAACACTTGCTTGCGAAACTTCTACTTAATAATCCCGGCCCAGTTTTGGTACCGAATTTTCCCCACCAGGTCCTTGGCCGTTTCCTTCACTCCTTTGAAACAGATTGAGTCTCATTTCATCCGCACTCTGCTAACAAATGCTCCCACTTTAAGAAGCAATCTTCAAAAAGATCGTGAACTTTCGAGTAATAGACGATACTCGTAAGTTCACGCGCGATAGACATGTGTGGAGATATAACAGCTAACTTCGCTAGGATTCTATGCACTCTAATTTGTCACCGGTTAACAGAACACTAGTACGAGCGGAGTACGCATAGAGATGGACACAGAATTCCCTTCCAGGAGACATCGGACGTGTCTCACACAACTACTTTCCTCCCTTTACTCGAAAAACCCGGTCGAAAGTCGCCGACACGCACTTTCGAGATCTAGCGCGAGTCACCAGCCGTCCCTGTCGCAAGCGTTAGGCCTTGTTTAGTGAGCGCGCGACGCGCGACGCGCGACGCGATGCGTGCGTAGTGGCCAAATCGATCGAGCGACGCGATTGATCAATTCGGCCACTACACATGGCATCGCGTCGCGCGTCGCGTGCACATTAAACAAGACCTTACTAGTCGTCCTGTCGGAAGCAGTCGGACCGCGACAACTCGTCCAGTTTCGTCGCGCACCGCGCGCAACGCCAAGGAGGGTTCGTGCGGCGTTGGAGTTATGTCTGCCCCCGGCACGAAACTGTTCTCTTTCTGGGGACCTACTGCTGCTATTCGCTTTTCCACCTGCTGTCTGCGCTCTGGCCGATCCCTTCATCGGTCGGATAGAGCGCATACAGAACGCAACGGCGGCAAATCGGCTGCAATAGTGATGTGAATCGCCGCCTCCGCCCAACACCTTGCCGCAAATGTGCGGCTACGGCACGCCTTGCCGCCATTTGCCGCTGGCGGCAAGCTCTGCGTTTCTGCGCTGTGGTTAAGGATAGACCCGCCGCTCTGCCGCAAAAGTGTGCGGAGGTCTTAAGGCCACTAACACGCCGTTTAACTTAATGGATTGTGACGTTGTGATCGCAGAATAACGCCAGAACTGTTTATACTCGAAAAATTCACCGCAGTTGCTCACACTGACTAAATGGGACGGATGCTTTATCCCGACGACTCAACTTTTTTTCTTAACACCATAATTTCATACAAGTATGAAGACACAGTACTCTCCAGCTGCAGTGACGTCTCTCTGGGTCGACCTCTGAATGAAGCCAGGCTCCCTTCCGCTCTGCGTGACGCAGCACTATTCTCTTCGTGTGCGAGTAGAAATAACAAGTAATTGACTTATTAGTGAAGAACAACGACAATTCCAGAGCGGAATAGAAGCTGGTGGGAGGCATACTAGTAGAAAAAGAGGCGGCTGGACTCGATACCGACTCTGCACCGTTTTCTAACCTCCTTTAACGCACTACATAGTTTCACACTCGAACTCATTAGGTAGGAAACAATACGTGCGAAAAATGCATGTCCTTTTGTAATGGTCTTCAAGCACATTCGCCTGCTTATAATTCTGGTCAATTTAATTTTGGTCGATTATCAATAATGTTCGCACCATAATCTAAGTGATTTTTCTGACGTTGCATTAGATATCTGTCCTTGTGAATCTTTACACTTCCGTGTTTGACTTTGAGAAAGTGAATTTCAGTACCCCTAACTTTTATGCGCTTTGGGCTGATGAAGTATAACACTACTTGATTTCCATTCCATTTTTTGCGCTAAGCCTGCGCAGTGAGAGAAGTTCTGCATTTTTTGCCGTCCAGTGTACGTTTTTCTTTCAACCGCCAGTTATTTTTCTTGCATGCAAAGTTTGATCTCTGACCAACTATCGGTCGGACCTTTATACTCCCTAGCGATATCGGAGAACACATTCAAGGATTTCGTATGGAATTTACTTACATGCAAGGCTTCCCGCGATGAGTTGGCAGCCTGCAAACCAAAAAACCCTAGGCTCTAGAAGATTAGAAGGCGTCACCTAACGACTAGCGTTTAAAAATAGCTACTTGAAATATTTGAAGCTTACACTTGGTAAGAAACAGCGCAGAAGGGTACTTTGTCTACTTCGCGGCGTTGCGAGAGATGTTCTATCACATTGTATCCTTTCACTTTAGTTTCCTTGTTTGTCGTCCACGTTTTTGTATTTTTTCCACGTTGTGTTTTTCTCGGTGCAAATTTCAATATTGCCGTGTAAAGGGGCACAGTACCCTTAGTTGAGAACGTATTTTCTTAAAATTGCTGTACTGAGGTGAAGCTAGAGCATTGTGCGTTGGAATACTCCTATGAAGCCCTCGAGGGCCCGCAGGATTAACTTATATAGAAGCATTCTACAGCAACTCGACAGGAAATAAAAACAATAAATATTACACTATACACGATATAATTTATATTATAGATTATCCTCTTTGTAACAGCTACTGTAAATTCTCTGATTATTTGTTTAGTCAAAAAGTGGAGTATCCCAGGGTAGTGATGCAGGTCCTCTTTTGGCTGATCTAACTCTCTCATATTTCGAAAATGTTTACTCTATTAGCCCTTGTTTATAGTAGCGCCGCCGCGCGGCGCGGCACCATAGTCGGAATATTATCGACCGGGCAGCGCGAAAAATCGATATCTATGGCGACCATCCCGCCCCGCCGCGTAGCTGCGCAAGTATAAACCAGGGCTTACCCATCCTAATCTCTACCTGTTCATTCCGTTATATGGATGACATTTTAATGACTGATTGACATTTTAATAGTTGTCCATAACAGTAGCACTATTGAGATTTATAACAAAACTTATCACGTTTATAATAATGGTTTATACCTAGATATTACTCATGACAACGACTACTCACGCAACTATTAAGATATGGAAATAAAGATATCGGGCAGTCGATTAACCACTAAGCTTTATAATAAGACAGATTCTTTTAACTTTAGTATCAAGAGATTTCCTCATTTCGATGCCAATCTGTCATCTAATATCAAAAAAGCCACGATCTATGCAGAAATTCTAAGAATTGCACGCACTTATAGCTTTAAAGAGGATTTTGTAACTAGACTTTTACATACTAAAAGGCTGTCCGAATCAGGTTATGAAAGTAACTTTTTCAATTTCTCGTTATTCAAACTTATTCATAGAAACAAATTCATCCAATATAAATACGATCTAGGTCACACTTAAGTTTGAATTAAAGGACTCTTTATGTAAATGCTCTGTGTTGATGTTTCGTTGCCCAGTGTCGCTTTCATCGGTTCTTTAAAATCATAGTACCTAAACAGTAAAAGCATACACACTAACTCATTGTGAGTGGTGGTGGACTAAAGGGCGTTTGGTGGTTCGGCGCTCTTCATTATTTTTTCTCCTTCACCTTAACTATCCCCTTCCCTAACAACAATTTTCTTTTTCACTAATCCACTCCCTTCCCTATGGTGGATCTTCTCGTTGAACCGCGTTGCGCTCTCCGTGCCACTGCTGCGAGTTGTCGTTGTAGCTGTTGTTGTAGCTTTAAAGAGGATTTTGTAACTAGACTTTTGAGTACTAAAATGCAATTAATTTGGAGCCCTTACGGCGCAAGCAACATGTCTAATATTTATGAGGAGGGCTTTGCGGGAATATACCAAAGGTTTTAATCTAGAACACACGGAACATCCAGTCTAGTGGCGCAAAATCATTCTAGGACTTCCTAGAGCATCAGTGATATTGTCTGTAGGGAATTTGCTGCACTACAAAACACTTTCTATTTGACACCACTTTACCTCGTCTCATAAATCCATTCATTCACGGAGCCTGTCGAGGGAAACCCGCAGCTCTTTTGACTGTCACTAGGCTGCTCTATTAGCTCCGCCTTCTGATTTCGTGGCCGAATCGAGCCTCAGGCGCCTGCCTGGTAGAATATTAGTATCGTGACTCATAGGAGTCACGACACTACCTGTTCAAGGATGTTAACGCCTCTTATTTGTATGCACGTGTTGAGCTAACCTCCGCCCTAAGGATATCATAGGGGATCTGAAAGCCAAAGAAATTGACAAGGCATTCCGGATCGTCAACTGATCAGCCCTATTCCACCCTTGTTCACTGCGTCCTCCTTTAAGCACACTCGCCGTCATGTTCAAGCATGATCACGCAGTAGGTCGTTATCCTCGTTTCATCAGTGTTAGTTGCGCGATATGCATACAAGAAGGTAATCGGACCAAGGTGAGGTCGATGTTAGAGGGTTGAAATCGTTATCATCAATCCTTGCCCTGGAGAACTATGAGTCTCACCAAGGCTGGCAAAGGCCTCCACATACTTTTGCAGCAATACCATTGTCCCGTGCGTCACTATAGGGCAGGGACGTCGAGCTTGCCGCCATGCCGCAGCTGCGGCAGCGGCAGTAATGATTCACCTTATTATTGCCGCCGCTGATGTTCCGCCGATTTGCCGCCGGCAGAAACCGTCTACGCTCTGGCCTTTCGCGGTAGGGAGAAGGCGGGAAAGCGAATAGCAGCAGTAGCTCCCGGCTAGAAATACAGTACCTCGCCGCTCCGTGCCTCTGCCGCTTGTCGCCGGCAAGACTCGAGTATATCTGAGTGGCTGCTTCAAGAGTTTTGTCGCACGCCGCCCGCCGCTTGCCGCAAAAGTGTGCGGAGACCTTAAGGGTAAAGAAATGCGATTACCCAATTTACAAATATTACTCAATTTTATCAAATTACAAAGTACTGCATGGCTCGACCAATCATTAATCAAACGTTATCGAACCTTTGGGATGGACTGAAGCTTACATGGCCTGTTGGAATGGATTCGCTCTCATTATCATTGCTTTTGTTGTAAACATAGGCTTGTCATTAACTTTCAGCGCTATTAATTAGCTATAATGTCGAGTAGTAATGCCATTCCGAAAAGAAGCGTTGCTGTCGGGCGTGACCTACATCAAGCCAGTAAACAATGAGGGTAATTTGTCACGTGAGGATATGGAGGACTGTATGGTCACCTCATCAACAAGCCTTTACTCCCGCCTTTTCATGGCTTTCTTTCTAGTTCTTTTGAATCTCCATTGTGTCTGTACATTAGCCCATCTTAGGTTATACAGATTTAGATTTTGATTTTCCACCTGCTACGCATACGCTCCTCTTTATTCTAACCATAACTATTCTAATGGAAATACGTACCGCCTCTGAAGCTGTAATGTAGGACTGGAAGGTTACGATTTTGATCGCTTCTACAAAATACCGTTGTCATTTCCTATTTGGGAAAGAACCTTGCGGTCGCCTGAAGGAGTTCATGTTTGAAATCTGCGTAGACTGTCTATGTGTGATCTGTCTTAGTCCTGGTTTATAGTTGCACCGCTGCGCGGCGCGGCACCATAGTTGGAATAGGTATCGACCAGGCGGCGTGAAAAATCGATAGCTATGCCAATCATCACGCCGCGCCGCGCGGCGGCGCGAGTATAAAAGGCGCCTTAGCCTTATACCTGCGCCGCCACGCGGCGCGGCACCGCGATCGCCATAGATATTGATTTTTCGCGCCGTTTTTTTCCGTTCGATATCTATTCCGACCATCGTACCGCGCGGCGCAGCGGTGCAAGTATAAACTGGGGCTTAAGTGTATGTTATACTTCGGCGACGTCGCCGGGACAGTGTTGATCTGGGGCTATGCAGTCCGTAGGAGCCCGTTCAACACAGCGTCGCCCACAGCGTCGCCGACAGCGTCGCCGAGAGCTCCGCAGGTGGGTTTTATACTTCCTTCGCTGACGACGTTGCCGACGTCGCCAGCGGTACCGACGACGTCGCCAACAACAGCGTCGGTGTAACTCGTCGCCGTGCACAGCGACAGCCGGCGGGGGTCGAGCGTTCTATCCCCTCATCCTCCTGGCCCGCCCACCCCCAACCCCCTGCGATTGCTCGAGAGTCTAGGGCCCCGTTTATACTTCGTCGCGGCGCGACGCGATGGCTACACAATGAGGCCAAATTGATCGATCCCGTCGCACAATCAATATGGCCCCTATACGTGGCGTCGCGTCGCGCCGCGACAAAGTATAAACGGGGCCTAGTGGCTGCCTTACGAGATACTGGAGACGCAGACATTTGCCACGCCTCTGTTTAAAGGGCGGGGGATAGAAGGCCACTCCGCCACAGCCGGCCGCTGGCCATCGGGCCGCATTATTATGCGTTTTCAATGTCATTCAAAAGTGGCAGAAAGATCAGAGTACTCCATCGGATTGTGGGTTGGTCCGTCGTTCCCGGCACCGCCATCATCCCCACCGGACCTCAAATTACGAAATCGAGAAGTGCAAAAGACGAAGGCAAAAAGCGCCCGTCTTGCGGACCCACAATTAGTTTACAACGAATACTCGCTCCAAGGCCTGCTCAACTATTCCTCCAGTTTCTCGAGAAAAAAAAATGTGGTTTAGAAATTTTTCTAGTGTGTAAAAATAGCAATGTTTAGCGTAATTCGTTCGCTTTAGAGGGAGAGTGATATATTGACTGTTGTGAAAGGTTACCTGAAGGCTGTCAACTTGGTGGCTGTTTAGGAATTGAATACGTGCATGCGGTGTGGTACGGAACATAGAGCTTGGCCGGATATACCCTAGTTGGGAGGGGCTTTCGCAAAGCTTCTCAAAGCCTCTTCACCTCCTCACTTGAATTTGTCAAGCCAAGCAGACATTTTCTCTTTGTTCCTTGGAGCGCGTTGAAGTTCTACTCTGTCTTGTCTACAACTAATTTGTGATTCTCTCATGACCTTTTCCTTCCCCCTCATCCGACATCTCATGCATCTCCGTTTGGAAAACTGCTTCAGATCACACCTATCCATCCTTCTAAAAGCTAAATGTGGTTAGTAAGAGAAAGTTCGCCAGATTAGCAATGGTCGAGCAGGCTACCGTTCATACGAAACAAAAATCTTTCTCATGTCCCGAAACATATTAAGAAAAGCACAAAATGTAAGCAAATTCGAGGCAGGTGTGATCACCTAGCGTTTCCATCCGAAGGTCGGTTACAAATGATGACGTTGAAAACGCGCTCCGATGGTAAAAATGCGCTCTGATGCTACAAGGGACCCGATACACCCCTGCGTCGCCGCTTCACAGACTCTTTCGCCGACGTTATCGACAACGTCGACGACGCTGCCAGCGACGGTGCCGACAACAGCGTCTGCGCTCGGTGTCGGCGACGGGTCGCCGAAGTACAGGGTGGCCGATAAGTAGTGTCGCGATATTTGCGTGCACCTAATTCTCCTATATTTTTCTGAAATCCTATGTCTTTGCGTTCATCGTTAAAGATAATGACTCCAATTTCTTGTGATATATGAAAAATTTTGTTTGTAGCCTCTAAGAGACCGTGATAGGCCCTCGCGAAAGCGGAGAGTCCACCACCGCCGTTGCAACGAAGCTCAGTATTCCATTGAGAACAGTTTAACGGATCATAAAGCAGTGGAGAGAAAAAGAAAACGTAAGCATAAAGGTGAATTCAGGTCGTCCTCGTTCTGCGAATAAAAGGAAGAATCGTGCGATCATTAAGAACAGAATTGACATATGCGACGGCATATCTCTTAACAAAGTCGCAAAGAGCCTCGGAATTGCTCGTTCTACTGTCCAGTCAGCTGTTAAAAATGAACTAGGACCTAATAGCTATCGTGTACTCAACGGACAGCAGTTGACAGAGTCAGCCAAGGAAAACAGAGAGAAAAAATGCAAGGAGCTGTTACGGCTTTTCTCAGTGCGCCGCATCGAAGATGTGCTGTGGATAGATGAGAAAATTTTCACTATCGAAGTCGCACACAATGCTCAGAATGATCGCCAGCTCCTCAGACCCAATCAGAGACACACTCGGAAGAGGGAGATCGTCACAAGATCGTTGTCCCCTAAAGGACTAATGGTGTGGTCTGGCATCACAGCAAACCAGAAGACGCCGCTTGTTTTCGTGGAAAGAAACATGGAAATCGACGCTGAAACTTATCAAGAGGAGGTTTTCAAGAAAGTAGCCCTTCCCTTCTCTGAAACGAATCCCGACATGATCTTTTCTGTGCGCTCCTGCCCATGTAGCGAGGACGACGATTGCGTATCTGGACGCCCCTTCCCTGGATACCTAAGGAAGGATCAATGGCGATCTAACAGTCCGGATTTGTATCTCCTGGACTTTGCCACATAGAAATACCTAAAGCAGAGGCTGGGAAAGAGAACCATCACCAATTTGGACCAGCTTCGCCGCGAACTTTATCAAGCCTGGGCAGAAATCGATGCCAGCTACCAACGGCACACCATGGAATCAATGAGACCAAGTCTTCAAGGCTGCGTAACAGCTATGGGAGGTCACTTCGAAGCATTCTTGTGAAATCCAATCTGCATGTTGTTGGTTATGTTGAAGAATAGTAATTTTGAAAAAATCTCGCGTATTCTTGAAAATATGGCGTTTTTCGCGACGACAATACTTTTCGGCCACCCTGTTTAACGCAGATGTTGTACAGTCCTGCACTTCCAAATGAACAAATGACGCAAGAGGGTGTACTGCATATACGATCAATGGATTCAACCCTGACTTGGAAGTTCTCAGTAACAATAATAGCGCATGTCATTTGTCGTGATGTTAGGCCCAGCCTCAGCGAAGCACCGAACTCGAGCCGAACTGGTGCCTCCTACGCTTGAATGACAAGTCTTCCTTAGGAGGTGCAAATTCCTTGGCATAGGGATCGCGTGAAAGAAATTATAAACCACTGTGAAGTGATCCAACACCAATACGAATAAAAGAACTGTCACGCGGAATATAGGTAGATACTGCGGCCAGACGCGTTGGAGTCACCTCCAACTTGGGTAACTAAACCTTTATCTTTAATATACATAAATAAACACGCACGCGGATAACGAATAACGTATTATAGCATCGATGGTAAACCAATGTAACAATAAGGAAGATATACATGAGGAAAACATAACTACACTACGCGAACAATACATAACAACCAAAATGAGCTTCATGGGAACAAGAACAATACTATGCGAAACCTTAACCAGCTTAATAAACCGACAACGGACAATAGAAATGATGTACAGAGCCAAAACCCCACTTTAGGAAAATATCCAAACCACGCGAGAAAATGGAAAGGCGAAACAATGCAATCCAAGAGCAAATATGATAAAAGAATAACATAACATCAGAATACAAGAATAACAACGAGTTGTGGAGACAGCACAATAAAGAATTACAACGCTACGACACGATTAACACACCGGATACACGCAAACAATGGAAAACAACAAATGCTGAACAAATCGAGACCCTCAAGGACATGCGCAAGGAGTACGAAGGGAGAAACCACGACACAAAACACGCGCGGTACGGAAACACCCCCTCAGACCAACCGCCTCCGGACGCGCACAGCCGCTACACTGCCTGCAAGCCCAAGAACGGGGCTGAAAGCGCTGATTAGGACGAAATCCCTGAAATTCAGGAGGCGCCGAGAAATAGTCAGGGGGACGAGGAGATCCCGCGGCGGTTGAAATGGGGCGCGAAATCCTTCAATGGAGACGACTTGTCGTCACACTGCACGAATTCTGCAAGTCTCCCAGTTTCTTTTCCATAGATCCTCAGCATTTATATTAATTGCTGTCATTCTATGTTTGTGTGTCTTTCGAGGTTGTTATGGTGGAAATGCACAGAAACATGCGCTGACAACAATTTAACAATAAGCAATAACAAGCAACACAATAAATAAAATATACACAACAATAATCATTTTCCTCGGCTTGCTGCCTCCTCCTCCTAGTTTATTTCCTTTTTTGTGTTTGATTTGGTTGCCCGGAGGAAACGTCTTTGACTGACAACGAACTTCATCTCCTTCGTTTATTTTTGATATCCCAAAACAACCATTCATTTCGTGTACCTAAAAAAATGTAGGTTTTAATTCAGCCACACTTCGTTGCATCCAGCTTTCATGCGATGGGCGGAGTTATTGCTATATCGGGTGGAGTTTGATGTTGCGGACATCACTACTTTTGAGGAACTAAACAATATATTTGTTTTTTATGATTTTTAGGGCTTTATTTTTTACAAATTTATTAGTTAAAATCAGGAAGTATCTGTGAATAACTAGCATTGCATTCATGTTTAACATTTTGGATTTTAGGACCGGGCGCATTCAGCGCAGTCGGAGCAGGCGCCGGCTGTCGCGTGCTCCGGATACCAGGTTCCTGGTTCGGATTTCCCGCCCAGGCCAACCAATCCTTCCATCCCTCCGGGGTCGGTGAATTGATACCAGATTTGTGTGGGAAGGATAGAGCGCTGGGTTGTTCATCGGCTAGCCACCGCAAGTTATTGTATTGCCAAATCCGCATTCAAGTCGCCTCCACGACATCCCGTAGAAGTAAAATGCGTGGCGCATCCCAAAAGGAATTAACGACGTCCTTTATCCTTTATTTTAGGACTATTTGCAGTTTCTGTTAAATATTAGCATCAAATTAATATACAGGTTTTTTAGCCTACTTTTCCTTAGCGAAAAATAGACCTTCCTCTAATTCTTCTTCAGCACATCTTCATTGGTCAACTATCGTTTTTGCGGCTTCTTCACATTTTTAAGAAAGTCCCGTGGCTCAGTTCACGTCGTTTCTTTGATACACAGCACATGCGCGGGTCATAGATCACGTTTTACCGCAAACTTGGGTAATTGAACCCACAGTATAAATACATCAAACATATCATATAATGAGAGCACCTTAAACATAATTTGAGAATTAACATAAGAATTGAATGAAGAGGGCAATGAGATAATAAGCATAAGCACAATGCGACCATTCCCAGATGCCTGCATTTTATAATGCTTTCTGTTTGCCAAATGCAACAATCTAGTAATGCTAAAGGATAATTTTTTTACGCGATACCCCACCTTTCGGCTTATTATTGCGAGAAAGTCACGATAATTTTTCTTTTTTTAATATTTTTCTTTTTATACGCTAAGTAATTATCTGTGTACAAATTGGTCCCTGAATTCGATTGTCATAGGGAGCGACCTATTACATAGACGTGGTCAACATTTTTAAGGTTTCTGAACTAAAATACAAATACAACACATGCACGTTTCATAGATCACGTTTTGCCGCAAACTTGGGTAATTAAACCAACAGTATAAATACATCACATGTATCATACGATGAGAGCACCTTCAACTTGATATGGATTTGAAGCAATTTTCGTTAATAGCAAGCATTGAATTTCTACTTGCTATCAACGAATACTGAGCCATTTTTATTCGGATTTAACTAATCATATAGTTCAAAGAGCGCAGGTGTTCCATAAAGGTGTGAAACGCCCGGCGAGCCGGCTCGCCGGCTAATTACTATTTACTGACTACTGAACTCCGAAGTGTAAGCCTTAGCTGTTCGGAGATCGCCTACACTGAGCCGACAAAGCACTGGTCGGACTTCCGACCAGACATCTTGCCCCTTCGGTGGCCGGTGCTGATTAAGATGAAGCCCGTTCGTCGGGTAGTGGCAGCTCCTCACATGCCTCAGCTCCGTCGTTTCACGTCTTCGGCCTTCCTCATCTCATTCAGATTGTTATGTACATCTACATTGTAATGGCGTAGAGCATTCCCGCCCGGTCAAAGGCAGGTGCGGATTCGTGTCCCGCCAGACGCTAGAAGTTTTGATCGCAACAAAACATCGTTGTAACAGCTTACATCTTCGCGTATTTCTTCGCGGTAAACTCCTACGTTACCTTTCGATAAGTCGTTGGTGAATTCGAGCCGAAGTTAGGGAAATGTACTGGACTACCTTGTATTTGGATTAGCCGGTTCCTCATGCCTGACTATGCTTGACCTTTCTCTATCTCCGAAGGAATCCTCCGAATCGCCTAGCCTTCCTTCTTTGATTAATTGGCAACGTTCTGTCGTTCTTTGGGCTATTTGGTGCCACCCGAAAAGAAGACATTTACCCCGGGGGCGATTTATTATACCTGGTGCTATATGGGAGCGTTCCTGTGCGAAGAGGTCTTTGGGGAAACACCGCTCCTTATCTCTAGGTAATACCAGGCTATCCGTCGTTAGTTACGGTTACGTGGTCTACATTAGTAGCCGTTTAGGTGTATGGAAGACCTCCCTCCTTTCAGCACTCAATCTTCGTACTCTTTCATTCCACAAAGAGAACCGTCTGTAAGTTTGTCGTTTCGTGCGTCGGCGCAAAATTAATGACCACTCGAACGGATTCACACGACACTGTACTTCACCTTTACCAAAATTTGTTTCTTCGAGGTGCGATCAAGCGAATGATGATGACGGTTGAATTCACAACAGGAAAACAAATCGATCGATAATGATCGGCTAGTCAATATCGGTCGATCTAATTCCGTAGCAAGAGCAAGACTGTGTAGTTAACCCGGTCCAAGCCTCACTGAATGTCGATAAATTTTAGTCGTGCGGCAACGTACTAGCGAGGGAATTTATCTCTTCAAAACGAAAAGTTTGATGTACAGCTTCATAGTGCACCTACAATATAAAATGAAAGGAAATTGCGCGGCGTATCCCGAAGATAACGACAGATCTAGGCCACAGGCTACTAATTGTTGTTCAACAGCAATCAGTGGACCAGGGATCGGCCCAACAGCCCTGGTGTTAGCTCCAGAAGCGGTTGGATAGCAATTGATCGATATCGATCGACATATCGATTTCGCTGACTTGTTTTTGACCGCGTTCAGCCCCTACATACCCATCATGATCGATAACTTGTTCGATATTGTTTGGTAAATATTTTTCGTCATCTAAATGCCGTCTTACAACTTTCATATTCGCATGACCCTCACCTTTGGTGTCCAAATTTGGGGAACGCATGTTTACTGTTGTGAATCCGTTAGAGTGGTCATTAATTTTGCGCGGACACATGGACAAGGGCACAGTCGGGCGAATCAACAGCTTCGTAGCTAACATAGTGGGACAAGAAATCGGCCGGTGCAGAATTGAGCTCAATATTCCTGCAGTTTTGCTCTAGAATCGTAATCGATCACCCTTTCAATCGATATTGATAGGATGATCGATTATGTTGTCTTGTGGCGGAAAGTATGATCCAGCGGCCATGTGAATTATATCATTATATTATCATGGTTGACTGTTGGGAGTCAGGTTGACTGTTGGAATTCATCGATGGTATCGATCTGTATTGATTGGTCAGGAAATTAGTTTTGTTTATTTGTTCTGAAACTCCTTTGTCAACAATATAGACGGGATAATATAGATTGCGACGTACATACGTCGATCGCTTGGTTGATTCTGTTGACATGCTGGAAGCCATAAGAAACATTTCCAGTGGTCATTAATTTTGCTCGGACCTTCAGATGGACAAAATGACGCTCCAGATTTTACACCTCCTTCTTTCAGACTTTCGTGAAGCAGTCGGCTACAGCCAGACACGAGAAATTTCTGATTTTTAATGCGACCCTTGCCTTTATCTTCGTAGAAAAGTTCCGCGACGCCTCCGCAAATTCATTAATCCTCGAATATCCGGTTGCGCGCGGATTTCGCTGCAAAGCTGCGAGGCCTCTGTCTAACTCGATGAGATCTATGAATACAGAATGCGTCGCTTGAAATCTGATTAAGCTGTTTATCGGCAGTGACGACAATTATTCATCGTATCCGGAGAGACAGACGCAGTTCCTCCTTGATGTCAGCGTAAGAATTCGCCAAGAACTTCGGCTAAATTCTGGCCGAGTTCAACGGTCGTTTCCAAGTATTCTACAGTAAGTCGAGTGCTGCCTTTCATTTCTCTCTAGACAGTTCGGATAGTCACGTTGTAGTTTGGACCGTCGCTCATCAGTGGTCATGTGGATGCGCCATGCACTCTACTTTCGCCCAAATTTCAACATGCACTGAGCAAGCCAATTGGAGCTTTCCAGAGTCGATGTCTTCGCTCTAAACAAGACTTTCTGCTCCATTCAACTGGTATACACCTCGAGCACTCGGAATCGAGCTCCAATTCTATCCGTCATTATCATCCAATTATAATGGTCACTGATCTTTGACGACTCGAGCCTGTCTGGAGCGGGCTCCACTGGTCCGAGCCACGGCTATTACTTAGCCAGCCTCGCTGAGCTTCATGGAGCGGGAAACTAATTGCATCGCCATGAACTCCGTCCAATCTCTACGCCCTTGCTCTTGCCCTTTCCATCCCTCTTTGTGCAGGACGAAAATGACGTCCGTTTTTCCGTCCGCCATATTGAACGGGAGTCGAGGTTTAGGCTGCTCACCTATTCACCCAAGTCTCACATCAACTCTACCAAAACGCGCGAAATTACTGGCCGTTTTTTCTACTTTCGGTACCTGCGTTTCATACATCGCCTCTTTCTTTCTTTTTCTCTACTCCAACGATTATTTAGCAATACATATATCTAAGTCTAAGAAGTTCAACTCTGTGCAGGAGATTTAAAATCTGGCGTTAAGCTATCCTTTTTTGAAGGCGCCAAACATTCCTGTTGTGCGGGCCATAGTAGAGTGATCTGTACGCTTATTTGGCCTGCACGACGTGATTAGCCGGCCATCCAATGGCGACGGTGATGTCTTTCCATTCCTGTAGAAGTCCGATCCTATTCGCTAATCTCGGATTAGTACAAGGTGTTGGTCGACCTGAGTGCGGAGTCGAACCCAAAATCGATTTTGAACGCATCTGAACGAAAATTTCCGTTCTATTTTGATTTTTTTCACATGTGTATACTTTTATTTTTTAAATATTTTTTAACTAGTTAACATGTTTTAACATTAGCACATTTAACATATTTTTAAAAAGCATTTTACTGATTCAATGAATAGGATCTAGACGCATTATATTGTATTTCTGATGCTGTTACAAGTTTTGTTTCGTTCGATTAGAGGGAGTGCAATAAATAAATAAATAAATATTAAAATGGTGTCTACAGTGTCTAAAAAATTTATATACTGCTTAAAAGACAACTTCGCTGCAAGGAAAGGTACTGAAGAAGTTAGTAAGTGCTCATGTGAAAGCGGAAGGAAAAAAGAAATCTGCTGACATATGTGCGGTAGGGATTGCGCCATGCACTCGTCTGATACCTTGCAATTCACACTCGATTGATTGTGTTTGGATTGAATACTTGTCACAATTTCCCAATAAAGTGGCCGTAGCGAATGATTTTGTCTTTTTTAGAGTTTAAAACTTAAAAGTAAAATGTAGGGAGTGCTAAAAATGCAGGTACTGATTCAAAGGCTTCTAACATTAATCCTAGTAAAGCTTTTAGAGATGATTGAGACTCGTATGAAAGCAGAGTACAAAGAGAAGGTTGCGCCATGCACCCGTCTGAAACCACCATTTCAGACTCGATTCGGTGTGCATGGGCTCGATACCTGTTACAATCTTGTTATTAGTTGACCCCAATACCCTGTTATGACCATTTTATGGAGAAATTATGACAAGTATTCCAGCGAAACACAATCAATCGAGTGTAAAATGCAGGAAATCAGACGAGTGTGCGGCGCAATCTCTTCCAATCATACGTTCAGAAAATTTCGATTTTTCTCGCTTTTATGTGAACTTTTAATTTCTTTTGTCCTTTACTGGCAGAAAAGCAATTACCTTCCAAATAGTGTAAACATTTTTTGAGATATTCCATGTATATGTGTACATCTCTATTCAAAAATTTTCCAATTTATTTTTCAGATGCGTGCAATTTTCCTCTTAATAATTGTTATATATATGTAATTCTAATTAAAAATGAACATTTTATTTTTTGATTACTAGACATATATACTTTTCTTTTTTAGATGTTACACCCACTATTGCCGCCTACGCTCACGCTCCTTTTTAGCAGGAGGAGTCTAGCCAGTCTAGGTCTTCGACGCTTGTTTCTGAAGACTTATGCTTCTGATAGCCACTGGTTTATTTGCGTCCATTTTCTCCCTCTGTGCTCCTTCTTTCACATACTTTTCGTCGGCATTAAGAAACTTCGTTGACCCTTAGGAACTCATAAAGGACTGCCTTCTGATTTTCGCCGGGCATTCGTCCGTGTTAACTGTCGCGTTGCGGACATCGCTTGTACGCAG
The DNA here is from genome assembly GCA_947359475.1 of Heligmosomoides polygyrus bakeri. Taxonomy (NCBI): domain Eukaryota; kingdom Metazoa; phylum Nematoda; class Chromadorea; order Rhabditida; family Heligmosomidae; genus Heligmosomoides; species Heligmosomoides polygyrus. The sequence continues at coordinate 8,854,994 of OX375867.1, forward strand.
CGCCTTCGCACGTTCTTCTGACGCCAGAAGGTGTCGGATTGACCCAGTTGGCACTTCTCGATCTAGCTGCAGGAACGCTAATGAAGGGCACTTCGTCTTGCAGTTATTTTCGAAACCTTTTTTGGGTTTATGGCTATTTTCTAGGTCTATGAACACAACTTTCCTAGATCAACTAACTCTTCTTTCTCCTCGAAGTGGACGAATTGATGTGAGATTTACCTGGAAAGTACAGTACACGGATTTGTTTTTATCAGGATAACATGTCATTGCAAAAGCAAAACAGGATCAAATTTACTCCGCGATATCTCTCAGAAGTAGAACGCGTGGCGTATCCCAAACGGATATCGATTGATGACGCCCATTCAGTTATCCCTCATTTCACGTTTTTCTCAATAGCTGTCTGTCATATGTTGTCGAAAACAGTCGTTTGGAGTCTTGACTGTCGCCTACGCCTTCGTTCGATAATGACGTGTGCCAAAATAGCCCAGTTGGTATGCTACCATTCAAGCAAGTGAAGCGAAGCTACCCAGTCAATCCGCTTCCATGTAATACTACTTCGCCTAGTGTTTCTCTGTTGTTGGTTTTTTCGCTGTACTTTCCACACTAGATTAAGGTACCTTTACCAGATGAGTTTTACGATGAATTCAATTACTCGTTTTCATTCGACAACCAATTGTACCCGCACCTCTCGTCGGTGTCGTTCACAAGGTGACGTCGACCTCCATCCAAGAGGTCCCACGCTCCTGCGTCAGCATCCGGTCGACACCGGCACTTAAACGCCATCTGCAGACCGGGGCTCTACTCGCTTCTTCAGAAGAGCGTGGTGCTGGTGTCTGAATTCAACGAGACAGTTCGAACTTGTCCTTCTGCATATGTCGCTTCATCTCGTTCTGAATTGCTTCTAAATCTAAGCCGGATGGCTGCATATTAGCTGTATTAATTATCACTGAGCACGGCTGTAATTGCCTGCTTGTTCTGAGAGAAGAGCTCTTAATTACATGTGAAAGTCCGTGCTAGAAGCTCAATTTCTGTCAGAGTGACGGCTCTGGGTAGAAAACAGTGTCGTCTGCTGAGTCCGTTGATAACAAGGTAGCATGGATCGACATTGAAATATCCTTTGCCCGGTGTGAGTTTGTTCCGTTCCTCTGCCAGCGATTCAGGACCACTAGTGCTAGGTTGGCTTTGCTCATTAGTTGATTCATGAACGATTTGAAGGTCGAGTAAGTCAGTCATTTGTTGTGTCGTTTCATTGCAAACTACAAACTTCCCTATCTGGGAAGAGAGCTGGACATGGGTAACGACCTTGCTGCTGAAATCGCCAGCATGGGAAGCCCTCAGTTAGATTCGCCGGTCAGGTCAAGGATGCCGGCCTCAGGGCCTCGATATTCAACGCCTCTGTACTGCCTGCGATGTGTTACGCGACGGAAACCTGGCCCGACAACAAGACAATCGCCAGAGCGATGCAAACTACGCAACGTGCACTGGAGAGATGTCTTCTGAGGACAAGCCTTCGTCAGCAATGGCAAGAAGGCCTACAAAGCTCAGAGCTACGGGAGAAGTCGCAACTAGCAGACCCGCTGCAGTACATGAAGAAGTCCAAATATCGCTGGGCCGGACACCTGCTTCGACGAAAGGACGGTAGATGAAGTCTCCGTGTCACAGAATGGCTCCCGAGAGACCATAAGAGACTACTGGGACGACCGCCATCGCGATGGGCAGACTCATTCTCAAGATCTTTCAGAGAACGGAGTCTGCCTCACTGGATGCAAACAGCCAGAGATCGAGCGGTCTGGAAGAGTTGTGGTCCCCGCTGAGAAGACCTCCAGCCGACAAAAGGACCATCAAAGTATCAAAGTAAGTACAATCTCCCTTCTCGACGCTTCTGGACTCACCATATAAATAAATAAATAAATAAATAAATAAGTAAATATCATAATATTTAACGAATATTGTTGTGCTCGGTCGAATATTCGAGTAATTATTCAAATAAATTATTCGAATAATTACTCGAATAGTCGAATATTCTACACGGTGCTCCGTCACGCCTATCCGCAAGCCTCGTACTTGCGCGCTTCGCTCGATGTTGCAGTGTCACTAAGTTAAGGACAATCACATCAAGCTTACTGCTCTACTTGTACAGCTTTTTTCCCTACTTAGGAGTACAAAAGGCTGGAAGTACGTACAGTGTATAGTATTATAGGACGATTTCTCCCTTAGTGAAACGGTCACCCATTACTGGTACTGGTCTCCCTTAATGATCCCCCTTAGCGGACGACGTCTTCGGCACGCCATCTGAATTCCTAGGCACATTGGATGACGTTTTCGGCACGCCTACCTGAATTCACAAAAACGCTGAGCGACGTCGTTGGCACGTCTTCCGAATCCCCCGGCACGTATTAGGTTGTAACGAAATAAATGGCACTGAACCACTGTAAATTTAAACAGTTAATATCTCGGCTTGTAGGCAAGTTTATTAATCGAAATAAAAACCTTCTGATTCTACACATCTTTGGCAACGTGACACAAGCTTTTTTATCCCAGTAGCATAAGAATCAGAAGTTCTGGAATTGACGAAATCTTCTAGGGCCCTTTCGGCATCCTGTTGGTATTTGAATATTTTCCCTACCAAGAAGTCGCCAAGATGCTTGAAGAAATGGTAGTCTGTTGGGGAGAGGTTGGGAGAAAACGGAGGATGTGGTAGAGTTTCAATGCTCAGCTCATTCAATTTCTGCAACGTCATTCGTGCTACATGGGGGCGAGCATTGTCGTGCAGAAGGAGAACTCGCCTGCGGTTTACCAAGGCCGGCCGGATATCCTTCAACTTTTTCATCGTTTCTTCAATGTCAATGCAGTACTTCTCTGCCGTGATGGATTCACCGGGAGGGAGGAAGCTGTGGTGAACAATTCCCAGCGAACACCACCATACTGTCACCATTGTTTTCTTTTGGTGCAATTCCGGCTTCGCAAAAACCTTGGGGCTCTCATCGCTGTCCACCCACTGTGCCGATCGTCGCCTGTTGTCGTACATTATCCATTTCTCGTCACAGGCTACGATGCGATCAAGGAATGGGTCCGTTTCGTTCCGTAGAAGCAGTGCGGACGAGATCTCATATCGTCGGTTTCTTTGCTCCTCAGACAGCTCGTGAGGCGCCCATCTTTCCAGCTTTTTGGTCTTTCCAATTTCCTTCAGATGCCGGGCAGCTGTGTTGTGACTGACGCCAAGAACCTTCACTATCTCCCTGGCACCTTTGTGTGGATCCTCCTCTACCACATCTCTCAGCTTGTCCTCATCAACGTCACTATGCCTCCCACGACCTTCATGTTCTTCCAAGCTCTCACCTCCATTCCGGAACTTCTGATACCAACGATACGCCGTCCGAATTGTGGAACATCCTGGACCGAATGCGGCGTTGATCTTCCCGTCCGCCTCCTTAGCTGTAGTGCCCAGCTTGAATTCATACAAGTAAATGCCTCGGATTACCCTTTTGTCCATCTGCAAAAAAGTCAATAAAACTCTAAAGTTTTCCCACTTTTACATAGAAAATTTGGTACTCTCCGGTAGAGCAAAGTTTGCGCTTCTAAATGATATGCCACATGTTACGGTTTGTTCTTGATCAAAGGCGTAAAGACGCGCCAAAAAATGGCGCGAGCCAGTGCCATTTAATTCGTTACAACTTAATAGAAGAGTCTGCATATTTTCCGCTATCTTCGCGCCCCCTAATTTGATCAGTATTGACTGGCGGTGATCGATACTACAAAAACGAACCTCAGATTTATGTTGAGCAACCTCGACTACCCTAGGACTAAAGTTTTGTACCGCCTGGACGACCTGTATCACCTGTTGTCCCGTTGATCATCGACTTGCTCGAGCGGGCGCCAGCAGCGTCTCCATTCGTCCCTGTCGCGTGCCAGAGTGGTCCAATGGATCCTCCTCGCTCGAGGGACACGAAGAGCGTCATATCGGTCGTTCAGGGCTTTCACGAAGAAGTCCGACCAACGCGTTGGTGGGCGTCCTGGTGTTCTTTTGACATCCCGCGGAATCCAGTCTGTGACGGCTCTCGTCCAGCGGGTGTCTGCGAATCGCATTACGTGGCCGGCCCACCTAATTTTCGACGACTTGGCCCATGCGACAGCGTCTCTGATCTTCGAACGTCGGCGAAGCTCGGAACTCCGGAGACCTTCTCTCACTTGCGTGAGTCGTGTCACTCCGAGCATCGTCCTCTCGATTCCACGCTGCGCGACGCTGATCGCGTGTTCATCCTGCTTTCGTATAGCCCAGGTCTCTGAGGCGTATGTTAGGGCAGGAAGAACAGTGGAGTCGAATAGGTGGGCACGGAGTCGGACGTTCTTCGTTTTCTTCACGACTTCTTCGACGCTCTTGAAAGCTCCCCAAGCCGCTCGTTTCCTCCTGCTCAGCTCTGGTGCTAGGTCGTTGGCCATGTTGACTTCGCGACCCAGATACACATAGCTGGAGCATTCGGAGATGTTCGTTCCGTTGAGCGAGAATGGGGCATCAGAAACCCATCCGTTCTTCATGAACATCGTCTTCGTAAGATTCAGCTGCAGTCCAACGCTTCCACATACACGATCGAAGTCGGCCAGCATTCGCTCCGCCTGAGTGATGCTCGGTGTTATGAGCACGATGTCGTCAGCGAAGCGAAGATGGTGCAGTTGCCGGCCGTCGACCTTCACTCCCATGTCATCCCATTCTAGTTCGCGCATGACGTTTTCGAGGGTGGCGCTGAAGAGCTTCGGGGATATGGTATCCCCTTGTCGAACCCCTCTCTTCACGTCAATGACGACGTCGTTGTAGAATGGTGAGATCTTGGTCGTGAATCCACTGTACAGCTCTCGAAGGACTCTGATGTACTGAGTAGGAACGCCCTGGGTGAGCAGGGCTTCCATAACCGCTTCAGTCTCGACGGAGTCGAATGCCTTCTTCAGGTCAATGAACGTAAGGCAAAGCGGCAGCTTGTACTCTCGCGACACTTCGATGAGCTTCGTAATGGTGTGTATGTGGTCGATCGTGCTGAATCCTCTCCGAAATCCTGCTTGTTCGCATGGCTGTCCTTCGTCCAGCGTTCGGCCGATCCTATTCAGGATGACTCGAGTGAACAGCTTGTAGACTACGGACAACAGGCAGATCGGGCGATAGTTGCCAATGTCGTGCACGTCTCCCTTCTTGTACAGCAAGACGGTCTTGCTGGTCTTCCACTGAGATGGAACCTTGCATTCGGATAGGTAGCGTGTGAAGAGCCGCGCCAAGGTGTTGATGAGCGCTGGCGGGAGGTTCTTCAGGTGTTCAGCTCTGATCCTGTCAGGACCGGGTGCTGTACGTTTCTTCACCGACGAGATGGCGTGTCGGATCTCGGAAGGGAGAACAGAGGGGATGACGTATCCATCCTGCGGAAGATGGCGTAGGGGCAGGTGGACGTGGCTATCGAAGAGATCGGAGTAGAAGTCGTGGATGACTTTCTCCATGGTCCTTCTGGAAGAGGTGACGGTTCCGTCAGGACGTCGGAGAGCGGTCATCTTGGTCTTGAAGTTGGCGAAGTTCCGGCGGGCATTGCGGATGCTCAGCCCTGCCTCTGCTGCTTCAGCCAACACTTCCGCCCTTCTCTCCTTCAGATCTTCCTTTATCGCCGCTCTGCATAGCTTTGCAAGCTCGGACGTCAGTTGATAGTTGCCTGACGCTCGTGCTGCTCCACGTTGGCGTATCAGCTCGAGAGTTTCCGGAGACAGGCGTCTCTTGGTGGTCTTCAAGCTCTCGGCTCCCTTAGCACTATCGTGGAGATGGTGCACGAAGCGATCGTATTCCTCGTCGACGTTGTCCATGACGGCATCTTCCCAAAGGCCGACAAGAGAGGTGTAGAGATCCCAGTTGATGGTCGTTCTGGGACTCCTCTTCTTGAACTTCGCGGCCTTCTCTCCTTGACGCGAAAAGCGGAACCTCGCGCGAAGGAGGCGGTGGTCCGATCCCGTGTAGAACTTGGGGACAACGGAGACATCGGTCAGGCAATACTTGCGATTGAAGATGATGTGGTCGATCTCGTTGTGGAACTGGCCACCGGGGGATTCCCAGGTCCATCGTAGGGAGGGAGGCTTCTGGAACTGCGAGTTTCCATGGATGGTCTTGGTCGACATGATAAACTCAGACAGCCTTTCACCTTGCTCGTTCCACTCCAAACCGTGGGTTCCGATGTGAAGTTCTTCCGGCGACCTTCGGCCCGACCTTGGCGTTGAAGTCGCCGACGATCACCTTGTAGAAGGTGTGATCTTCCTTATAGAACTTCTCCAGCTCCACGTAGAAGGCCTCGATGTCTTCGTCGTCGTAGTCGGATGTTGGGGCATACGCGACGAACACAGTCAAGGCTGGCACGGAGCCACATCGCTTCAGTCGCAGACGTCCGATTCGGCTTGTCAGAGACTCGTACGAATCGATGTTCATGGCCAAGTGCGTGTTGACGAGGACACCAACGCCGCCTACTCCCCTGCTGTCGCATGTTCCGAGGAACAGTTCTTCTCCGGAGTCGTAGGCGGCGTGTAGGGGGTGGTGTCTTCTCGTCTCGGTCAGTCCGATGACGTCGTACTTGATCTTCCTGGCTTGCATCATCAGGTCCTCGACGGATGCTTCCGACGCAAGCGTGCGGGCGTTGTAAGTACAGATCGTCATCCTAGTCCTTCTCAGTTTGCGCAGCCTGGTTAGGCCCTGAGATTTTAGCAGCCTCTCCGTACTCGTCCTTCCCATCGCTGCAGAAATGGGGGCTCTTTCGGGGTCAGGGGAATGAGGCCCTTTAGTGCTGCTGTGTTTGACTGGAATACAACACGGGTAGCTAGTCAGGCTCTGTCGTGCGGGCGGGGTACTCCGGGCAGCCAGCCAGACTGCCCGAAGGGGCGGGGCGAGACTTAAGGCGGCCTCGAATCGCCTTACATGTACTCCCAGTCTACCGAGTGCAAGCTTTTGGCCGAGCCGACACAGTTACAATCCGCACAGTCACGGACACATCCACGCACACTGTGCACGAACATGCCGCTCCCACGCACAAGGAACGCATCGACCCGACACAGCAGGAGCAAGGAGTCCATCCCCTGCATCCCACCTGCGTCTCTGGGCAGTACACGGTCGCATTTGGTTCGCGTTTAATTCCCCTATTCACCACCCGGGGACGCGCCACGTGGCCCTGCGACAAGCGGCCCGAGATCCCTCTTAACAAGAGAGCCCGAAGGCTCTCTATCGAGGGAGATCCGTGGGCCTGGACGACATCAACAAAAAAATCGGTAGTTTGATCAATGGCGGTTGATGGCGATCGATACTTCAAAAGAGAACCTCAGATTCGTGTTCAGCGACCTCGATTGCCCCAGGGCTGAAGTTCCCACGCAGGGAGAAGACGTCTGGGTATTTTCGCTATTTTCGTGCCGTAATTTTCCCCCGATTTCTCCTTATTTGATGACTAATTTCTGCGGTGGCGTCTATCGATACTATGACTCAGCGCTTAGCGCGTTATTATATTCTACATTTTTTCGATTTTCGGTTATTCGTTCGAATTCGAACATCGATGGTTCAATAAGGTCGAACATTCGTATGAATTCGAAGATCAAAAAGTAGAAATATTTAAATATATTTGTTATGATTTGAAAATCAATATTTCAGCTTTATTTGAAGATCTAATATTTTTATTCAATTATCGAATAAACTTCAAATTTTTAAGCACAGATCCTGAAATTGAACGAACAGTTCGACTATTCGAATATTCGATCAAACGAAAAATGAGGTTTACGATTTTTATTTGAAAAAATTGAAGAGCGAATACATTCGGTCGTTCATTCGCTCGATTTTTTACGACGTCAAATAAATTCGTTCATTCGTTCGTTCGAAAAAATTTCTCACAAGCACATCTATAAAATAAATAAATAAATAAATAAAAATTTATATTCAATCAATCTTAACTCTTGTTCATCATGTTCTCTTTTTGACATATTCTATATTTTATTTTATATTTTTATTATTTTATTATTTTTTATTTTTATTGTTTTATTTTTATTTTTATTTTTATTATATTTATTCATATTATTTTATATACATATTTATCCGCCCACGTATGAATCACCAATAATTCAAGGTGAAATTTCCGATAACTATTCCACAGACTAATCGCAGAAGACGAATAATTCGTGCTATTCGTTACTTTCGGCTACTAGTCTTGGTTTTTTCACAATGCACGGTGAATGTCGCGAATATGCGCAGCAGGAGTGCGAGAAAGCGCAGCGAGTGGTGGGAACGCGTCCCCTACCGTGATCGCGGCAGCCAATCACGTGCCTCTCTCTCTGTCTGAGCCGTTGTCTGATTGGCTGTGGCGGCTACGATAGGAGCAACTGCACGTTTTCGACCACAGCGGTGCGTTTTCCCGACGTGAACCCTTTGTTCTGTGCTTCTATCGCCTTTCACTTCGCTTCTACCCGTTTCCCTACTGCACCATGATATTCTCTGCAGAACCTCTGTATTTATTACGTCTTATGATCGCAGAACAAGGCATGCTGAAAGGTTGCTGGAACATCTGAATTCCGACCAGGCCCTCAAACTTGGGTAATTAAACCATGCGTCTAGGTTTAAAGGAAGAGTTGTTAACACAGAGTGGAAACACTCAACTCTTCAGAAAAGCAGTGATCCATGTGGCGAGCCCTACTGCTATGAATTTTTGAAGTGGACATCATGGTCCGTTCGCCATCGCGTTCTGTTCTGTTTCGTTTCTTCAATGTTTGCTCCTCGAAACGATGTTTCGTTGCTTCAATTAGTCTCCCTTATTCCTCAGGATAGCTTGTTCTTGTAATCCCCTGAGCTCTCGTTATTCGTCCCCCGACCGTATATCCTCCTGATGTGACTTAAAAGACGTCGCATATTTCTTCTGTTGTACTACCGTCTCTGAAGAATACAACCAGTTCGGATAAGAAGAAAGCAGCCTAAAAGAGCCGAAGTCAGCTGCTTCCACTTTATGGTTGCTTAAACGGTGGTTTTAAGCCACGTTATAAGAGCAAAATCGAATATCGTCATCGTTGTGTTAAGTGCCGCGATTACGTTTCATTCTTCTCGTCCTTGCTGCTATATTTGCGTTCGCGATTCTTCTTCCTGCTCCAATCTGTCTCTTTTATCCTTCTAGAATGGTCTGTTCTTGCAATCCCCTAAGCTCTCATTGTTCGTCACCCAGCCATGTATCTTTCTGGCTGTGATTCGGAAAACACGCTCCAGCTTTCTTCTCTTGTTCAGCTCTAAGGCAATACTACAGAGGGAGCCATAGGTCCTGCGACAAATTTCGCGCCTTCGTTACCGTGAAAGGTGTCGATTTTTTAACTAAGTGTTAACCATTCTTCAATGCATTCCTTCTAGCATATTACTTATAGTTTTCAGAAATGTACGTTCTTTTTGTAAAGATTGGTGGATGTGCGTTCAAAAAGAGCCTAGTCCTCGCCTAAAGTTACCTGGAGGGTATGCTGAAGAGGCATCTCCTTCCTTGGGCTCGACACAGGAGTAATGCCAACACCATTTACTCGATTTCATACCTACAGAGAAATGGCCAGTAAATTCTCCAGGTCTCAACGTTTATTTATTTATTTATTCCGACATGTGATGCAGCACATGTGAAGCCGTGCACGTGAACGAACTCACCATTGTAACCATTGATCACAGTAACGTAACTTTAAAACCAGTAGAACAAATAAAATCGGTGACCATTAAAAATGACTTAACAACGGTTGGACGACTGGCGACTCCGCCTGACAGGGTGATCATAAAGGAAGGAAAAGACTGCCAGCAATGGCTAAAGGCTCTGAAACACAAACTGAAAACAAGCTCTGGAAACTGGTTCTGGAACACACTTTTGAAGGCCGCGATTCTTGGAGGAATCTGGATGCGCTTACTTAACGTTGATATGTATAGACCACTTCAGAGCAGAAAGCTGCTGTACATGACACAGTAGCGTAGAAAGTCTGAAGCCCTTCTTGAAAAAACCCTTGGACGAGATTCCCCAAGAAGTTCTGCGACGCGCCGTGGGTAGCTACTGCGAACGTCTGCAGCCTATTTATTGCAAAGGCAAAACCTGATCATATTCAATGGTTCTCTGAGAGTTTGTTCGTTAAAGCATGGGTAAACTGTGACCTAAATTTCGTTTGTTCCCATCCTTCTCGACCGGAGCTACGCGGCAAAGTTTCTTGTTGTAGGACTTATGGTTCACTCTGTAGACGTCGTGCTAGGGTTCGAGCTTCCTAGGTCCGGCTTTGGAGGTTCACCCGAATCACTCTCTTAGGCCTGTGATATACTCCCGCATCGCTCCAGCGACGGGCGCGGGGCAACTGTCAACGGCGCGCCTTTGCTGCAGTGGCGGACGGCGCGGTTGTGAGCTGACGCGCCATCGCTCCCGCGATGCGTCGCAGAGGGGTTTATACCTCCGCGGAGTGAAACATACTCCCGTGCGACGGGCAGCGATGGTCGCGGAGCGGGGAGCGCTTGTCGTGCCCTATTCTCTCCACTTCCGCCCACTTATTTCGACACTTCCTTGGTTCGTAACCATAATTCAACCAATTTCAACACATGTCTGGTGATGTTGGGTGGTCACATAATGTCTCTGTTGTTCTCCTCGTAGAGTATTCGTCGTGGCTAGACTCATTTTGGGTTTTTTTCGACGGCTTGAACGGCTACTTTTTGAGGAGATATTTTCTAGGCCGTTTTTTCTCACTTTTGTGCCCATCCTCGCATTTGTTTCGCCTCTGAACTTCCTAGCCACCGAAATCTACATTTCTGTGCTGGACAAGTCAGAGGGAGGTGTTGATGAAATGTCCGGCACAGAAGTGTGCCAACTTAACAGCTAGTTTTTTGAGGAGATATTTTTCTAGGCCGTTTTTTCCCACTTTTGTGCCGATCCACGCATTTGTTTCGCCTCTGAACTTCCTCACCGGCAAAAAGCAGAACACCACTTGGGAAAAATAGGGCCACAACTGAAACGATACCGTGCTGGACACGTCACGAGAACCCTCTCGTGTCGTGTCGAGCACAGAAACGTGGGTGTCCGTGCCTGTGTATGAAATCAGAAAACGAAAGAAATGCATGAGACGACACAAGCATGGCGGAAACGGAGCAGCTTCGACCCGGTGTCACCGAAAACATGCTATACCTTGGACGGGTTTTGTACGCGAAAGGAAATTATGCTGCAGCAAAAAAGTGGCTCATGGAGGCAGCGAACACCACATGTGACGACGATGAGTCGGTCGAGCGCGAGCACATCATGGCCGCTCGTGAGATGCTTCAGTGGAAGGCGCAGAACTTCACTCGATACTGTCCCTAACTCTCATCCCTCCTCGACGATGTCGCATGCGATGATTGGCCTTTCGTGTTCATTCTCCTTTCGCTTCTATTGTCTGTCTGTATTTCTTTCATGTGATCCAGTGACAATGTCACCAACCGGTTCCATGCACGAGTACTGTCTGTGATAGAAGGGTCATATTTGTTGCGTCGCTAAATCTCTTTTGAAGAGCTTGCATGTATTTTTCGCCTTACAATAAACACGTTATGCAGGAAACCCCTTAGCTAAACATGACATCGACGAAATACCGTTGAAAACCACAATCCTACAAGGGTTTATGGATCAGATGGCGATAAAACAGGAAAAACACGAAATCACGAACGTAACGATCGACAAAACAAGAAAACCAAGAAGAAATGCACTGAATCAGCTGATTCGCTAAAATTCTGCAAAAGCCTCCGTCTGCAGAACTGCGTGAACTATGTCAGCATCAGCAGTGGCGAGCCGTCGCGTCGCTGTGCAGCCCCGCGTCGCTGCAGCGGACGGAAGTATACCATAGGCCTTACTCGGCAGCAAACCGGTGGGTGCATGCTGCCACTACTGTCTTTAGCTGTGGAATGTGAGAAGGTACAAACTAACTAACCGTTGTTCTCGACCGTCCTCCACCGAGTGCAACAACATACTGAGCCTACTATGATTCGCAAGGGATATTTATGCCCTCGCTTGCCGCGAGGCTCCAGTGGGTCCTACCACAGAGAGTCACGTGCTTACGTTTGAATATCCTATAGGAAACTACATACAATAGCGAATACCGTACACCATAATAGCAATGAATGGACCCGTGGTTCTGAATAGCGTTGTAGCAAAGTTGTAGCCAGCTTGATTCACTCTATGATCGTTTCACCGGCTATTTTAAGCTGCATGCACTCTTTAAGACCTTCCCACTCAACTTCTATATTTATCCCAGGAAATCCTTCTGACTTCAATTCCTAGAACGCCCTCGAGTTTTTCCGCTGCAGCTAATTTCATATGGAGTTTCCTTCGAGGCTTCCCACCGACATACATTCCTTCGGATAATGTTGTCGAACTCTGGCAACAACCGGCTCAACTTGACTACACGCTGCTAGGGTCTCTCTCTGCTGCCGTAAGAGTAAACCGATAGGTAACATTGGTTCAGGTTCTTTCAGCGTCAGCAGTTTTGTAGCCATTTTAAAAAAATTTACAAGGGCGGCTTTTTAGTTCGATTTTGATTGCTTTGTCTACATAATTGGCCTGGACTGGTCTCATTTTGCATACGTCAAACGGTTAGACATCTATGTAGATGTAATTGCCTTCCAACTGCCATCAATTTTTTGCAGAGGCACAGACAGTGCGAAGCACAGACAAATTAGCTCTATTATATATGACTGGTATGAACGTCGGGCAACGTAACCCGTTTTATTTGAACCCGCCAGCTCCCTGGTCAATGCCTCCTCAACACGTTGATTTGGAGCTAAGATGAATCGATTTCGATTGGCTTATCCGGCCGCGTAATCATCCGCGCGCAGCGCGTGAAACGTTTAATCGTCGGCGAAGATCAATAATACTGATCGATATGCAAGTGCGTTCCAGCGGTCGCCAATGTTTTGCAGGCGCATTGACAGATATGCGAACAGACAATTTAACTACATTATATAAGCAGCTAGACATGACCGAAGATCATTTTTGCTACTCCATAGGTAAGTGCCTTCCAGAGGCTATTCTTTTGCTGCGGACGCACGGAGAGACGCACGGATAGGCGAATTAACTCAATTTTATGAGACCACCAAACCCAGCCAGGTTTATCCTTGCATGTTTCCTCAATGGAACCCAAAGGTGTAGTGCATGGCGCACTCTAATCCCAAACCTTTAGACAATATTGCTCCAGTACAAACACAAATCTTACACCGAGCCTAGCACATGTTTTTCATGCGCAGAACAGAACCTGCTCACTTTTGGAGTGTGTCATGTACTTAATGTTATCTCACCTCTTCTGAATCATTTGGAAGATCATGTTATGATTATTACCACTTCAGTGTCATAAACCGCAATCGATAGTATGGATCGATAATGTTTAGCTCTTATGCAACATCCCTGCCGATCAATACATTTGTGTGATTCTTTTGTCGAACGGAGGCTAGCTGCTTTATGCTGATTTTTCCATCCATGTGCTGTGAGCTCTTTGCTCCTCAAGCGGTCATTAATTCTGCGCGGATGGATGGCTAGACATACGGACTGATTTTTTAGTTGTTAAGATTATGTATTGCCATATGCGTCTCACATCAATGTTATAGATCATTGCAGCATATCTTGGTATAGCAATCGATACTATGGATCGATAATGTTTACCTCTTATGCAACATCCCTGCCGATCAATATATTGTGTGATTCTTCTTCCGACCGGCGACTAGCTGATTTATGCTCATTTATCCATCCGTTTTGTGAGCTAATTGCTGCTCAAACGGTCATTAATTCTGCGCGGACGGATGGCCACACATACGGACTGATTTTTTAGTTATTAGGGTTATGCATCACCATATGCGTCGCACATCAATAATAAGTCACTGCAACATATCTTGGTATAGCATTCGATAATATGGATCGATAATGTGTAGTTGCTATGGAACATCCGTGCCGATCAATATAATCGTGTGAGGACTCTTTTCTCGAAAGAGGACTGGCTGCCTTATGCTGATTTATCCATTCATGTGATGTGAGCTCTTTGCTCCTAAAGCGGTCATTAATTTTGCGCGCACAGATGGACGGACACACGGACCGATTTTTGTAAAGTTGGTAGAATTACTCCTCTAAGCTTAATTTTTTTGCAATTATTGTAATTTTTTGTAATTTTACTCTTTTATTCTACATAGTTCTTCTTCCGGTCGTACTGAATTTTGACCTTTAATCTCATCATCGAAAATCCACGTAGTTTGTCATCAGTGCTGTTCTATCAGTGCTCAGCACGTCTTCTTGACGTATACAATAAATAAATAAATAAATATGGCATCCTATAAGAAATTGGATTGTGCCTTACCATGTCAGCTTCAATTGTCGACGGTTTCGAAACCGCTCCAAACTGATAAAGAAGTGCAAACGTCGCCATTTCACATGGAGCACTTGAATTATTACGTGGATTTTGCTGAAAGCAGCAGTTCTTCTGTCTTATTCTCGTTTTCAGCTTTGCGTGCTTATCCATCAAAAAACTGAAGCGCTTTCATGTCCTTCCCAGCCATCAAATGTTGCTTCTCTATCTCCGATGAATTATTCCGAAAAGGCCTTTTTCTTCGCCGCCGTCAATAATCCCTTGTTTTCACGCGCTCTTTTCGAGAAATGACCAATTCTTCGTGGAGTTCCGATTCTGAAGGAACCGCTTTGCAGAGCGATGCCGGACACGTCGCGAAGTATAATCGACACCATCTTGCGGATAAACACCTCGGCCTATGTGATCACCATCGTCATCGGAGTGATGGGCAATCTGTGGGTGGCATGGAAGGTTAGCTTGCTCATCTGCTTAGAATTCTTCTCTAAACGTTTTCGATTCATCTGATAAGTGCTCGTCAATGTAGGAAATTTTATTTAAAAAAATTATTTTTTGGAGAAAAATAATGGTTAGAGGGATGACTTAGAGTGCATCAAGGCAGCAGTTTTTTTTTTGAGCTAAAAGAAGAGGTTGCGTCGGCACTTGTCCAAGGCGTTACGATTTTCATTTGATTGATAGCAAAAATTATATTTGCGTAGTGGTACACACTTATCGCTCCACATCAACTTCGTTGATTTTAAGAAGTCTTTTGATAGTGTCCACCTCTAGTCACTGTGGGGAATACAAAGGCTCTAAGGAGTCCCTGCGATCTTCGTCGAGATATTTAGAAGTCTATATCAAAACTTCTTGTGTTGTGTGCAGTCAACTCTTAGAAGTACAAGTTACTTCGAGGTCACCACAGGAGTCAGGTAGGGATGTGTTCTCTCACCGTTGCTATTCAACGTTGCACTCGACTTTGTAATGAGAAGAACGACAGCCGAAGTACATGAAGGTATTCCTTGGTTTAGGGGACGCCTTATGGACCTGGACTTTGCCGATGGCATCGCCGCATTCGCTGAGGACAACGATAGCTTACAAAGAATTGCAGAACGCATTAGCCGAGAAGCAGGCAACATTGGACTCCGAATTACGTAGCTACGCAGCTAAGTACCGAAAAATCAAAGGTCATGCACGTAGGAGTTACGAGCCAAAGGGACGGCATCTACATAGGATCGGACCGCTTGGAAGTAGTGAACAACTTCACCTACTTGGGAAGTACGATCACCAATGATGGGGATGCTGAGGCGACGTTCGTTGTAGCATCGCGAAGGCGACAGCAATATTCCGAAGGCTCAGACCACTGTGGACGTCGTCCTCTATTTCAGATAACGTAAAGCTGCGTTTTGTGTTCGTCGATAGTCGTCCCAACTGCAATGTACTCTAGCGAAACATGGAAGACGTCAACTACGAGGGCAACATAACTCCAACGCCGCGCGAACCCCCCTGACGGTGCGCGACGAAATTGGACGGGTTGTCGCGGTCCGATGCTTCCGACGGCTAGAAACGCTTCCTACAGGGACATGCGCACGCCTTTGCCTTATTTCAACGTTTCTTGGAGATGTTATATGAATGTGGTTTCATTAGGACGATCAGCGACAGTTTATACAGGAATCCTGGCCATGTGGATGGTTTCAAGCGTCAGTATTTGCCAACTACAACTTCTTCGGTCAATCTTTACCCGTGATTATGGTTATGTACTACGGAAAAAGGTCACTATCACCCATTCTCGGATCAATTGTCCTACTGCAGACTGTTGCCTACACATTCTGTGGGATCTTAAGTTCCTTGCTAGGAATGTGGCCTGGGAGCTTAAACACTGCGAGCATTTCGTGCTCCGCGGCTAACCATTCGTCACCGAGCGCACGTCAGCGTTTCAGCGCCGCGACGTTGCACGCGGCTAGCGCGCGACGTCGCGTTGGAGTTAGGTCCTGGCGCCCGTCAACTAGCATCATCAGACGGGTCAACGCGTTCCATTGCAAATGTCTGCGGCAAATTATGAGTCGTTATCATACGTTAGGCGCCTTTTATACTTCCGCCGCGGCGCGGCGCGTCAATTTGGGGAGCGGTGCGGCCAGTTGCGCCGCGCCCCGAATTTGACGCGCCGCTGCGCGATTGCAGTTTAGAAAGGGGGCGTCAGCGACGCGCGGCCACGAGCTTCTGCGCACTACGGCCTGTGCTCCGAAAACGGTCCATGAGTCATTGAGGGAGCAAAACAGAAAGGATTCGTCTGCCTGATCAGATGGGGAGCGACGAATTCTCTCTTAAGCCTGGAGTCGAAGTCGTCCGCTCAACCTACGGTTGAAACTGGTGAGTGTGGTATTGAGTCGAATCCCCTGCAATGCAAACGGCACTAAGCCACTTCTTATTTTGCGATATGTGCGGGTCCAAAAGTAAAACTGCTGGAAGGTACTCATCGTCGATAACCACTCAGAATTCTTTCTCATATGGCCATTCTGGGGTCGCTGTGCACTAAGCATATCTTTAGCTTGGTATATGAAACTTCGTGAATGCCTACAGATTTCCATTCTCTTCCTAGGTTACAGAAGGTACGGGCTAAGGTTATGGTCACCGATTTCGCCCAAACTCCCTAATCATGCAAACCTAGTAATCGCCTGCAACTTCAAAAACAATGCCAGATTCGTGATCAGCACCCTAAATACCCCCTCCTCCTCCCAATAGGAGAAGTTTGGTCGAAAAGGTGAAATCTCCCACCCTACACCGAGTCTGCCGCGGCTGATTGCGCCGCGCCGCGCCCTTCCCCTCAGCGGCGCGATTCGCCGAATACCGTAACCCAAAATTCCGTCAAGTGTGGTGTTTTGCGGCGGCGGAGTATAGAAGCGATGCAGCGCTGCCTCGCGGCGCGAAAAATCGATAGCTATGCCGACCATCACGCCGCGCCGCGGGGCGGCGCAAGTATAAAAGGCGCCTTACATGGACCACGTGACGAACGAAGAAGTATTGCGGCGCTGTCGCTTTAGCTGTCTCTACGAAACCGTCATGCAACGTCGACTCCGCCTGGCCGGGTACATCCTGCGTATGCCGGAGCACCGCCCGCCGAGATCAGTCATGCAATGGATTCCGCCAGGAAAACGAACCAAAGGACGCCCAAGAAACACGTGGCGTCGCACGCTCCTAAAAGTCATGAATATTTCTAGGCAGGAGTGCGAAGAAATAGCCCAAGACAGACAGCGGTGGAAAGAGCTTGTCACCCTATGCGCTCAACAGCAGGGAGGAACTATGCACTAAGTGCTAAGTACACACTTATCTGCGGCATAACAAAAGCAGCTGTAAGAAACACAGATATCACTTTGATGCTGTTTCAAGTATAAATGAAATTCACAACAAACAAGACCAGAGCTTAGCGCGATCTCCTTTTTCATTGCACTAGATGATTGACGCCTTTAAAACAAATACTGATTCATTATTTTCCTTGAAAAATGAAATCTTCATACAATTTCGAAGACAGTTGACATTTAAATACATGATGAGTACAAACTTGAACATTTCTTGCGGCAGGTTAATTTTTAAAAATTTCAAAGAATGAGAGAATATTAGAATATTACTAAATTTTCCTTGGGCAAGAAATTATCCTAACCTTTTTGGAGAGTCTTCTGTGTAATATGGAAAGAGCTCGTTCTGATTTGGAAGATGTTCAGTTTCGCTTCAAAAACGCCGAAGTTGCTTAGCAGAATGTTCAAGAAAAGTGTCCAATTAGACGAAAAATTTATGTAATCCTTCAGATGAGTGCGCTTAGCAGAGGATTGAATTAAACGAAGCCCTGAAACTAGTCAGTTCCAGGCTCTTCTGGCCTATTCCGCAGTCCATATCGAATCCATTTAGACTCAATCGATACTTAGCTGAAGCAATTCTACAACAGGTGCATGTCTTGAATGCGGGCAGCACTGGGAGGTGCGAGCACGACAGCCAATCGTAGCATCGATCAAACACGCGTCATCCTATCAAGATACCTACCGTACACGCCCTCTCTGAATGGCACGCCTGTCTGATGCGGCCTGATTGGATGTCGCGCTTTCACCACCCAATGCTGTCCACGTTCGCGACATGCACCATACACCATTCAGGTCGGCGTCGTGCTGCTCTTCGGTCACTCGTCATCGGTGCCTCGAAAGATTCTCTACTGTATATTCGTGATTTGCTGTGCAGACCTGCTGGTGCTCTGCGATCTGTCGCTGCTCGTCCACTTCCAGATCTCCAAGCAGTGGATCTTCGGCGAAACGATCTGCAAGGTGAGCGATGATGCTTGCGGCAGGTGATCCCTGACAACGAATTGCCCTGATGCCTTTCAGATGTTCTACTGTGTCGAGGTGCTGAACAAGTTTCTCATCCCCTTCGCCTTGGTGTACATCAGTCGAGCGTCTTATCGGTGAGTTGGTTGCCTTTATACTTCAATCGACAGGAAGCTTGACCAGACAAATCGATCGATGGCCTTCTATTCATAATGGCAATGGAGCGCGGAAACATCAACCTTTGGTATGCTCCCATGAATCCCTACCTAGAAGCAACTTACGCACTTCTAGGTAACTTACTTGCTAGCCTACCTGTAAGTAACTGGCTCAGTCGACTACAAATTACTTACAAATTCCCATAGTGATGATCGCACTTGGTGTTAGGCGAGGTTTATACTTCAGTCTCCGGTCGGCACTATGTTACGAGATCTAACAATATCGATTTGCTGTACCGTCTAATCGATATTTCACGCTTTCAGATCAGTGAGCATTCGGCCCGATAACCTGAAAGGACGACCGGATGCAAGCATGATCGTTGCTAACGTCCTAGCCGCCGCTTCGGTGATTACGCTGATGGTGAGACAGAGAGCTTATGCCGCTAAGAACTTCGACGGAGTGTGAACTGAGCGAACTTCAGGTCTTCGTCGGGTTCTTCTCACACACGAACACGTACTGGGTGCGAAACAGGCCGATGACCGTCTGTAACTTCAACCCGCCCCCGTATTACGGTAGGCGTTACAGTAGTAGATTTGGTCCAAGTCGCGAATGTGGGCAGCAGCATTGGGATTGGGAGGTGGGAGTGCGACAGTCAATCGTAGTCAATCAGGACACCGATTGGGTTTGTATTCTCTAGCAAGCGAGATAGTCGATGCCGCCTGATTGGCTGGCGCGTTCGCAGCTCCCAGTGCTGCCCGCATTCGCGACTAGGATCACAGATTTTTGGAACAGCGGAAAATAACCGAAAACTATGTTTGTCCTGAAGACGTTGGCCTTCTGCAACCTAAAGGGATAGGTGTATTGACGAAATTTTCAAAAAATTCCCTTCTCGGAATAATAGTCCCAACCATTCCGTGAGAGAGTCGGCGTTCCTCCGCTCCATCAATAGGAACGACCATTTTTCCCCTCGTATTGAGTTCTACTTCGGGTTGGTCAGTGCTCAACAGTCCTACCTTTCAGTGACGGCTTTCAATCTGATCGCATTCCTGGTCGGCTACATCATGACGAGCGTCGGCTACGTGTACTTCTACGCCAATGTGCCCATCCTGCTGAAGCGACGCTACTCAACCAACGTGACAAGTAAGCGCGTCAAGCCGAAGTTGTCGTCTTCGTCTTCTTGTGGCGTCAATTCCGCTAGATCCTCTTATAAACGCCATGAGATCATCCCAACGATGATCAAGCCATCATCTGGAGGTGGTCAGCTCTTTCAGCTTCCGTTTCTGTAAGCCGGTAGAAGGGATCTCGCATGGAACCTGATTTTGCAAAGGCTCCGCACGCTTTCCCAGTAAAGGGAGGTGGACTTTACAGAAGCCACACGGCTCATGGCGTCTTCCAGGCGACCTGGAGGATATCGCGGATGTTACGTGCGGTTGAACAGCGCCATTGTGTAAGGCGAACATCGCTGCCCGGAAAGCAGAAGATGCAGGTTCGAGTCCCGCCTGGCGCAAGAGTTTTGATCGCAACAAAACATCCTGTAACAGCACAATGTTAGAATAATTTTTTGTTTAATAAAAAATTTAGTATTTCTTTGAAGGCTTAATTTACTTGCCAATAAAGGAACACTTAGTTCTTAAAAAGAATTTAAGAATTCTATTTAAAAAATTTGAGAAAAAACAATGATTAATGCTTGTTTTAAAAAGCAGAAAAGCGGCAATTTTTTGATGCCAAAAGGAAAGACTGCGCCATGCACTCGTTCAAAACGTCGCGATTTTTATTTGATTGATAGCAGAACTTCTGTTTGCATGCAGTTTGGCACCTGTTAACGATACAACAAAAGCAATTGTAAAGAACATACATATCCTCCCCTAGATGGTTCATGTAAGCAGCATTTACACTATCAATCAAATAAAACTCGCGAAGAGCTTTTCGAGCGCATGGCGTGATCTGGTTTTTTGATGCACTAGATGATTGCTCCCTTGTTGCGCTTTAAAACAAGGTTTTATTTGTTTTTCTAAAGTAAAGATTTTATAAATAAAACCATTATGCTCATTCGGGCAGCTGTAATAAAAAATGTCAAAAAAGCCATACCAAATTTTCCTCGAACAAAAAAAATTATTCTAACCCCTTGGAGAGCCCGTAGTTAACCGCTAAGGGGCTCGTTTCGATTTGGAAGACATTCAGTTTGATTGCAAAATTCTCAGGAAGACTGACTCTTAGAAGAGTGTTCAATTTGACGTGAAAATGGTTTATTTATTTATTTATTTATTTATTTATTTATTTATTTATTCATTCATTCATTTATTTACTCATTTAGCGATCGAATGATCGGTGTCGGCTACTGTTAGTCAATCGACATCGCCTAAAAATCAATAGGTGCGCTGCTACAATCGATATGTGAACACCAACTGACTACCGGCTGGGCCTCCCAACTTGAATTCCACATTTATTTCATTTATTATTATTTGGTGGACTTATCGGTTCGGCCACTGTCAATCATTCAACATCGCCAAAAAATCAATAGATACGCTGCTATAATCGATGTGTGAATATCGACTGAACCACACTAACTGCTCGCTGCGGTTTCGATTCTGAATTCGATATTTATTTATGCATTCATTTACTTATTTATTCACATATTTGTCGGTCGAACTGCTAATTTTTGATTTTTGTGACCGCCTTTCAACGGTTGTCATATTAGAGTGTTCTTGGAAAAGTTGATAACATTGATCTGTTGGTTGTGCGTATTTGCATATGGCAGAGCCTCTTGAGCGGTAACTAATTTTATACATATGGACGGATGCACGTTAAGACTGACAGACGCATTATTTCCTTTGTATACGGCACAATAAGCATGGTCACAAATTCTTCCCAATATATATTGTATTACTTAATCTCCCCGTTATCCATCCCCAATGCTCGCTTCTGTGCAAAACTCGATAGTATCGATTGTTATTGATTGGTTTATTGATATCGTCTTCTTGCAATAACTATCCTTCGGTAGCCCTCGCCAGTGAAAATCTATAAAATCAGTAGGTTGGTCGCACCTGTTTACAGACTGTGAAGTCCAGTGGACTGAAATTAAATTTTCACGCGCGGATATGAATAAATGGGTTATTTTTGCTATCAGTGTTGCTATCCTTGGCAATTTCGTAATTTTCAATAACTTCATTTTCTTCGCCCTTGTAGGATCCGTAAATATTGACCAATCGATTTCAGGCGGGCATCGGATCAACAGCCAATCGATAATGCGTATTCGACGCATCGTGACGATGTTCGTCGTCGTCTATCTGATGTGCTGGACACCGTACTGGGTCCTGTTCTGGTTTCTGTCAATGGTGCACATACTGGACAGGTAACGTCTTTTTAACTACACTAGCTTATCTCGGTATAGACCCTCCCCCTTCCGCAAGTGGCCCGTGTCGCGAATATGGGCAGCATTAAAAAGTGGGAAAACACCAGCCAATCAGGACGCATCGAATCGGGGGTGCCAAACAGAGAGCGTACCCGGTGGTACCCTGATTGTTTGGTGCGCGTTCCGTCAGTTCTGTGATGGGTTATGATTATCTGGAGTGTTTGCACCTCCCAATGCTGCGCGCATTCGCGACATGGAGCGCGCCTGTTCATGATACGGGGCGGGCGCGGATCGGCGTATGGGAACAGCATGAACATGGGCTTTTGCCGAGTAATCGTACGGAAAACCAATGTGCAGCTTTGCCTGAACCTCCAGTCGCCAACTATGGCCCTTAAACTTGTGTTTAGCTTAGGCACCATTTATACTTGCCTTGCCGGCGGGGCAGAACGAAAGCAGCTGATATCGATTGCTTAGAATGAAAATCGATATAAGGAGTTTATGTGTGCTCCGCTTGACAATGGGAGTATAAACACCTTAGTCCTTTCTGAACCACATCAAAGCTGCAACAACTTCTTCGTCAAGCTTCTAATTGTTCTAGTAAAACAGTTTTCTGTAGTTGTGGGTTTTCGTCTAACAACAGCATCTCCTTCAGATGGATGGTTGTCGTATCGGCTTTCACACATCTCCTGCCCTATATCGCGTGCACGGCGTATCCTGTGATTCTGACAGCGATGAACAAGGAAATTCGAAACGCCCATTCATCGATTATCGACAGCAAGAAGCGCCAGTTGACCACCATACGACAAGGAGCGCTACAGGTGAGACTATATAAGAATTACCCTCGGGCACAGTTTGTCTTGGAGCATATTAGCATATTTGTTGGGTGCTTACCCTTGCTGACTTGTAGATTTGACTGGTGCAAGGGAAGCGACTGGTTGCCCGCGCAAATCGATTTTTTCGAGCAACCGCTCGGCCCTAATCGATCAGTGTGCCTTGCGCGACCGACTTAGTCACTCCCGTCACGAACTATGAACAGCGCTTGGCGGCGGAAGCAAAACCCGTGCGTCGCGGTTTCACCTCTCTACAATTTCAATCGAAATATCGATACATCCTTACATGCGACCTTACCCAGCCTGATGACGATTACTCATCCCTTACGTGCATCTTTACACGCCCTGTGGGTGCGCTACGTTAGATGTCTTCCACTACTGTAGAAGGCGGAGCGACGCGCTGGAAACTGTAGGCCCGCATCGGACGAGATTTCAATACAAGGTAAGGCGAGTTGAGAGGAGAGCGTATTGCTGATTTGAAAAGGTCATCTCTAGGACGGTGATTCGCTTGGTGAAACGACCCTCCTCAGCTGAGTTGTCCTCCAGCAACGCCATCTCATTCTCCAGCTCACTTCGAGAAGCAGCTTTGTGCTGCGTTGGAAGCCGGGTAAAAAACGACTAAAGTCCTCAATCACCGCGCTACGATGGAAAGTCTGCTCCGTTGCGCACAGTCTGCTCTGTTCATCCGTCATAGCTCGTCCAAGGCGGGCTCAACAACACACCACGCTACCGTAATCGGGGGCGGTGGAGGGTGGCGGCTGACCGCTACCGTAACTCCGGGAGACACCTAACATACGAACCCCGTGAATTATGTGCAAGTCTAGCGACCGCTAGTCTCTAGCAAGCTTCTGGATTACTTACTCGTAAGTAAAAAAGCCCTCTGAGCCTCCTCCTCTACTTGCATGCTAGTTGTTCGTAACGTTCACTTCAATGCCCCTAGAAGTATCTCGCGCAATGCTAGCATAGCATGTTGCAGGTAACTTGACCGCGGGAAATAGGGTACAAGTAACTTGCTCTCAACGTATAGGGGAACAATTAAGTTAATTCGCAGCCCTTAAGCCGCAAGTATCTTACCTAAAGTTTCCGAGACGATGACCAATTGCTTACGTTCATCCTTTCGCGTCCTACGCAAGTTACGTGCAAGCTTGAAGACCGCCAATTACCTTCCGCGTTTTGCGTTACTTACGCACAAGCCCACTTCGCCTTCAAGGGACTTTTAGACTATCTAAGTAACTTACATAGGTCATCTAAAAGACACAAGTAACTGATGTCAGTGTTTTTACATTGTGCCGTTCGAGGTTGTTATGGTGGACCTTTATTAGGCCTAACGTTTCGACGCTTCCATCTTCCTCAGATACCTGAACGTGGAGCTAATATTAGATATGCGATTTACCCCACCAAGCGCTAGCCCCACTCTAGCGGTTCTGCTTCCTTAGAGAAACCACCCATGAAAACTCACTCAAAGAGGGATAAGCTCACGTTAGATCCACCAAAGCTATCTGTTAGTACGACCGGGCTGTGCAGCAACGGATAGAACGAACGAACGGATAAGGACCTGCACATGCGCCCTTTCCATTGCACAGCTCGCGTTTTGACACAAAAAGCAGGAAGTCATTCGTAAATGACGGTCGTTCCTGACGGTCGTTCATGCCATGGTTTCTTGCAAAAATCCAGAACGCCTCCAATGCTTTCCTTGACAAGGAAAGCAAATATCGGTAAGGAATGCATTGGACACGTTCGGGATTTTTTAAGAAAGCCTGGCATGAACGATCGTCAGGAACGCCCTTCAATTACGAATGATTTCGTGCCTTTTGTGCCAAAATGCGAGCCGTAGAATGGAAAGGGCGCATGTGCAGGCCCTTATCCGTTCGCTTGTTCTATTCGTCGCTGCACAGCCCGGTTGCACTAACAGAGAGCTTTGGTGGATCTAACGTGAGCTTATCCCTCTTTGAGTGGGTTTTCGTGGGTGGTTTCTCTAAGAAAGCGGAACCGCTAGAGTGGGGCTAGCGCTTGGTGGGGTAAATCGCATATCTAATATTTGCACCACGTTCAGGCCTCTGAAGAAGACGGAAACGTCGAAACGTTAGGCCTGGCAATAAAGGTCCACCATAACAACCTCGAACAGCACAATGTAAGAACACCGACAACAATTATCTATAATGCCGAGATTTTATGACGAGAGAAGCTGGAGACTTACAAGAGACTGATTTTCTAGGATTTCAGGCCCAAATTAGTCAATTTGGAACTCTTAAGCACCAACTAACTTATCCAGAAATTTCTGAGCATGGACTGCCTAGCCAATTTGTCGTGACTCCCGCGCGACATGTTCACCGCCGATTGATGCAGGCAAACGCGTCGACCAACATGTCAAGCCGGCCTTCATCGAAGCATCTCGACCGGCCAGGAACGCAGAGGGCGCGTGCCTCTGGCTTCTCTGGCCGTCAGTCGACCTGCCATCGCTCCCGCTGAGCGAAGGTCGTCTCCCGACCGCTCCCGCCTAGCTTTCGGCCGTCCAGTCCTGACTCGCGCTGAGCCTGCTGCTGCCGTCGTTATCTCTCTTGAGACGTTCCAGTCGTGGGTCCCATCCGTCATCAGTCGTCAAGTCGTATACTCCGTCGCCTCCACGGATCGTAGTCGTCCAGTCGTAGTCGATGGATCGCCGAGGGTTGCGTCATGTCATTTTCGTCGCCGTCGCCTTCGCGCTGATGGTCAGTCCCGCAAGGTAGCCGTCTACCTAAATCAAGACCAGGGTCGGGGAAGCTCTGTATGTTACAGGCCTTGATTCCTGGAGTTGTTAGGCGTGCAGTCTAGCCCTTAACTCGAAGGTGTTACTCATTGTTGGTAGTTTCTTATGTCGTTGTTCACCTTACTTAGAATAGTTCATTTGTGTCATTAGAGATAAACATATGAACAGACAGCTTAGTCCCTTCCTAAGAATGTGGTCAACCATTAAATTGTCGGAAATATTTCTAAGAGTTGCCAGCGTCGCAAAGTGGAGGAGCCGCCGGAGGTCGCCGGACGCTCCGACGAATGGGGCTTCTCCCAGTGGCGCCAAGTCAGAGTCGTACGAGACGCTATCATGTATGGGTAGTCATCTAACTCGGGTAATCGCGGCGGTCATGGAAAGACCTTCGGGAATCAGACGACGGTGTTATAGGCAAGTCACTGTAGCAAGCCGTGGATCCTAGATAGTGCCATGGATCGCGGCACGAATGCAGCCTCTGTTTCTACCGATGCTCTCGGGCGGTGGAACCCTGTGCGGCACGAAACAATCAATAAAAAACTGAATGCAAACGAAGAACCCTTCAAAATCACGATTCTTTCAGGCGATGCTGACTCAGACGGGCATGATCCAGGCGTGGATGCGACTTGGCGCCGTGACGAAGCCGAGCGGCGTCACGCAGATCACAGAGTACTCCAGCGACACTGATGCTGTGCACCTGTGACCACTAAGCCATCACTGCGACAGTAATAACACCAGTAGGAACGCATGAACACGACGAAAGATGGATGTCCGACTACTTGCGCAAGGCAAGCTGCACGGCGCAGCGCGGTCGCATACGCGTGTCTCGCTGGAGCGCGACTTACGGCAGATGTCTCTGTGTATCGCATCTTCTCAGCAAAATTCAATTACGAGTACCCATACGAGTATCTTTTCTCCGCATGTAAAGCTTGTAATAAACTTTATAAGTATACTGTAAACACAACAAAACCGACGGATATCATCACATTGGAGAAGGACCATAATATCTCGGCGTAACAAAACAGAGTGCTATCAACGATTCTCGGCATTGTGCCCGCTCTTAAACGGCATTGGGAAAAGAAAACTTAACAGTAGACGCGTTTAATGTGCGTTAAAGTGGACACACTGGCATCATCTAACAACGGGGTTTCTCAAAGAAAAACAGAAACAAGGTGACCAATCGGTATACACACTGAGATGCAAGGCGCGAATCTAAATAACTATCTCAGACAAACGGACATGGACAACGGTATCCGAAAAGTATAACCGCAGATGCTTACCCAAACAGGTGGACGAGTTGTCTGGTATACGGACTAGCAGCGTCACCATCCCACGACTTCTCTCCAGAACCGACACGTCTTCGTCTTGCACTTTTGGGTCTCGACCATGACGAGGCGCCAGAGATCAATTCAAAACGTGGTTTATACTTACGTTGCCGCACAGCGCAGCAGCATGCTAACCATCAATATCGATTAGGCAACGCAAGGATCGATATCGATACCCGTCGCAGCGCCGTTTAGTGCCTACAACATAAAAGCTCCTGATAAATGAAGCTAGCGTTAGAGAGGTCTCACCGGCTACTTCCACGACTTGACTGTCTGTCCAGGGCTAATTCGCACGATAGCGCGACGCTAGCTTCATTTATCAGGCCTCTTATGCTTAAGTACTAAACTGCACTGCGACAGCTATCGATGTCGATCCCACGCTGACTAATCGATATTCCTGGTCAGCATAATGATGCGCTGTGCGGCCACGTAAGTACGAACCACGTTTCGAACTGACCTGAGGCGTCACATCACGGTGAAAGCCCAAAAGTACCAACTAATGAAGCCGTGTTAGATCCAGGAAAGGAGCCGTTGGATGGCGAGACTGTTCGTCCACATATCGGACAACTCGTCCAGCTGTTTGGGCATATAGCCGCAAACTTTACCAAGAGAACTGTTCAAGTTTCAGTCGAATGTTAAAGATATTTGAATAGAAATCTCATTGGAGTGCTCAGGAGGAAAGAAGCGTCGATGTTATTGACCTGCATTTAGAATGAGGGATAGCAGGCCCAGTTTATACTGATGCCACTTAACTGACTGTGTAGCGATGTCAATTAGACAGTGTATCAGTGAGCTGAATAATGTGCTGAAGCTGATCAGAGTATACCAGCCTTAGACCACATTTATACTTCCATCGCTGGTCGATGCATCGGACCGATGCGTCCCATCACGTCACGCTGTTTTGGACGACGACGAGCGCTCCGAACAGTCGGTGTCGCGGTCAGGCGATTACGCACAACTACGTACTTTCACATACGTAATTGTACACACATTTCCCAGTCCACTGCAAAGGACAACAGCAGCAGCAATACCGTGCTCCAATCCACTGCCATCAATCGCATCGCGCTGATTTCGAGAGCGGCGTGATACAAGGCCGAGCGGCGCGATTGGTCGCGAGTTCAAATGATTCACGCTAGCCGGGTGATGTCGACGCTGAGCGACGCAATCAAACAGCTCGGGCTCAGTACCTGGCATCGCGTCGCGCGGCGATGGAAGTATAAACGGTGCCTTAAAGACATAGAAGGTACTGAAGTGGATGCTTCTCCCTCCCGAGCACTCTAATAACAATATACAGGGTCCCCAGAAAAGTACATACTATTTGAGTGACCAGCAATTTCCTACCCTACCAGCTGTTTTAAAACTTTACAGCCGCGTTCAAAGGCCGGGAAACGAAAATCTTCCGGCGCATGAAATGTTGGGATTGCGCCGCGCAGAATTTCGCGGCGTTTGTTCCATTAATAACGCATATATCACTTATTTGGAATGTTTCAATAATAGTTGTGCAGACGCCGCGTTTGGCTACGCTGAACCTTCAGACCTTCAACGTCAATTGCAAAAGACTTCGTATAAAGTTTTGGCAGAACTTGTGCTTTTAGATCAGCCGAAAAATGAGTGGGCAGCCTCCGTGTTTTCCAGTCAAGAAGGAGGTTTCTTAGCAGGGAAAGCCTTCAATTTTTGTAACAATGAGAAGCTAGAGTTCCTCTACAACCGGCCGAATAGCTACCGACATTCATAACTTCGAACCCACGATGGTAGCTGATGGCCGCTGAGCGAATTATCACTCACACTCCATGGCCACAACAATTCACTGCGATCCTGACATTGTGAGATCAAAGCTATGAATGTCGGTTGCTATGCGGGTGATTGCCTGGTTGTAGAGGAACTCATAACTAACTCCTCATTGTTACAAAAATTGGAGGCTTTCTCAGTTAAGAAACTTCCTTCTTGATTGGGAACAAGGAGGCTGCCCAGTCACTTTTGGCTGATCTAAAAACACCCGTTCTGCCAAAACTTTATAAGAAGTCTTGTGCAATCGACATCGAAGGTCTGAAGATTCAGTATAGCCAAACGCGATATCTATACAACTATTGTTGAAAAATTCCAGATAAGTGATAATTACAAAAACTAATCGAATAAACACCGCGAAATTCTGCACGAGTACATGATGCAATCTCTACATTTGATGCACCTTAAAGTTTTCGCCTACTTCGTCTTTAACAGTGGCTGTAAAGCCTTGAAATAGTAGCTAAGAGGATAGGAATTTGCACTCTTATCAAATATCATGTAGTTTTCCGGAACTCCTTACAGAGAGCTCTTTTAAAAACCCTCAAGATACGCTCAGTACTGTGCGCGTTCCTAGTTAGGGTAGAGAGCACTCTAAAAAAGGAAGTCACGTCCAAAACAAGTCAAAACGACTGACGCACCGCTTCGAGCGCTCCTCCCAATTAGGAAAGCAACCCAGAGAAGGCAAAATTGAGAAAATCGATATTGACCTCCTGATATATTTCTCATGAGTAACACTGTAAACCTCGATAAATTCACCTATTGCTTCAAACAATGGGAATAACAACTCCATAGAATATAGTAAATTCAACATCTCGGACACTACCGCACTTTAACCCCATACATAAGGAACTGTGATCACTTCTGAGGAAGACTTCCTGAAGAGAACTGATGTTGAGCTGATTGACTCACATTCTGGATATTGGCTACTTTTAATATATTGCCTTATCACGAGGCTTGTGCTACATCACCGAGCCATTGGGCGACGACGTCATCTTCAGATACGCTTCATAGCAGTAGCTGGCCGGATATGGAGTGAGCGGTGGTTCGTCTGAAATGCATAAACACATAAGGCTGAGGTTATTAAGCCACCCTACGGAGTAGCCCAAATAATATTACCACTTCATTGACCGGATTCATCAAGGAATAACCCAGGGTAGAAGGGAAAACACACCCACTATGGCACTCACCATATACCTTACCCAGATTATACTGGTTTGAGCTCTATATCTTTATATTTTTATGTTTGTGCCAGCTACGAACGTGACTGATTGCAATTCACGCCAGAAACAAATAAATAAATAAATAAATAAATAAGGTACAATAGTGGGGTCGAAATTCGTTAGAAACGAGAACGCTCGGAAAATTAATCAAACATGCTGTAACTTACGGCCCTGTTCTTTAAATTTTAAGACTATTTCGGTCAAGAAACCTCTTCTTTGGCTGAAAAATAACGTTGCTACCGAATCTTAAGGTACGCCTTGCTCATCTAGAACCTCGTAGGTTCCTGGCCGAAAACAATTGTTGCCTAAAATACACTTCTGAGGCCGGATTCATCAACAATTAACCCGTGGGTATGCGTGTGATAAGGGGTAGAGATAAGATAAGAGTCAGGTAGAGATAAAGCAAGAGTCAGAGACGCAGGCTTCATTGTGGGTATCTCGACCCCTTATATCCGCGGGTTAGTCGTTGATGAATCCGACCCCTGGAACTTCTTCTGGCGTGCAAAAATTCGTACAGTACCCAATTGCGAATCATGTAAACACGATGTATTTTTCCATCCGTTGACCAAGACTGTCTCATAGTTTACTTCGGCCTACATTTTGGCGTCTTAGCCTTCTTCAGAGTCTGGGAAAATCGGAAATACTTGCGATATACCCTCCCAAACACCAATTCATCGCACGGAGTACTATTCCAGAGAAAAGTGGAAGAAAGGGCCGATACCAAGTTACAAATGAGCGACTTAAAAACAGGTAACGATGCCACGCAGGCACGATACTGCAGGTGTTTGTGTCGATTTTAGCGTGAGAGGGTGATATATCTGCTCGCAGGACTTTGGAGCGCTTTGGATCGCAGTTAAGAGTCCCCAGGTTAACCGAAAAGAAGAGCGAGCCTAGCGGTAAAACAAGAACTGGCGCCTTCCTCACTCTCCCTCCCACACTCACCCACGTCCATCTCCATCTGCAGTTGAGCGGATGTCCTCTTCCGCGACAACCTGCACGATTAGTCGCTCATTTGTCACTTTGGAGTCGGCTCTTTCCTCTATTCTACATAGGAATAGTACTCTGTACGCTGAAATGGTGTTTGGGCGGGTAGTATCGCAAGTATTTCCGACTCCCTGACTCGGTAGAAGGCGAAGCCGCCGAAGCGTAAGATGAAATAAACCGTGAAACAGTCTTGGTCAACAGCTCGAAGAGTACGTCATGTTTTTCATATAAACAGTATTTGCACTATCAATCAAGCAAACACTACAGAACGTCAGGCAAACACATAGCGGCCTTTCAACATCAGGTTAAACTTGATATTTTCGTTCTTCTGCCCTTCAAAGAGAGCTTATAAGGGAACTGCCTCAACGGTAAGCCGGAACGGAAAAAAGGATTCCTATGGGAAGAATCTCTATTCTTCAATTAGTAACAAACATGTTTCGTTTTTTCCGACTCCTTAATACAAATGAGTAGGAGGCACTGAAAATTCCCTATGGCTAGCAGTGGTTACGATCCTCTGATACGAGCTTACTACTCGGGAAAGCGGCGTTGTCAGCGTCGATTGGGTGGTGCAGGAGCAAAGCTTCTGTTTCACAAATGTAACCTGCACCTTGTCGGTTTTTTTTGCACATCTACCTATGCACATCTATATCGAATTTCCATATAAAAACTGTATCTGCATCAGGGATGGGCGGAAATTTTGAAAATTTTCCCAGAAAACAGAAAACAGAAAATCGCCTTCGTCAGAAAACAGAAATCAGAAAACAGAAAAGCCAAAAACGCCAGAAAATCAGAAAACAGAAAACAGAAATCAGAAAATTTTGAAATTACCACACGACCTAATTATTTTACCTAAAGATCCATATTTCCAGTAGCAAATGCTTTTGTATGACCAGAAATGTAGTCGTAGACCAGCGTTTTAATTTGCAGACGTTTATAAAAATTTCCATTAAACTCCAGTGCACTGCAACCAGCATGTTGTAAATCTTGACTGATAGATCCTAGGAATCTCGACACTTGAAGTATACAACATTACTCATCAGCTCCGTTTCACCGCTAACGCCTCAATTAGATAATGGTCCCACTAGTACGAAGTACTAGTGGGACCATTATCTAGTACTGGCCTTTTAGTGTACCGAACACGATGAAGGCTCAGTGATCACTGTTTGCATGTTTCAACACAATTGCTTGAGTTTGTAGACACACTCTCGCAACATACTCTAAGGCTGTGCAGAGATTCGTTGAGTATTACAGGCTCCGCCAGAATCTGTATTCCTAGTTCGTTTCGTTCTTTGGGAATACATTTCCTTAAGTGTCATAGTTTACGCGTAGCTGAAAGTTTTCAGGCCAACTTACCGATGCTCTTTAGAACATCTAGTTACTACTTAGCCGACTAAAGATGTTGTGTACTGGCTTGATATTTCACAGAACAACACGCGATTGTGACTGAAGGGCTGTCAGCATAACAGATCTTGGGTAAAGGTGCTTCCTTGAATGCGTAGACACCATATAATGAAGACCGAGCATGTACCCTCTCCATCACATTATTATTATTTCTCCTCAGATCTACATATCATATAACATCTCAGTGGAAGGCCAGCAGAACCACCTTGCTGTACAGGAGTGCACGACATTAGCAACAATCGCCCGATCTGCCTGCTGTCCGTAGTCTACAAGCTGTTCACTCGAGTCACCCTGAACACGATCGCTGGGCGAAGGACAGCCATGCAAATAAGCACGATTTCGGAGGATTCAGCACGATCGACCACATACACACAACTACGAAGCTCATCGAAGTGTCGCGAGAGTTCAGGCTGCCGCTGTGCCTTACACTCATCGAATTGAAGAAGGAATTCGACTCTGTCGAAACTGAAGCGGTCGTCTAAGCCCTGCTCACCCAGAGCGTTCCTACTCTGTACATCAGAGTCCTTCAAGAGCTGTACAGTGGATTCACGACCAAGATCTCACCATTCTACAACTGCGTCGTCATCGACGTGAAGAGAGGGGTTCGTCAGTGGAATACCATATCTTCGAAGCTCTTCAGCTCGAAAACGCCATGCGCGAACTAGAATGGGAAGACATGGAGTGAAGATCAACGGCCGGCAACTGACCATCTTCGGTTTGCTGATGACATCGTGCTCATAACACCGAGCGCAAGCCAGGCGGAGCAGATGCCTGTTATCTTCGGCCATGTATGTGAGAACGTTGGACTGCAGCTGAATCTTACGAAGACGATGTTCATGAAGAACGGACGAGTTTCTGATGCGTCATCCTCACTCAACGAACGAACATCTTCGAGTGCTCCAGATACGTGTATCTGGGTCGCGAAGTCAACATGGCCAACGGCCTAGCGCCAGAGATGAGCAGGAGGAAACGAGCGGCTTGCGGAGTTTTTAAGAGCGTCGAAAGAGTCGTAGAGAAGACGAAGAAGTCCGGCTCGTACGCACATTTCGACTTCACTATTCTTCCTGCCCTAATATACGCCTCAGAGACCTGGGCTATACGAAAGCAGGATGAACACGCGATCAGCATCGCGCAGCGTGGAATCGAGATTACGATGCTCAGTGACACGACTCACACAAGTGAGAGAAGGCCTCCGAAGTTCCGAGCTTCGCCGACGTTCGAAGATCAGAGACGCTGTCGCATGGGCCAAGTCGTCGAAAATTAGGTGGGCCACGTAATGCGCTTCGCAGACACCGACTGGACGTCACCGACTGGATTCCGCGGGATGTCAAGAGAACACCAGGAACTGCCCACTAACGCGTTGGTCGGGCTTCTTCGTCAAAGCCCTGAACAAACAATATGACGCTCTTCGTGTCCCTCGAGCAAAAAGGATCCCTTGGAGCACCCTGGCACGCGGCACGGACGTATGGAGACGCTGATGGTGCCCGCTTGAACATCATTGGTATGCGTGATAAATGAGAAATTTCCTGCATCACTACCCTATCACCAGATCAGCGAAATCAAAGGTAACTAAAAAAACTTTTCTGTCTCCTAATAATTTGTGACACCAAAAGCTGAGCAATCTTCAGAGTTAGAAAAGCAGCTTCGACAAAGGCTCTGCAGAAAGCAATATTGGGGATGACCGGCCAACAATGTTCAATTTTTAAACAGGGGGTTGAGAATAACCCTACCCACAGTAACTCTAGGACAAGTGGTTAGTTAATACATAATTTAGTACCCCTCAAAATACTAGTTTTATAGTTTTAATATAAGATTTTTAGTGATCATGGTCCAAACTAGATGGTCCAAACTACTGTTAATATGGAAAAGACTACAAAGCCAAATTATGGAAGTCGAAAAATGTCCTGTGAAGAAACTCCTTGCCAGCAGCACTTACACAATCAATCAAGCAAACATGTGGGATAGTTCATGGCGCAATCGCTACATGAGCACATCCAAAAACGCCACATGCTTGCCATTTAAGATACTCTAGAAACACTATTTTGGAATGAAGCTCAACTATTCTATAATACCTTTTGAATTTTTTCATTGGATTTCTGTGATAAAATTTTGTTCGCGACTCTATTTTCTGTTTTCTGGCCAATTTTTGGCCATTTTCCCAGAAAACAGAAAACAGAAAAAATTTGCTCAAAATGGCCAGAAAATCAGAAAACAGAAAACAGAAAACAGAAATTCCGCCCATCCCTGATCTGCATGTCTTTTTTGGGGTTTGCTGCGTAATGCTGTTTTATCACCCTTTCGTTGTCGACATTTCGTGAATATTGCAATACCTAAAATTTATAGAGCAATTAAATTACCCAAACTTTCACACAAAAACACTGACGCTCAATATCAGAGTAAGAACATGAGAGAATAACGACGGAAAGCTATTCGCTAGAATTCGTATTATTAAAAATTATTATATTATATATTATTCGGCACTGCCGCACTTTCACCACTGAAAAGGTCGAAAAAAAATTGCCCAATCCTTGCCACTCTAGAGGACGTGGTGTTATTGGTGATGTGCTGATCACGAATCTAACATCTCCTTTAAAATTTCAATCAATTACGGTAGGTCTCGGTGGGTAATTGTTGCTAAAATGGTCAGGATAATCGATCTCAACAAAACTTTGCCTTGTTGGGCTAGTTGAGGCAATGGTCACGAACTTGAGCCCCATATTAGGCGTTACCATGGAATGTGGGAACATGTGGTTGTGTTAAGAGTGGAACTTTCGTGTTTTACAGATTTGGGATACTGACTATGAATCACCAGACCCCTACAAAGGCATACAGATACCGTTTTTCTATGGAAATTCGGTACTGGAGTAGATGTGCAAGAAAACGAAGAGGTGCATGAATTGAACCCTCGACCTTACATTTGTGAAACGGAAGTTTTGCCGCTGCGCCACCCAATCTACGCTGACAACGCCGCACCTCTGAATGGTAAACTCGGGTCAGCGGATCATCATCCATTGTTAGCCATACGGAGCTTTCAGTGCCTTCTATTCATTTGCCTTAAGGATTCGTCAAAAACAAAACATTTTTTCTACTATTTGGAGGACGGAGATTTTTCCTATATCACCCGTTCTTGCCGTTCCGACGTACTGTTGTAACAGTTCCCTTGTTAGCTTCAAGGATGACAATTTTATGGCCATTCAAACAGTGACAGCGAGACCATCTGTAAAAAAAAAGGAACCTGGATGTGGAAACGCCGGCTCACAGAGCGCCAGATAGAACATATCGAGCGCCTGTTGGGACGTCGCGAACCCATATGGACCTTCTTCTCGTCGTCGAGGCACTTGGGTCTCATTTGTGGGTGCCGTCACCGTCATCGGCTGAAAACCTCCGTTACGATAAGATGCCAACATGGGAATAACCAGATATGATCCACTCACTGCTGCTGTGATCTGCTGTGCTGAAACCACCACAGAAGTGCTCGGCCTCGGACGTATAGACACCGTTCTGAGCGGTGGAGGATTGACATTTGGTATCGTCATCGGAGCTGACACCGTCTTGTGAGGGGTGATGGTCACGCCAAGTGCTTGAGCAATCGACGCCGATATGATGGACGCTAAAAGGGCTTGAATTACCCTAACAC
This sequence comes from Heligmosomoides polygyrus bakeri, assembly GCA_947359475.1. Lineage (NCBI taxonomy): Eukaryota > Metazoa > Nematoda > Chromadorea > Rhabditida > Heligmosomidae > Heligmosomoides > Heligmosomoides polygyrus. Next base: position 8,891,062 of record OX375867.1, read on the forward strand.
CCTGAACAATCGCTGAATTCGTAGCAGTAAAAGTGTTTGGACAACAATATCAGTGTATCGTTCAATATTCTTTCTGTTTAGAAACTCGCCACAATGACTGTAAACCACTAGTCTCAGGAAGCCACCCTCTGAAAATCATCCGAAGGCTGAAACTAGCCCATCTTCTATTTCCTACGCAAGAAGTCTGTCTTCAAGCTATTTTTCTGCACTGGTCGTTAATCTGGCCTACGTGGGAAGGCGGGGACATGCCAGACTATTTAGGCCGCGTCGAACCTTCCAACGACATCGGCCGAACATCAGCCAATTACAGCACCAACCATACATACTCCTCCGGCTGGCATACCATTTCCATGGGAACTGATTAGTCTGGTGCGACATGTCTTCCATGTAGGCCACATTAACGACTACTTCCTTTACCTCCTAAGTCTAGCAATAAACACTGTCTACTAGAGTACAGTGCGTTTCAAAAGTACGTAGTCACCTTGAAATTGATAATTTCACGTTTCGCGTTCGTTTCTTCGAACTGACGCTAGCTGCATTGGATTCCCCGTAGACGAAAATAGCTAGATTGCTCTTTCCAGAAAAAAAGCTTGATCTCCGGCAAATACTAGGCGTTTTTGAATTTTTTGTTTGTTTCAAAAGTACGTAGCCACTCCAGAATATCGGGCATTTTTACACTCCTATTCAAAGTTTGCGCTCTTTTTGGCGGGAAGTTCTTGTCATAAATAGCCAGCTTGACCTGTTCTTCAAAAATAACCACTATGCCAGTCCGTGGACGTGTCCTTACTGTCGAGCAACAAGCTCAGATCCGAGCGCTCAAGGATGCTTGCTTGACAAACCGCGCCATTGCTCGTCAGCTCGGACGTTCGCATGGATGTCTCGACAACTTCCCTCGAAATCCCAATGGTTATCGGTCTGCAGCTGTACCGGGTCGTCCGCGTGTGATTTCGAGCCAGAATCGTCGACGAATCAGCCGCATGGTGCCGAACTCCACATGGAGCGTCAACCAAGTTCGCGCTGAGACGTGTCTATCTGCATCAAGAACAACGATATGGCGTTGTAGTCGATCGAACGAACACATCTGCAGACAAACCATGCAGAAAGCACCTCATCTCACGAATTCCACAAGCAGGCGCGACTGGAGTTTGCCCGCAAGAACATGGCACGCAATGGGAAAATGTAGGAACTTTCTGGTTTCGTCGACGTCATGAATTTCACACGCTTATTGCTTCAGGTCATCTTCGGTGACGACAGAAAATTTAATCTGGGTGGTCAAGATGGTTACCGGTAATACTGGAGAGTTCTACGACAGGCTCCCATCACCTTCTCTCGACGGAACTTCGGAGGAGGGTCTCTGATGACAGGGCAGGCTTCTGCAGTAGGGGGAAGCTGAAGCTCAGATTCCCATCATGTCGCATTGACAGTCTAGGGTATCATGCCGTACTGGAGTCCAGCCTGCTGCCCTTCCTAACGGGGAGAAAACGGCAGACACATGTTCTGCAGCAGGACAGCGCTGCACTTCATGTGTCCAAATCGACCACAGACTGGCTCCAACGTAATCGACTCCGAGTAATGGAATGGCCAGCTTGCTCATCTTACTGCAACCCAATGAAGAAGATGTGAGGTATCTTGGTCCGGCAGGTCTACTTGAATAACAGGCAGTTCACCAATGTTGGGGAGCTGAAAACCGCTATTTTGACTGCCTGGGACAACATCGGTGACGCAGTGAAATTTTCAGAAACTTCAGAAACTCGTTAGTAGCATGCGTAGCAGGGTATTTGATGTAATAAGAAATAATGGTGGTCCAATTGACTATCAATTTTTAATAAAAATCGTATTTTTTGAGAGTGGCTACATACTTTTGAAACAAACAAAAAATTTCGAAACGATTTATTTTTGCTAGAGATCAGGCTTTTTCCTGTAAAAAGCAACATAGGTACTTCCGACTACGAGGAATTAAATGCGACAAACGACGATTCGTAGAAACAAAGGCGAAGGGTAAAAATTTTGAATTTAAGGTGGCTACATACTTTTGAAACGCACTGTAGATGAATAAACAACTAAGAAAGTGAGTAAATATTCACGAAACGATAAGACATGTAGCTCGCTTTCAAGCCTCAGAAGGCTCCTGTTCAGCTGTTTCTTTGCTAGTCGTCAACGTGGCCTACATGAAGGACGCGGCAACGCCCCTGTTAAGTGCATCCAACCACAGCATGAGAGCACACGCATCCTTTAAGTGGCACGTCCATCAGACAAGGCACGACTAGTGTGGTGCGTCCCTATCCACATGTAGGCCACACTATCGACTATTACCTTTCAGCTATAACTAGACATAGTGTTAATCAAATTCTTAGCAGACAATGTTCCATGTAGTCAGACTCGCGACCACACTTCAAGGTTAGGGACGAGTTGTCCGCCAAAGTGAACGAGTTTTTTCATGCAGATCATAAGACTCATAAGATATTCGCAAAGAGGTCCTCTAACGCTTTGCTGGATATCAGTGAGTTCTTATAAAGTCACACACAATTCAGTCAGCTACAGTTCTCTCGTCGAAACTCAGCACTAGTGTCCAAGTTCCACTTTTGATAAACCTTGGCATATTGATTTCTGTATCGACGTTGTCTTGCTGAGCTGGCAGCCAAGGTTGGTATCACGTTTATTGAACTCGGCTTACGTTTCGGCGAGCTCTTCTTCGTCAAAGCCTGAGAAAGTCGAAAAACTTTTATGAAACTGTCCTTCCGAACACCACTTCATCCTACAGATTACTGACCTTAAGGAGAGATAGCGACAAGATCCAACATGACAGTTGTGAAGGAACGACTGACATTAAAGGTTTATGCCGAAAAGGACCACCAGTCACCCAAAGCTGGACTTGAGCGAGGGTGAATAACTCTACCCTGCGGACCAGCCCGGCACCCAACTTTAAGGTTAGTCGTCCCTTCATAACTGTCCTGTTGGATCTTGTCTCTATCTCTTCTTGAGATGAGTACTCTGTAGGATGAAATGCGTTTTGGAGAACAGTTTCATAAATGTTTTTCGACTTTTTCAGCTCTGACGAAGACCAGCTCGCCGAAACGTAAGCCGAGTTAAATAGACGTGATACCAACCCTGGCTAGCAGCTAAACAAGACAAATCGGTCCGCACTAATGATTTTCGACGAGTGTAACCAAGCCACAGTACCTCTGATCACGAACGACAAAAACTCATCCGGGAGACCTTTCTTCACTTTAGTGAATTACGTAGTCCCCGCGACTTCTCGTTGTGCGACGCTGATCATGTGTTCATCCTGCACAGTGCTCAGTTTTCCGAGGCATACGTTAATACATGAAGAACGATTGGAACGAGCCACGAGGCCATAGGGCAATATTCTCTTCTTGCCACGCTCGACTTTTGGTAAATCTCGTCAGAGGGATCTCGGAGGGCAGACTGTTAACATGCCATTGTGCTAACCGTTGACCAGTATTGTTATCCACATTTATTTGGCCTACATTTCGGCGAATTTGCCTTCGTCAGAGCCTGAAGAAGTCGGAAACGTCTGCAACACTACCAGCCCAAACACTATTTAATAGTAATTAATACTAATCTCGACGAAAATAGAGGCAAACCTGATACTGCAGTTCCAAATGGAAATTACCAGACCATTAGACTAACAAATGGAAGTTGGTCTTCCATCTGAAACCACAGTATCAGGTTTGCCCCTATTTTCGTCGAGATTAGTATTAATTACTGAAAAATAGTGTTTGGATTGGTAGTGTTGCGGACGTTTCCGACTGTTCCGGGTTCTGACGAAAGTGAATTCGCCTAAACGTAATCAAGATGTGGATAACAGTCTTGGCCAACAAGTAAAACAAGGACACATTAACGGCCCTCTTTTTGACTGCATCTTCTACGATATAAAAATCCTCAAGCCACTCCTCCTGCTCAGTTCCACAGACTTTATAACGTAGATCTGGGGTGCACCATATTGCTGAACCACAAAATTACATGGCTTACTAGACAATTAAGCAAGGTGTAGCAGTCGCTATGTATTCCAAAAAAGAAGAAAACAAAACAGCAAACCCTACCCTTCTGAGGTTTCGACGCCTCGTTGACTTGATTTGCTAATCGGCCTGAAAACTTTTCAATTATCAGAAAACACAACTCTACATACGACTTTCTCGCTTCGCTCCTTCAAGGGAGCACAGCCAGCTTTTTCACAACTACCTCGATCACGAACAATGAACCAAAAGATATTGATATTCAACCTACCCTGCAAGATGATAACCTTGCTCTGTTGCTGGTCAACACAGGCGTTAGCGTTTACTTTAGCCACCTGCTCAGACATAGAAATCGCAGTGGGTGTATACGCTATGATCGGCCGCAGCTTCTTCGGTGGCGTCGTCTCCGAAATCACGTTGTTCGCTGGCTAAACATTTGAAAATAAAGCACAACCAGACGCAAAAAGAACGGAAATAGAGAAAAATAGCAAACAATCTCACGGAACTTGGTGAGACCTGAGGATGTCTACACAATTTCGCAATCAAAGGAAGTGAAACGGAAAGAACTGCAAATAACTGAGGGTCGACACCTAATCCTTCACACTTTGCTTTCCGGTGTGGCAATGTAAGGACCTGTTCATACTTCGCGACGGGAACGATTGTTCGCCCAGGCAAATCATCCGTATCGAATAGTGCGAAGTGATCGTCCAGCAAAAATCGATACATACGATGTTTCCGAGCGATCAATCGCTCCTGGCGCTCCCGTCCTGAAGTACCATAGCAACCACCACATGCTGAGCGCTCTCAGATGACACAGCTTTCCTTTTTATCAGTTTTATGAGCTGTTCCATAAACATTCTATAGCAACTAACAGAACCTCTATGCCCTCGGCATCGAAGCCTTTGTAGCGGTACGTTGATTGAGCTCCACACGAGGTTTTACAGATTTTTATTCGCTAAAATTTCGGCGGTATCGCCTTCTTCAGAGCCTGGAAAGAAAGATCAACGCAAATGTGGCTACCTTGTCAAACGTGGACTGCACCTTAGAAATTCAAGACAACCTCTCGACCACATAGTCAGAAGAGAGAACGAGACCCTCACCTTACAGGAAGCCAGTCGATCCAATCGGTCGGTAGCAAGACCGTTATCAGGACACAGCCGTCCCAATCAGAACGCCAACCTGATGTAAGGCTTGAGCTCCCGTTCGATATAGAGGCACAGGTCAGAGTTAAGCTACTGGCAGCCGAAGCCCAAACTACCGCCGCCAAGTCCTGGAGGCGTTTTGGACCCAGGCCAATGACCCTACGCTAAACCAGAAACAGTGCTTCTACAAAACACGGGATCTCAAGCCCAACATCAGATTGACATTCTGAATGAGGCGTCTGTATCTTGATAACCACCCTGCTACCGACCGATTGGTTCGATGGATTCCTGTAAGGTGAGGATCTCGATCTTTCTACAGACTAGGTCGACGAAAGGTCGTCTTGAATCTCTAAGGTTGAGACAAAGTCTGGCGAGGTAGCAACATTTTGACTTCATCTTTCCTTTTCGACCCTGAAGAACGCGATACCGCCGAAGCGTTAGCCTAAAGATCTGTAAAACCTCGTGTGGAGCTCTATCAAAACGCCGCTAAATGATGGTAGGAACAATAAAGACCGGTGGTAATCAATTTCCACCGGGATGCGCCACGCATTTTGTTTTTGCCAGATGTCGTGAAAGCAGAAGCAATTTAAAGGCGCATCTGGTTCATAACAATGACATGTGATGGCCAGCAGACGCCGGTCAGCCACACCAGTCACCGATAGTGGAGCGATGAACGGCTTGACTGGCCTTGGTGAGAAATCCCAGCAGGAACTTGGAAACGTGTCCGCACGCCAGCCAGCTCCTACTCCGACTGCGCCACCATGTATTCCTAGCAGATAGAGATCTAAAATGCAGGTACGAACCTTCTTAGCCTTCAGCATTGGAGATCGGGCAGCTTCAAAATAGGGCATCTTTGACTCGGCGTCAAGGCTCTTCCACTTTTCAACCATCTGAAATATCTCATTCAAAATTAAAATAAAACCACATGAGATCGCCGAAACCAGCAAAGCAGAACAGTTGGGTGAGCGAACCAGGTTCACGAATCTTTTCTCTAAACTGGAATCTTGTTCGAAACAATGATCCCACAGAGCCGGCGTGCGATTCACCATCTCACACAAAGAAAACTGTTTAGCACTAACCATGCGTGTAACAACACCCATTGGAAGATCAGGATGCGTACTCAAGAGCTTTTCCCGCTCCTCGTTGGCGAACATGCTGAACGCGTACGCCGATCGTCTCTTGAGATCTAAATGCGAGCTTTAGAGTGATTGCACTTTAAAAAAGAGAAGCGGCACTATTGCACTTTCATGAATCCAGGAGTTGATTAAAGGTCGAAAAAAATTCCGCCCAACCTTCGTGCAGGGGGATATTTGGGGTGCTTATCACGAATCTGACATCCGTTTTTTGTTTTACGCCGGTAACTACTGATAAGGAACGCCTCAGTATGGATTCTTGGTGGTAGACTGAATATCGAAGAGTTTCCCGCAAAAATTGTTTCCAGCTAGTTTGCGCACTATCATGCGATCGCTGCGTACCGCTGTGCCACTATCGCAGCACCCCAGATTACCTCACAGCGGAACTTTGGGCGAAATCGGTGACCATGACCCTAGTCACCCATTCCTACTGTGAACCACCGTACTCCAGCGTGAACGAAAATGGATGTCAGATACGTCATCGGCACCCCAAATAACCCCCTGTGCGAAGTTTGGGCGAAATTTTTTTTCGACCATTTATCTATTAGGTTGTAACGAAATAAATGGCACTGAACCACTGTAAATTCAAACAGTTAATATCTCGGCTTGTAGGCAAGTTTATTAATCGAAATAAAAACCTTCTGATTCTACACATCTTTGCCAACGTGACACAAGCTTTTTTATCCCAGTAGCATAAAAATCAGAAGTTCTGGAATTGACGAAATCTTCGAAGGCACTTTCGGCATCCCGTTGGTATTTGAATATTTTCCCTACCAAGAAGTCGCCAAGATGCTTGAAGAAATGGTAGTCTGTTGGGGAGAGGTCGGGAGAAAACGGAGGATGTGGTAGAGTTTCAATGCTCAGCTCATTCAATTTCTGCAACGTCATTCGTGCTACATGGGGGCGAGCATTGTCGTGCAGAAGAAGAACTCGCCTTCGATTTGCCAAGGCCGGCCGGATATCCTTCAACTTTTTCATCATTTCTTCAATTTCAATGCAGTACTTCTCTGCCGTGAAAGATTCACCGGGAGGGAGGAAGCTGTGGTGAATAATTCCCAGCGAACACCACCATACTGTCACCATTACTTTCTTTTGGTGCAATTCCGGCTTCGCAAAAACCTTGGGGCTCTCATCGCTGTCCACCCACTGTGCCGATCGTCGCCTGTTGTCGTACATTATCCATTCCTCGTCACAGGTTACGATGCGATCAAGGAATGGGTCCGTTTCGTTCCGTAGAAGCAGTGCGGACGAGATCTCATATCGTCGGTTTCTTTGCTCCTCAGGCAGCTCGTGAGGCACCCATCTTTCCAGCTTTTTGGTCTTTCCAATTTCCTTCAGATGCTGGGCAGCTGTGTTGTGACTGACGCCAAGAACCTTCGCTATCTCCCTGGTGCCTTTGTGTGGATCCTCCTCTACCACATCTCTCAGCTTGTCCTCATCAACATCACTATGCCTCCCACGACCTTCATGTTCTTCCAAGCTCTCATCTCCATTCCGGAACTTCTGATACCAACGATACGCCGTCCGAATTGTGGAACATCCTTGACCGAATGCGGCGTTGATCTTCTCGTCCGCCTACTTAGCTGTAGTGCCCAGCTTGAATTCATACAAGTAAATGCCTCGGATTACCCTTTTGTCCATCTGCCAAAAAGTCAATAAAACTCTAAAGTTTTCCCACTTTTACATAGAAAATTTGGTACTCACCGGTAGAGCAAAGTTTGCGCTTCTAAATGATATGCCACATGTTACGGTTTGTTCTTGATCAGACGCGTAAAGACGTGCCAAAAAATGGCGCGAGCCAGTGCCATTTAACTCGTTACAACCTAATACCTCTGGAGTCGTGAAAGTACAATAGCGCCAGGGTAGCTACTGGTATTTTTGGAGGACAATAAACAGCTCCAAATAACTACCAAAACCTCGAAGCTACTTAAGCACCTGAATTCGCATGCAAATGGGCTATGAATAATGCAATACAATGCTTGTGCTTGCATAATCAAGTAATTTGCGTCGCCAAGGTTCAGCATCAACCACATCTGTGATGAAAATGTCCTTCTGGCAGATAGTTTTCTTGTTGTCGTTCATTTCTCTAATATGCTACAAAAAAGAAAGTAGAATCAAAGTCAGCACGACAATCATGGGCTAAAAAATAATTGTTCAATAGTAATGAAGTTGATATTTGTTTTGCTAGATGGAAGAATAACAATACGAGGAATTCAACTTAAAATATTTTTTGAAGAAATGAATAGAGGGCTCGCACTACATGAAAGGAAGTAGATCTGCGAATCGCTTTAGGTGTGATATAACTGCATTGCTCGAAAGTTTGCTTACAAAAATAAGAGGAAATTGAGAATTCGGCTACATTGCACCACCGCATAACACGGCCTGTCGTAAATTTGGGTGTGTGGTGCACCACACACCCAAATTTACGACAGGCCGTGTTATGCGGTGGTGCAATGTAGCCGAATTCGGAAATTGATAATGGAGTCATACATGAGGTTTGAGACTCTAAAGGACAATACTGTCTTCATCAGAAAAAAAAAAATCGAAAAAAAAACTCATCGAAAAACGACATGTGTAAACAAAGCGGTACTAGTGTATTAGTGTACCGCATTAAATCTTGTTCAAATAGGTCTACTATGGGGTAATCTGCCATGGAAAGAACGAATATCATAGTCGTTTTTGGTGCAATCCCTGTCAGGGGGGGGCCAGTCCATTATGAGTTGCTAACAATAGCTACGCATCTGTACATACAACATGCAATACAACACATGAATGCCTTAACTTACCTGATTCCCTTACTAGGAAATGTCCGAGCGTTCCGCTGAAACATTGAAAAAGTTTAAATATGGGGCTATGCACGGTGCAGGAAGGGGGGGGGGGGGCACTATGCACGGCAGCACGGCTGTAATCCAAAACTCTATTTGCTTTGGAAAGAAATCGTAAACCGCAATGTACTAATCGATTAAGGTAATAACGTTGGTTTAACGTGTTTTAGTGGCTTTTTAGTATTGTAATTGTTACAGGTTTCTGTTGAATTTGCTGTGTTTTCATTACTTCGTCCCACCGACTAGGAAAGCAATCTAGAAAGCTGATTTTGGTATTGGAATGACAGCAATTGATAATGTAAGCATATTTATATATACATTCATATGTTGTGGTGCATGTTGCATTTCTTTAGAAGTTGAATGGACTGCCCCCCCCCCCCGACAGGGATTGCACCTCGTTTTTTGCGGAAATGCCTTATAAGCGTGTTATATTAGGTTGGAATCGCCAAAGGCCTTGTGAAATAGCGCGCGCTGGTAAGAGACGCTGAGACTCCGCCCCCTACCAGCACGAATTCGCGGCCGTCTCCGAGGGTGGGGGGGGGGGGGGGCATGCCGTGGAGCACAGACCTTTTCGAGATTTCAAGGCTCATGCTCCGGCTAACCTCTGCTGCAGGCTAGAGGCGGCAAAATAGTGCACATCGCTAGAAGATGCACTCTGCGTCTCTTATCAGCGCGCGTTATTTCGCAAGGGCTTGGGCGATTCAAACTTAATATAACTCGCTTATAAGACATTTCCGCAGAAAACGACTATGATATTCGTTCTTCCCGTATCAGACTACCCCTAGTAGACCTATTTTGAACAAGATTTAGTGCGGTACACCAAGTACACTAGTGCCAACAAATCTTTGAATGCAGCCTGAAGTATAAGATAACCAGACGTTCAACGGCCTACCGGCCGCCAAACGTCTGGTTAGGGCTTTGCCCCAAACCCGAGAATAGAACACCCCGAACGTCTTCTTCTCCTCTTTAGGCCTCTAATTCATTAAAAAAAAACTGGTTTTGCTATATAGAATAGTATAGCGGAATAGGGAACT